>JANAVB010029820.1:4630426-4984545 GCA_029216955.1 Iris pallida | reverse complement strand
TAGTCTCAAACCCACATTCGGAACAATCCGATACAAATAAAATGCTAAAGATCTAAGGTACTATTAGGGCACTCTCATTGAGTAGGATCCTCCTAAAACTCCTGGGTTACTCTCTCGCAAATCCCGTACTCATAGTACGTAGGACAACAGTCCTCTAAGCCATCTAAAAATATATACAGTCAGGATTGGAATAAAGTACAAACCAAATAGCAGTTCCAATTATTAGACAAGTACTATGAAAATGTAATAATAATGTAATACTTGATGAATTATAAGAGACAAAGTACAAAGAAGGACAAGTAGATATAGGGCAATAGATGTATAGGGAGAACATGTGAAATTAAAGACATAAGATGATAAAGAAGAAACTTGTCATGCAATGCAACGACTAGCAAGGCCAGAAATATCTGTGTATAACACCAGTATTTGAAATACCAAGTTGACATATGAATGACTAGAGGGTAATATCTGGCAAAACCATACACCTCCGTGTGTGGTCGCTATTATTAAACTAAGACCATGGGGTAGAAGGGTATGTTCACACGTCTCTAGGTATTTTCCGTCGGACTGTACACATGGATCCAGGTCCGATACGAATCTCAATAATTAGAATATATAATAGTCCAGGAATTCATTAGTCCAAGAAAGTCATTAGGCATGAAACTATGTATCTCAAGTAAAGGAATCCATAAAATACAATCCGTGTATCCATCGTGTCGAAATCAAATAGAACACTAGTATAAACATACAACATAGGAAATATCAAATAATGAAACTATCAGAGAATGTACTCATCTGTCATTCTGAGAGTAACTATGAATCGAGGCCCAAGTGAGTTACCCAAATAGATATGAGATACACATATAAATTGGTGTTTAAGTGAGTTGAACATGGGTATCTAGTATGTGATATGCAATTTTGGTAAACTCTAGGTCATCTAAGTCTCCGTGGTCAAACTAGGTCATTACCATTCCAATACACCTACTTTTATAATTGCATCATATACCATACCCTAACATGTGGGTAATTACTTATACTAAGTAAATTACCATATTACCTATCTGCACTACATATCCCATATCAAATAATAATACCATGCTTATTCTTACTAATACTCACTGAGTTACACCTTAGTTATCTAAGTATCTTAGCTAACATTCAAATATCTTGATACTCACACCATGGTTCCACATCCATGATACTAAACCTATATGGACCCTTGGATATTCTAATGTAGCTATTTAGATATTCTTAGGTATAAGCACCAACCCAATACATTACCTACACAAATCCTCTCCAAACTAACATACACACACATTCATACATGTATCCATACATACACACATAACCTATTTTGCTAAATCCCATTACTAAGTTCCCACACATAACCTACTGTCCTGTACTCCTGATAATAGCAAGCCATGCCAAGGCCTGTGCTCAAACCAAAATAGGTGCTGCTACTTGCATTTGTGCAGGAAAACTCCTGCTACAAGGCCCTATAGGACCCCCAATTACTTGCCTAAGTACAGTGGGCATTATCCCCTACATAAACCCCTATTCTAACCTCCTGTAATAGGGCTAGGCCCCTGATGCCTATGGCCAAAGAGCCCTCGACATACTGATACATATGTGCTATATCATATATGACTAATACAAGTCCAAATATAGGACTAATACACTAAGCAGTATAGGACTGTTACCTTGTCTGACCTTCCAAACATATTTTCACTCCAATTGGCAAACATCAAGCTACTAATCTCATATCCTATGGCTATTCCTTATAACTGGGAACACACATCCTCTATAACTCCCTTTAATGTTCTCCTACATACCCTTGCCGTACTGGCAAAATCCTGATCCAGCCTTGCCTAACCTGTTCAGGCCCTCACACTCTTACATAACACCTATCTCATTTCCCTCTTATCTCTGTTACTGACACTATCTGATACTCATTCAACCCGACACCTTGGGACACTCCCCTCAATGTCTAATGTTTACTCAGGTATGCCTATGTGCCCTCTCTATCTAGCAACATATTGAGTCATATACTTACACACTCTATCACATATGACAGCTCACTTCCCTCTCCTCTAGTACAAACACAACTCACTTATACACTCACAAAGCACTCACTGACATAAGGACACTAGTTCACTCATATTGTTCTCTCCTCATACTTATAAACCTCTGACCATAGTAACAAACACACACCCTAATGATATGTCATAAACCAATCTATGTAAGCATATATATTGATACAATTTCTAGAGGTACCAAACCTATTTTACTCGTCTTACATTCCCAATCTGTTTGTTGAACTCAGGATACTTTAACAGCCCCATTATCTATTTGGGACTACCACTGCTATAACATGTTCGACTTTCTATTTGCCCTTGTTGCTGCTGTTAAATTGAGCACGAGTTCTCCTCTATCTTTACCTATCATTCACCCACTTTTTCTACTAATACTCGACTGATACTTGATTCACTCACTTACTTCTCATTGATTACTGACACAAGAGCCTCATATAGGCTAAAGGCCTATGGCCTAAGGCCAAACAGGACCCTCCCTTAGGTTGCCCGACCCCAAAGATTACTGTCCTATTACCTGTATTACCAGGCAGCCCCCAACACTCACAAACCTGCCTTCTATATAGCCACTCCTAGTGTAGTGCTCCGACCCGTAAGATGCCTTATGATGGATGGTTGATTTGATGAAACCTTATTGGACTTGGGAATATACGAAGGATTGCTTGGAAGGCTATGCGATCGTGGCGGGAATCGTCCTATAAATGTGAGTAGTGTTGAATCCTTCGAAGATCCTTTAGCTTCACGCTTAAAATAAATGATAGTATGCTATGTTTCTTACTGAGTTGGTCAATAACACCTTGCATGGAATTTGAAAAGATAATGAAAGATAAATAATCACCTGAACGTAAACTGTTGTTGCTAGATGAATTGTATGCTTGTACGATGTTGCGATAAAATACATGATAGGTGAAGCAAAGTCCCAAATACTTGGGCGGTGAGCATATCGAGGCTTAGCTCGATGAATAGATGGTAACACAGATGTTAAGACCCAAGAACTGGGCAATGAGTATGCTTGAATTGCATTCGAATGTATGCTAAAACAGATGCTAAGTCCCAGGAATTGGGCGGTGAGTATATTAAGTTGGTTGGAAAGATGTATGGTATCAAAGATGTGGCAAAGGGATTGGGTAACAACATTCTATTATCCTGTGCCGAAGTAGAATGTTGATTACGTCAAGACCCTGGAAAGAAGACAAGATGGCAAGATGACAATACTAATAAGAATGATGGGTTATTACTTGGTTTTCTTTATCATACATTATATGTTTCTTTATAGATAAGTTGTATATAGTTGTATGGTCATGGACAACTTGTCGACAAGGTGGTTCCTCGAACGGTATTTCTGGGCCTTGGAAATTGGTTCATCCTGGGTGAACAAATGCTGAAGTAGTAGCATGGTATATAGAACCTTCAATGGGGCTAGCTACCCGTACTGTAAGGGGCATCGTATATCTGTAAGATTGTCCAAGATGGCGTATCGTCGGTGACCTTCATATAGATAGGTCCAGTGCTAATGATGTCTTATGCAGGCACATTAAGTTATTACTCAAATACAGGGAAGGATGTCGGCTATTGGTAAGAATCACCTGAACGGTGATATCTATATTGAATCTTGATATTGTTTCTAACAATGTCGTGTGTAGGCTAAGTAAGTATTACAAATGTACAGGGATGACTACACGACCATTGGTAAAAATTACCAAAGGGTGATAACCGCATGCTTTAAATTATGTTGGATATGAGATTTGCATGCTTTACTTTTTGTCGGCTATAAATATGAAATTGACCCTAAGGCAACGAGAAAGACCACTGTTAATAATGTTCTATAACATGATTACTTAGTGTTGTCTTCTTAGGTGAGTTGGGCCAGCACCGCTCGCCAGTACATTGATGATGTACTGATCCACGTTGTGGGCAATATTTCAGGTGCTTGCTTATAGAGGAAATACTTTGATCAGTGCTTGGCATCGATGAATCAGATGGGTGTGCAGAAGCTCTTCTTTCAAGACGATGTCTTCTGCTATACGAGACATAATATATGGAATAGTGTAACTCAGTTGTAGCAGTGAGATTGTAGCCATATTGGCAAGTTCATTGTAAAGAAGTCAGTATATTTAGTTGTAGTCTAAAGGGCAAGTGTATACATTCAGTTGTCTATTCAAGTGTCTTGTAATCAGTTGTAAACTCTGTATTCCGCTGCAAGTCTTGTAATCCATTATGATTATCAATAAAGAGATACATTTTTTCATATCTTATGTGACTTCAATTTATCTGCTAGTTTTGCTGCGTTGTCGATATTTTCTGAGAAATACCAGGAACTGTAATGGTTTTGCCTTGTACAAGTACAATCTAGACTTGTACGGCATCACGTCCAGTGGCTAGTTTTCGATCCTCCGGGATCGGGGCATGACACCTAGCAGCATATTGCACTGCCTACTTGTAAGTGCACAGGTGCACTTTTCTGGAGTTGGCAATTATTGCCTTCACAGCCCTTGCTCTGGCCTACATATTGATACTAAGCCTCCAAGGATACTTGCTAGGACCCCTACCTATATGTATATTGTTTATACTTGTAGGAGGCAACCACACCCCCTTACCTGATACAACACAGGGTCCAAATATTCAGCACAGGGTCTTAATTGAGCCACTCACTCCATATCAACATCCATACTACCTCTCTATGCCATCGTCACCTTAAAGGAACACACAACTGCCATATTTTCCTCTACCATTCATTCACTGTTCAGTGGATAGCTCTCCAATATACCTATATGCAATACATGTACATACCCATTTACATACCAATTCACACACTTACACATATAGACACTTAGGACTCCTATATGCCTATTTTAATGAGCAAATCAATCTATTTATGAGAATAAAATTGAAAACAGAAACTAAAGTGGCCAACTTGTCATTTTTGACAAATACTTGGTGGGCTCTCCTCCGATTTCTCTAAGGATGCCTCAAAAACTCCAAATAAAATCTACCAAAATAAAGATTAGAGCCTTGCTCTTCTTCCTATGGGTACTCCTAGTCCATGTGAGTGTTCCTACGAGTGTCATGCATGAAAATGGAGCTCAAACCCATGAAAAATGATAAGAGTTTACCTATTGGGAGATGGATTCCCAATGTAGTGCACCAAGGGGACACAAGGAACTAGATGGACTCCTCCTTCTAGCAAGCTCCACCCCAAGCTTCCCTCCTCAAGTGCTCTCCTAGCAATAGCAAGCTTCTAGCCTCTTGGAATGAAAGGAGTGGGATTTGGAATGGTGTGCTAGGGTTTCTCTTCTAGGTTGGAATGAAATAAATGAACTGAGGCTTGTCATGAATGGTTTTTATATAGAGTCTCATTAGGTTAGGGTTTAATTATAGGGATAGTTAATATGACTTAAAGGCCCTTCCCTTTTTGTCATCACTAGAATCTTCAATAATGTGTAACTATTGTAATAACTAAGTAACTAAGTAACTTGTCTAACAATGGCTATTCTAATTAATCAAGCCTATGGGTCAAGTCAATTTAAATGGGGTCCACCAAGTCTAATGAATAGGCTAGTCCACTAATAAATACAACTATCATATTTTATAAAAAAATATACTAATTAGATAATTGTAAAATGACTAAAATACCCATGTTTTAAAAAAGTGGTAGTGACAAATTTTCCTCTTGAAAATTTTATCCTCAAAACTTAAGTTGGTCATACTCTTCTCTAGGTCAAGCCCCCGACAATCATAGTCCAAAAATCTATTTAAATAATACACTCAAATTATGGTCGTACTGGTCTGATATCACGATCTCAATCAGGGTTACTATACTATCTATCACAGCACAAAACACAATCTAAGATGTACTATTGAAATAAGCAACAAGATAGAAAAAGGACGAAATAAGAATAGAAGGACAAACCTGCAAATCCATCACCTGTAGCATCGGCCTCCTCGACCGTCAGTACAAAAGCCCTGCCCCATTGGAGGATCTCCCTCTAGTGGTGCTGGGCATGGTGCCACAGGTGGCCTAGCTCCATCTCTCTGGCCTTGTGCTCCACCAAATAGAGGTACAATGAGGCATTCCCTCATCTCGTGTGCAGCTGACCAATAAAATAGACACACCTTCAGTCTCTTCCGGCAAACATCCCAAGAATGACCAGGTTTCTTATAATAGTTGCAAAGAAAAGCTCGATCTCCCTACTTCTGTCGCTGAACCGCAGCTTTAGCTAGCTGATGGTAGTCCTTCTGAACATGGGGACGCTTAGCCGGTCCCGTACTGGTACCATCACCCATGGCATTACTGGTCCCCTTGGGCTTGAGACCCAAGTCCTTCTTAACAATCTGGGCATCCATTAGAATGTCCTCGAAGGTAGCCATACGATGCCCTGAAGTACACAATCTGACCTTGCTGTTCAGGCCCCTCTTGAACTTTCTGTCCCGCTCCCCTGGCTCCTGATCCATGCTCTTCGCGAACCAGTTCAATTGGGAAAACTTTGTAGCATACTCATCTACTGACAGCCTCCCCTGAATCAATCCATGAAACTGGCCCTCCAAGGCACTCAAGGCCATGTTAAGGAAGTACTTCTCCTTAAAAAAGCTCTTGAATACCTGCCAAGTCAACCTTATCACTGCAAGCCTAGGCTCTGTACGATACTACGTGAGGAAGATATCGAACAGCTGGCTAGTGGCCGCCTCCACCTGCAATCTCTTCGGGATCAGTTCCAGGCGCAAGATCCACTCAATATCCTCCAGCCAATCATTAGCATAGAGGATCCCCTCTATCCCCTTGAACTCCTAAAGGAATATCTTCTTGAAGTCTTTGATAGTACCCTGTCTTGCCTGTTGCTGCTGCTGGGCGGAAGCACCCTGAGGCAGAGTAGTAGCCACCTTCTTTACTGCAGCAAGTGCCAACTGGTGGGCACTATCGATGCTCGGGTACAACACATCAGTCGATCGCTATTGTACCTCAGTCTGAGCCCTCTGTGCCTCTATCATCTGCTGGAACAATGCAAACATCTATGCTGTATCAGTCGGTGGTGGAGGTGGAGGAAGAGATTCTGACTACACGAGGACAATCCTCTGGACTGGTGGAGGAACACCCCCAAGAGCTGCTGACACTCCCGTATAGACGGAAGGGGCGGTGGGAGCAACCTCCAGAGCTGCAGCTTCCGCAGTTGGAGGAGCAAGTTGTCAAGTATCAGACCTCTTCGTCGCAACAGCGGTTCCTAATCGTTGCGATCTAGTCTATGGCATCCTAAAGATGGATTGACAAAAGGAATCAATGTGGCACAAGATGAGATATTATCAAGGAAGGATAATTGAATTCAAAAAATAATCGCAAAAGAAGGATTGAAATGGTAATCAAAAGGTTGAAAGTTTTTCCTAGTTGTGATTGAGTAGATCATAATATAGCCTAATCCTATATCCTAATAGCAGGCTCATAGCAGCGCTCTAAGTCGAGCACCACTACGAAATTGTACTAGTTGCGATCTAGACCTGCATGGGCCACCACAAAAACGTGTCACGACCCGCACCCTGTTTAGGGGCACAAGGACGTGGGTACGTCCAGCCTACACCGTAGTATCGGCGGTAGAACACTGTATAGGTTGCCTATAACATCTACCATATAACAATATAAAATATATCCTGTTATCTCTGCATGAAGGAATAATATGAACTATATAATTTACAACTCAATCACAAGATCTAAGGGAAGATAAAGCACGATAGTTGGAAATGAAGATAAAGAAGATTGAATAGTAGCATGTCATAATATAATTTAAGTCTAGAAGTCTAAGACAAATAAATACATATCCTAAAATAATAACAAGTCTCAAACCCACATTCGGAACAATCCGATACAAATGAAATGCTACAGCTCTAAGCTACTACTAGGGCACTCTCTACTGTGCAGGATCCTCCTGAAACTCTTGGGTAGCTCCCTCGCAAATCCACTGCTCATAGTACGTAGGACAACAGTCCTCTAAGCCATCTGAAAAATATATCCAGTCAGGATTGGAGTAAAGTACAACCCAAATAGCAGTTCCAATTAATTGACAAGTACTATAAAAATATAAATAATAATGTAATACTTTATGACCAATTTATAAGAGACAAAGTACAAAAGAAGAGACAATTAGATATAGGACAATAGGTGTATGGGAAGAACATATGAAAATGTAAAGACAGACAGATATATAATAAAGGGGAAAACCTGTCACACAATGCATACAACTAGCAAGTCCAGAATATCTGTGTCTAACACCAGTGTTTTGAAATACCACGTTGACATGTGAACGACTAGAGGGTAATATCCGGCAAACCATACACCTCCGTGTGTGGGCTCTATTATTCCAGTAATACCATGGGGTAGAAAGGGTATGTTCACATGTCTCCTAGATTTTTTCCTGCCCGACTAGTACACATGGATCTAGGTCCCAATACGAATCTTAATAATCCAGAATAGATACATTAGTCCAGTAATTCATTAGTCCAGTCATTAGGCATGAAACTATGTATCTCAAGTTAAAGAATCCATAAAATACCAATACGTGTATCCATCGTGTCGGAATCAAATAGAACACTAGTGTAAACATGCATCATAGAAAATAGAAACTATCAGAGAATGTACTTACCTGTCGTCCTGAGTAGTAAATGTGAATCGAGGCCCAAGTGATATCACCCAAACCTAGATATGAGATACACATATAAATTGGTGCTTAAGTGAGTTTAACATGGGTATCTAGTGTGTGATATGCAATCTTGGTAAATTCTAGGTCACCTAAGTCTCCATGGCCAAATTAGGTCATTACCATTCCAAAACACCTATTTTTATAACCATTACCCTTGCATCATATACCATACCCTAACATGTGGGTAATTACTTATACTAGGTAAATTACCATATTACCTATCTATACTATAAATCCCATATCAAATAATAATACCATGCTTATTATTACTAACACTCACTTACTGAGTTACAACTTAGCTATCTAAGTATCTTAGCTAACATTCAAATATCTTGATACTCACACCATGGTACCACATACTAAACCTATATGGACCCTTGGATATTCCCATGTAGCTATTTAGATATGCTTACACATAAGCACCTACCTAATACATTACCTATACAAATCCTCTCTAAACTAACGCACACACACACACACACACACACACACACACACACACACACACACACACACACACACACACACACAACACACACACATTCATAATCTATCCATACATACACACATAGCCTATGTCGCTAAAGCCCATTACTAAGTTCCCTTATAGCCTACTGCCCTATACTCCTGACAATAGCAAAGCCATGCCAAGGCCTGAGCTCAAACCAAAATAGGTGCTACTACTTGCATTTGTGCAGAAAAACTACTGCTACAAGGCCCTATAGGACCCCTAATTACTTGCCTAAGTGTAGTGGCCATTAGCCCCTGCATAAACCCCCATTCTAACCTCCTGCAATAAGGCTAAGCCCCTTGATGCCTATGGCCAAAGAGCCCTCGACATACTGATACATATGTGCTATAGCATATATGACTTATACATGTCTAAATATAGGACTGATATACTAAGGAGTGTAGGACTGTTACCATGCCTAACCTTTCTAACATATCGTCACTCCAATTAGCTAACATCAAGCTACCAATCCTCTATCCTACTGCCTATTCCTTATAACTGGGAACACACATCCTCTATAACTCCCTTTAATGATCTTCCATATACCCCTGCTGTACAGGCAAAATCCTGACCCAGCCTTGCCTAACCTGTTCAGGCCCTCACACTTTTGTCTAACACCTATCTCCTTTCTCTCTTATCTATGTTACTGACACTATCTGATACTCACTCACTCAACCCGACACCCTGTGACACTCCCCTCACTATCCAATATTCACTCAGGTTTGCCCATACTTCCTTTATATCTAGCCACACAATGACTCATACACTTACACACTCTATAACATATGACAGCTCACTTCCCTCTCCTTTAATACTAACACAACTCACTTATAAACTCACTGACACAAGGACACTGGTTCACTCATACTGTTCTCTCTCCATACTTACAAACCACTGACCATAGTAACAAACACACACCCTAATAATATGTCACAAACCAATCTATGTAAAAATATATATTGATACAATTTCTAGAGCTACTAATCCTATTTTACTCTTCTTACATTCCCAACCTATTTGCTGAACCCAGGATACTCTAACAACCCCATTCCCTATCTATTTGGGACTGCCACTGCTATAACCTGTCCTACTTCCTATTTGCCTTTGTTGTTGCTGTTAAACAGAGCACGAGTTCCTCCATTCCTTTACCTATCATTCACCATATTTTTCCTATTGATAATCGACTGATACTTGATTCACTCACTTATTTCCTAAGGCCAAATAGGACCCTCTCTTAAGCTGCTCGACCCCAAACATTACTATCATACTACCTGTATTACCAGGCTGCCCCTAATACTCACTCAACACACACAAACCTGCCTCATATATGGCCACTTATAGTAGCATATTGCACTTCCTCCTTGCAAGTGCACAGGTGCACTTGCCTGGAGTTGGAAATTCTTGCCTTCACAGCCCTTGCTCTACATAATGATACTAACCCTCCAAGGTTACTTGCCATGAACCCTACCTATATATATACTGTCTATACTTGCAGGAGTCAACCACACCCCCTTAACTGATGCAACACAGGTCCAAATATTAAGCACAGGGTCTTAATCGAGCCACTCACACTCCATATCAACATCCATACTACCTCTCTATGCCATTATCATGTCAAAGGAACACAAAACTGTCCTATTTCCCTACCATTCATTCACTCTTTAGTGGACATCTCTCCAATATGCCTATATATAATACATGTACATATCCATTTACATACCAATTCACACACCTATACATATAGACACTTAGGACTCCTACATGCCTACTTTAATGAGCAAATCAAGCTATTTATTAGAATAAAACAGAAAACAGAAACTAAAGTGGCCAACTTGTCATTTTGACAAACACTTGGTGGGCTCTCCTCGGATTTCTCCAAGGATGCCTCAAAAACTCCAAATAAAATCTACCATAATAAAGATTAAAGCCTTGCTCTTCTCCCTATGGGTACTCCTAGTCCATGTGAGTGTTCCTACGAGTGTCATGCATGAAAATAGAGCTCAAACTAATGAAAAATGATAAGAGTTTACCTATTGGGAGATGGATTCCCAATATAGTACACCAAGGTGACACAAGGAAGTAGATGGACTCCTCCTTCTAGCAAGCTTCACCCCAAGCTTCCCTCCTCAAGTGCTCTCCTAGCAATGGCAAGCTTCTAGCTTCTTGGAATGAAAGGAGTGGGATTTGGAATGGTGTGCTAGGGTTTCTCTTCTAGGTTGGAATGAAATAAATAAACTAAGGCTTGTCATGAAGGGTTTTTATATAGAGTCTCATTAGGTTAGGGTTTGGTTGTAGGGATAGTTAATATGACCTAAAGGCCCTTCCCTTTTTTGTCATGATTAGAATCTTCAATAATATATAACTAATGTAATAACTAACTAACTAACTTGTCTAACAATGGCTATTCTAATTAATCAAGCCTATGGGTCAAGTCAATTTAAATAGGGTCCCCCAAGTCTAATGAATAGGCTAGTCCACTAATAAATACAACCATCATATTTAATAAAAATATATACTAATTAGATAATTATAAAATGACTAAAATACCCCAGTTCTAGAAAGTGGTAGTGACATACCCCCACCTTGTGCGACAGTCGCGTGTGATAAGGGTTTAGTCTTGGCACGGGTGTGTTGAAACACACCCGTACTGGACACGGACAACTTGCTACCCCTAGGTCAGCTTTTCGACTTGTAAGCCGAGATGAGAGGGTTCTTTGATACCTTTTTGAGAGACGGTAAACCCCGTGCTGCATTGCATGAAGAAACCAAGAGCTCATCTTCTTCTTCGATCGGCAATCTCTTGTCGAGTCTCTAGTGGACAGGCGCTGTGGGTTACAGTTGTTAGAAAATCGACCACCTTCTTGGTGGAGATGCTGCTGTTCAGTGATAGCAGCAGTTGATGGTGATGTTAGCACAAGTGTGCCCTGAGATAGGTACATTATGCGTAACAGAGTCCTCCCCCTCCTTGTGCTTATGAGTAATAATGCTGCGCAAGTCATAGGGAGAGATTTGCACATCTACCCCCACGTCATACGCAGGAGCACTATGCGCGTAAGTGAAGTTGTGAAGGATGTGCATCTTGATTCAGTTCCTGTGCATGAGATATGTTTAGGTCCTGAGTAAAGAGTTTCTTCTGAGGCAAACTTATTTCACGCTCACAGCCGAGCTGCTTGCATCAATCTATCGTTAGAGTATTTCCCCCTGCCTGGTTTGTGTGCGAAAGTGCCTAAACAACAGAGGGATATTCAACATTATGGTGGTCGAGGCATCAAAGCACTCGGACCAGCTCTGTATAGTTTGTCGTTACCTGCACGCATTACAGTCAATGTGTGCTTTCGATCAACTGTTGGCATAACACTTGGTTGCGTACGATGCGTGTTGCCCTAGATTTCTTTGTACTACCCCTTGAAGGTGCGTAGGCAATTCTATCGAAGATAGAAGCTCCTTCCTGTGCAGCCATCTTTTTGCGTGGGCGGGGTGTTATGCCTTTCCATTTAGGCTGCTCTTTTGTCTTATACGCAACCTGAGAGCGGCGGCGTTTCTTGTGCTTCCCAGCAACTGGAGTTGCCGTTCGGCACAGCAGCCTTGGACACCCAGGTGCGTCGAGTCTTCTTCTGCGGCATTACTAGCCGCTTTGAAGGACTCTAGTTACCTTCAGAAAGGAGATCTTCAAAAGCTTATTGGTCGAAGCGTACAACCAGCATCTTCTAAAAAGTGCCCAGTAAATTGTTGTCAAATTACATCACTACCTTTTCGTCGAAGGAGATGGACGTCCCCAGCAGAGTCTCCATTTTGTCTGTCATGAACAAAAAATTGAGGAACTTTTGTATTTGAAACTTGAAAAAGAGTACAAAAGAGATCCTAAACAGGAAATCTAGGTACTGTTTATTCTAGAAAAGTGTAATGATGGAGATCGAGCACTATAGCAGCTCATTTACTCTATTGATGATCTGACGACGAAATAAACTTACTCTGACTTTCTGAATGCCTGTAAGTGGTGATCTGGTGTGCCAATCAAGAAGCAGTCGAAAGATTTTCGAAGACCCTGAATAAAAAGAAACTGCTACTATTTATAGGCATGCACATGTACAATGAGTGTGGGGTTTTGGCGCGTAGAAGCGCTGCATGCATGAGATTTTGGAAGAATATGTTGTAACCGTACTGTGGAGGCTGCCACTGAGCTGACACATGGCAATTGTTAGGATTTCCTTGTTATTGAGGCCTCGGGTGGTTGGCACCACTAATCATCAGTGACACGTGGCACGCACACACTGTTCGAAGATCACGTTTAGTTTAAACAAACTGGATTTTGATTTTATTGAAGGAGCGATGGTTTGAACAAACTAGACCTGATTATATTTGAAGAGATCTGCCTGTTTAAACAAACTAGATCTGATTGTATCTGATTAGATACGACTGCCATACTGGCCACGTGGCATGGTGCCATATTTATGAAGGAGTTGTACGCTATATGAGCTGCATTTTTTAGGGACGTTGAAGAGACTGTATTTTTGAGACGACGACTGACTGTGATTTCGAGAAGCTTTAAGGGAGCTGTGAAGGAGATGTGAAGGAACTACGCTTCTGAAGAGCTCTGAAGAGGCTGTGCTTCTGAGAAGTTCTGAAGGGGCTACGCTTTTTAGAAGCTCTGAAGGGGCTACGTTTCTTAGAAGCACTGAAGAGGCTGCGCTTCTCAGGAGCTCTCAAGGGGATGCTCTTCTAAGGAGCTCCGAAGGAGCTGCACTTCTGGGAAGCTCTGAAGAGGCTGCACTTCTGAGGAGCTCTCAAGGGGTTGCACTTCTGA
Source organism: Iris pallida (assembly GCA_029216955.1). Classification (NCBI taxonomy): domain Eukaryota; kingdom Viridiplantae; phylum Streptophyta; class Magnoliopsida; order Asparagales; family Iridaceae; genus Iris; species Iris pallida. The sequence continues at coordinate 4,970,457 of JANAVB010029820.1, read as the reverse complement.
GGAGCTGTGTCACTGCACTTTTAGGGTGTCTAGTAACTGCTTCTGAGCGGCTGAGTCAAATGCTTCTTTATTGCTGCCTTTTTGGGTAGCTCGAGAAGCGATGACTAAAGATTTAGTCAAATAATTTTATTAAATGAGGTTCGTTGCGATGAATTCTAGGTTCATCCAATTAACTTAGGGCTTTTGACCAACTGCTAGGTTGCGAGCGGGTTGGACCACACACAGCCTATATAAAGGTGAGCTTTTTGAGGAAGTCATTATTCATTGACTCTTGACATTCCTCTATTATGATCGATCCTGATTTAGCTTCAGACGGCCATAGGCCTTGCATAAGTCGACTGTTGGTTGTAGATATCTTCATTCAAAGAAGTCGATGCCTTAATAAAGAACAACTTTAGAGTTTTGAGATGTGCTTGAGCGTTTGGCGAGATAGGTTTGAACATGAGCAATATCTTGGAGGTCTTCGAGGCCCAAGATACTGGATTTGGATTAATTGATGGTCTTTCGTTATGCTGGAAGAGCCATCAGTTGTGCTGTGAACCTCACATAGGAGATGCATCCTCGTTCTGCTTATAACTGCTTCATTAGCCATATTAGAGCAGGGGTGCTGCACACTTGACTAAAAAGTAGTTTGCTCTGACGAGGAGGGGAGATGCACTTTTGTAAGCTGTACTTTTGTAAGCTGCTCTTTTGTAAGCTGTGCTTCTGTGTACTGTGCACTTAAGATGAGTAGATAGCTTTATATGTAATCATAAAGAATTTGTAGTAGATCCTTGTAATCATGATTTTAATAAAGTATTTCCCTTTATGCACTGCCTTTTTGTGATCTGAGTTCTGATGTGCACAGTAATTTGGTGTCTTTTGCACTTTTATGAAGTATGTAAAGTGAATGACGTCTCTTGTGCTTTGTTGATGTTTGCACTTTTTTCATACTTCTACAGTCACGGTCTAATATTTTGATCGCGTCCATCAAGCCAACCAAATATTTCATGCGGAGCAGGGCATTACATAATATACCACTCAGAAAAAGTTTCGTCCTTGAAACTTAAGAGAACTACTTATTCTACTACTTCACTTAGCCACAACAAGTTGCTCATTCAACTTCTATTCTATATCCATTTCAACTCACTCGATCATCAGATTGTTATCAAACTGTATTGCTTTCTCCATCAATAATTCAATGTGTCTTTTTTTCTTTCCAAAATATTTGTACTTCTCATTGATTCATCAACATTCTCCCCGCAGTGTTATCTTGGTCACCTCAACTACTTCTTTTGGATTCATACACACATTTTAGGCATCACCAAAATATATGCATTTCAGCCAACGTCCGTGCTACTGCGATTTTATAAACCACATATATAACTCTCTTTCCCGAATCCAACTTGCACACATTAATATCTAATTTCGGTCTAGGCATTCTCAAGGTCTACCTGCATCCTTTAATTTACGTATTGCTTCATTCATTCGCCACAATCGGCATCTTTTAAGCCACAAACACTTAACATCAGGGACTGTAAACCCCCTAATTTATAAAAAAAATATATGTACTTATATTAAATATTTTTAGTAACCCTTACTTATGAATTAGCTTAGTATATTAATATACGATTTTACTTATATATTAAAACTAGTAAAAATTTGCCACTACTATATAAGTAGTAGGTAAATTTTCCTATTTGAATATTTAATGGTTCCCTAGAAATATTTTGGGAAGTTTTTATAAATATTTATAATTTTATTCTGATTTTAGGTATAAGTATATATATTTACTTATATATAGTTATATATCCATTTGTTTAAAAAAAGGAAGGAAGAAAGAAAATTTTCTATAATTAATTTTTATTTAGTTTTAGAATCTAGGAACTTCCATAGAATTATAGTGTACTTATAAGTATACAAGTAGTATACTTATAGATATACATATATACGTGAATAAGTTATAGATGTAAATATATATAGGTAAATAAGCTAAGTAATATTTATAATTTTATTTTGATTTTAGGTATAAGTATATATATTTACTTATATATAGTTATATATGTAGGAACGAAATCGTAAAGCAGAATACTCTAGAGGGGGAGGTGAATAGAGTAGGCAGCAGAATATTGCTAATTAAAAAACTTGTTAGCAGTTAGATCACAGATATAAAAATAATCACAAAGTAAATGACAGAAATTAAAAGTGATCAGAAGGCAAATACAAACACCGAGATTTATACTGGTTTCTCTCTTGTGAGAACTAGTCCAGTCAGAAGAACTCTAGCTTCCAGTTGAATCCACTATTAGAAAATCCCGTAAGTTTTCATACGAAGTCCTTGCAACTTCTACAAACGCAAGCTTTGATACGAAGAACTCGACCAACTTCAATTGTGAAGAGTTGTATCTTCTGTCAAGCCTCTGATTACAATCGCTCTGAAACTTCTAAACCGTACCGCACTGGCAAATCGACTAGAGGATTGTAACTGACTTGGGATTTGAAAATGAAAGCTTTTTAGAACTCATTGGAAGAAATGTAAGCTTTAGAAGAGAAGAGATTGAAAGTGAATTGGTGATTTGAAATGATCGAAATACTTCTCTATTTACAGTTTTTCCAAAGACAGAACTCTGACAGAATTCGGACAGAACTCTTTGTAACAAACCGCAACTGAAGGATAACCAAGTTTGAAATCAAACGTTCACTAACGTTCATCTTGGCCGAACTCTGGCCGAACTCTGGCTGAGTTCTGCTAGGGTTCTGCCAGTTTATTTTTGAGAAAAAATCAATTTGGTTTTTTGAAAAGTCCTTCAGAAGCTTTTTGTAAAAATGATGTTTTTCAAAAACATAGGTCATTTTTAAAGAGATAGGTCAGTTTTGAAAAACAATTCCGGACAGCCTATTTGCCAGTACGACTTGGTGTACAATGTATTCCTAGACTCAATAAAATAAAAAATTATATTGCTTTGACGGAAATACATTTGGAGTGGCAAACAGCTTCAGTCTTGAACATCGTAGATATCCATTGTTGAGTAGTGTCCAAAACGTCGTAATCATCTGAATTGACTTGCATTTATATCGAGACAGAGTTTGATCAATTATTAAAATCAGGTTTGACCATGACTAATGGGCCAACAATCTCTCCTATTTTGATAATTGACAAACCTTGTCGATATAACATCTAAGTATGGATCAATTCAAAAAAATGTGTAATACCAGAGAAAAAATTGTTCATAACCTGCATTCATGAAGATGTTAGATCCTATTTCTCCCTCGTTGTCACTTAGCAAAATAATAGCAAAAGAGAAAGCTCCCCCGCAATAAATGCATAAGTAACAAACGGTGAAGAAATACAAGAAATATATAAAACATTCATCTCATGCATGGTATAGTCAGTTAAAAAGATATTATATAAATAACACAGGCATGTTATTTGTCACAGGCAGTTTTAATATGAAGCAGAAAGAGAGATAATGCTAGAATAAAACTGAAACAAATAAAGTGCTGAATAATAAACTAATATGTCAAACTGAGACATAATAAACACTATGTCTATGAAGAGTCACATAATAACTAAAATAAAAGGTGCTGATAATAACTAAAATAAGAGTACTGCTAAAATCTTGGAATGTCGGAGCATTTCCATGTAAACATAAGACAAAATATCAGTCTAAAAAATCATAACATCTCAAAAGTCATCATCCTCATCATCATCGTAGAGCGTAAAATTCATGCACAAAGTCTCGAGGTAGAGAGCTAGCAGAGTGACCCGTCTACGCAAATCTCAGATCAACGAAGGAGTTGGCAATAGCCTGGGCCTGAGTCACTTCACGGAATTCATGTTCCCTAGAAGTCTCAACATAAAAGGACTACAGATCTGATAGGTGCTGATGAATACCCTCAAATATCATAGGGTAAAAATGAGGAGGACCAGGTGCTGTAGGAGTAGGTACAGGAGAAGTAGGTACAGTAGGTGGAGGAACAGTAGCAATGCTGCGACAAGAGAGTTTGAGGAACTTGGGTTCAGGGTCAACAGCACAAGTAGATAGGTCAATGTCAAATCTCTGAAAGATGCGTAGAATGAGCATCGCATAAGATATGTTGTGGTCTCTTCCGCGATATCTACCCATCATCTGAATAATAGTCTTAGGGGCAGAAAAAGGAATCCCCTTAAGAATATAATATAGAGCAGAGAGCTCAAGTGCAGTTACATCATCTTTGGAAGTGGATTTTGGAAGTAAAGTGGAATAGATGATGCGATGTAATTCGTAGTTAAACAAATTCAAGTTATTAGCCTTGAACTTTCCAGGACGAGCGCGTGCGGGCGCACAAAGCTCATTCTTGAAATTAACGAGAGTCGTACCATAGGGAAAATCAAAATCAGTGATGTCATCGAGCGGAGCACCTTCCTTTGGAATACCAAGGATTTCTGCTAACGTTTCATCAGTGAATTCGATATCGATCCCTCCGACACGTGTTCTCACGGTAAAAGTGTCTAACACGAAATTACAATAGAATAATCTAATAACATTAGTAGCAATAGGAAATTGTAAGGTGACAAAGTGTTGTAACCCTAATGCCTCAAAGTAAGGGCGATGATCGGGAAAGACAGTCCATTTAATCGGTGATCCGGTGCAAATAGTACGCATAATTGAATCGGCATACCACAATAAAGCTTGGTCGAAAGTTTTAAAGTAAAAGTCGTCCGATGCACCGTCGTCCGATTGGACCGAAAAAGAGGCAATCCGTATGTGGATCCGAAGACGATGCCTCTTCACTGGCATTGGTCTTCTTCCTCTTGAAGGGATTGAACTTAGGCATTCTTTCCCAAAAATTCTAGAAATCATAAGAATTGAAAAGTAGAAGAAAAAAAGAATTATACCTTCCAAAAATTGGACATGTTGTAGAGGACGAAGTTCTCCATACGAATCCAAAGTTTGGACAAAGATCTCCATACGGATTGGAAGAACAATGGTGGAGAAGAACTAGGGTTTGGAGGCACGACTGCTGCTGTTTGAGGATGTGTGGAAGAATGAAGAAGAAGGAAGCCTCGGGTTCTGGCTGGTACATATATATACCCAGCCGAACTCTGGCCGAATTCGGACCAAACTCGGGCCGAATTCGCCAAGGGTTGCCTGGCTATATATGTGTAAGAAAAAAAAACAATGAGGCCACATCTTTTTCATTAATTCATTTCAAATATTTAATTCAGAGTTTAGTAATTTTAAATCTCAAAATAATATAATTAATATTATTTTATAAATTAATATTCTTTACTCAACATCTGTCTCAGATTAGCTGTAGGAGTACTGTCCCAGCTAACGGAGGTTCACCGGGGAACTCTTAAGTACCACTTTGCTTCGACCGTAGTCGTGGTGATAGACAAACTCTTTTTAGGCTTGTCTCGAAAACAGTTTTTGAGTATCGAATAAATAATTAATAAAACAAAATTAATTAATATTATTAATATCTAAAATTCCTAATTCTCGACGTAAATAATTGAAATGCTCTTCCGCTAGAGGTTTTGTGAGTATGTCAGCTAATTGATTCTGTGTGTCTATGTATACAAGGTTTATATCTCTATTTTGTTGATGATCTCTAAGAAAGTGATGTCAAATCTTGATATGTTTAGTACAAGAGTGACATACTGGATTCTTAGTCAAATTAATAGAACTCGTGTTGTCACAGAAAATGGGTATGTGTGTAAATTACAATCCATAGTCTTCTAAAGTTTGTTTCATCCATAAAATTTGTGTACAATAACGTCCTGCGGCGATATACTCAGCCTCGGTTGTTGATAATGCAACAGAATTTTGCTTTTTTACTAAACCAAGAGACTATAGCTTTTCCTAGGAAATGACATGTGCCGCTGGTACTTTTTCTATCTACTTTGCATCCAGTAAAATCAGCATCAGAATAACCGGTTAGGTCAAATTACGTAGTTTTAGGATACCATAAGCCGATAGAAGAAGTGTCTTTAAGGTATCAGAAGATACGCTTAACTGCGCACAGATGTGATTCCTTAGGATTAGCTTGAAAACGTGCACATAAGCAAACACTAAACATAATGTCTGGTCGACTAGCAGTTAAATACAATAAGCTACCGATCATACCTCGATACTTATGTATGTCAACAAATTTGCCTTATTCATCAATATCAAGCTTGGTTGAAATCACCATTGGTGTGCTAAGTGGCTTTGCTGCTTCCATGTCGAACTTCTTTAATAGATCCTTTGTGTACATTGCTTGATTTATGAACGTCCCATTGTTGGTTTGTTTGATTTGCAGTCCGAGAAAGAATTTTAGCTCTCCCATCATGCTCATCTCAAACTCATTCTGCATACACTTTAAAAATTCTTGACAAAGTGATTCATCAGTAGATCCAAAGATAATATCATCTACATAGACTTGAATCAAAAGAATATTGTTATTCAAAGATTTTATAAACAAAGTAGTGTCAACCTTTCCCTTTGAAAAACCATTATCAAGTAGAAAAGAGCTTAGACGATCGTACCAAGCACGAGGGGCTTGTTTCAAATCGTATAAGGCTTTCTTCAAATTGAAAACAAATTCAGGAAATTTAAAATCAGTAAAACCAGGTGGTTGAGCTACATAAACCTCTTCTTTTATAAAACCATTTAAAAATGCACTTTTGACATCCATTTGAAATAAATTAAAATTATGAAAACATGCAAATGTACATAACATGCGAATGGATTCTAATCTCGTAACTGGGGCATAAGTCTCATCGTAGTCGATACCTTCTTCTTGATTGTATCCTTGAGCTACGAGTCGAGCCTTATTACGAGTCACTAAACCATTCTCGTTCATTTTGTTTTGGAATACCCATCGGGTGCTAATGACCGGATGATCAATGGGCTTGGGAACAAGTTCTCAAACTTGATTTTGTTCGAATTGGTTTAATTCCTCTTGCATAGCATCTAACTAAAAATTATCACTACATGCTTCATCAATATTTTTGGGTTCAAACTGCGAGACAAAAGCAACACAAGAAGCTTTATCTTTATTAGAGGAACGAGTACTTACACCCTTGGTAATCTCACCAATTACTAAGTCCTTTGGATGATTAGCCAAGAATCTCATCTCTTTTGGTGTAGTCTCAAGATTGCTAGTTCCGACTTCTTTGCTTGGAGGTTCATCTGATGCCTGATGTGATGGTTCTGCATCTTTGTTTGAAGGTTTTGCAGTAGCTATACTTGGTGTGATTATGTCTTCATTGTCATCATCGTCTAAGTATTGATTTAGCTCATCAAACTTGACGTTGATAGATTCTTCAATGATCATGGTTCTTTTGTTGAAGACTCTATATCCTTTGTTCTTTGCTGCATAACCTAAAAATATACCTTCATCGGCCTTTTCATCAAATTTACTCAAATTATCTTTAGTATTAAGAATAAAACATTTACAACCAAAGATTTGAAATAAAAAACATTTGGTGTTCTATCAAACCATAATTCATAGGGAGTCTTCTTCGATATAGGTCGAATTAGAACCCTATTAAGAATATAGCATGTTGTATTTACAGCTTCAGCCCATAAGTATCTTGGTAGACTAAACTGGTTTAACATAACTCTAGCCATTTCAGATAGAGTTCCATTCTTACGTTCCACAACTCCATTTTGTTGCGGAGTCCGAGGGCAAGAAAATTCATGCAGATAACCGTGTGTGTCATAAAATTGCTTGAATTCTGCATTCTCAAATTTGCCGCCATGATCACTACAAATGCGAATAATCATGAACCCTTTTTTATTCTGTACTTTCTTGCAAAAGGTGACAAATTCTGATAATGTATCGTTCTTGCGTGCAAGAAAATAAACCAATGTATATCTAGAAAAATCATCTATAATGACAAATACATATAACTTACCACCTAGACTAGAAATTCTACTTGGTCCAAATAAGTCCATATACAACAGTTGTAAAGGTCTAGTGACAACGTTCTTGGATTTGAATACGGATTTGGTAGCTTTGTTCTTTTCACATTCACTACATACCGTATCCTTCTTGAAAGAAATATCCGGTAAGCCGCGTACCAACTTCTTTGTAGATAGTCTTGAAATTGTATCCATGTTTGCATGACCGAGTCTCATATGCCATAGTTGACTGTCAATGCTTTTGGCCATCAAACATCTGCCTGCTTTGTTAGCATCTTCCAACAAATAGAAAACATATATATTGTCTTCCCTAATATCTTCAAATATAGTACTACCAGTTGAACTATCAACTATAGTACATTTATCTTTTATGAAGTTAATACCATAACCGTGATCAGCTAAATGGCTTATGCTGAGCAGATTATGTTTTAACTCGATAACTAGACAAATATGTTTAATCACTGGATAGGGAGCCTTACCAATGTCACCGATACCGATTATGTCCCCTCTTAAATTATTACCGAAGGAGACATATCCTTCTTTATTCCTCTTCGACACTGTTGCAAATAACGAAGCATCACCGGTCATGTGCCATGAGCAACCGCTATCGAAGATCCATTTGCTCCTAGCATGTGAAGGGGATCCCACCTACAAAATAATTTGCAGATGAAACTCTTGGTACCTATTTCTTGTTGGGTCCTAACTGGTTAGTTTTCGGTATCCATGCATAAACATTTAAATCTACTAACTTTTTGATTCTACATGCAGAAGATATATGACCAATGAGGCCACAATAATGACATTTAGCATATTGAGTGCTGAAAGTAGTGTGAGGTGCATGATTGGTAGGTTTTGGTTTTCTAGTATAGAAGAATGTATGCCTATTAGTCTTCTTGGGCATAGTTTTGGTATGGTTTGGTCTGACAGTGTTGGACGTGTTCCGATAATTCGGTAATTGACACGTGTTAGAATAGGAAGCAGCAACTTCAGGCCGTTTTTCTAAACTAATTTCCAACCTTTTGGAAGTGTCATATAATCTAGTATAGTCAGATGTGAGTGATTCTAATCTGACTTGTGCACACTGGAGACTCCTTCTCTCTTTAGATAGGTCTTCCTTTAACTGGATAATAGTTTGGTCTTTTTCTTCGGATAGCTTAATAGTCTCGTGTAATAACAACTTAATAGATGAAAGCTCACCAGACTCATTTGAAGAGTCATTATCTCTAACATGCTCTAATAGGTCGGTAAGTCTTCCTATTTTACCTTTGTACTCTTTGAGTACCTTCTTAGAGGTTTCATATTTACTACGCAGTTTTCTTAAATCATCTAATAGTTTACTGAAAGCCTCTCCTAGTTGCTCAAAGGTGAAATCATCATAAGGATCAAATAGAGGATTAGTGATTACCTGATCGCAAGCCATCAAGCACACATTTACAGCGTCATCTGATTGTTCATCTTCTGAGTCGCTGGCTTCACCTTTATGCCATATGCTTGTGTTGGCGTACTTTCTTGATGTAGATTTCTTTAGGTAGCCTTTGTCATATTTGCTTTTTTTCTTTGATGATGATGTTGTTGGACAGTCTTTTTTTATGTGTCCTTTCTTATTGCATCCGTAGCAAATAGGATCTTCCTCCTCGTTGTTGTTGTTGCTGCTGTCTTTTGTTCTCCTGTTAAATCTTATGAACTTCTTGAACTTTCTTACCAGAAGAGCTTGATCTTCATAGTCGGAGTCGCTGTCATCAGAATCATCTTCGATGGTTCTTCTATGTTGAGCCTTGAGAGCGATCGTCTTCTCTGACTTCACCTTTGGTGTAGCATGTTCGAAGTCTTGAAGTTCTAACTCGTGAGTGAGTAGCTTACCCATGAGTGTTTCTAGAGATATTGTTGAGAGGTCGTTCCCTTCAATGATTGTAGTAGCCTTTGGAATCCAGTTCTTTGTCAGGGCTCGTAGAAGTTTGCGAATCTTCTTATGGTTACTGTAATACTTGCCGAGTGAAGACAGAGGATTTACAATATCTAAGAATCTTGTAAACATCTGAGTGACTGATTCACTTGGCTTCATTTTGAACGCCTTGTACTCCTGAGTAAGTCTGCTGATCTTTGACTCCTTGACTTGTGTTATTCCTTCGTGGGTTACTTCGAGAAGTTTCCACACTTCGTTTGATGTTGTGCAAGTAGACACCCTGTTGAATTCAGTTCTGTCTAAAGCAAAAAATAAAGCGTTAATAGTACGTGCGTAAAGACTGGCCTTTTTCTTTTCCTCCTCTGTATATTTGTCATGGGATTTTTCAACTAAAACACCATCAACATTAATACGAGGTGGCTTTTTATAGCCATCAATAACTACAGACCATAAGTCAAAATCAAGAGATTTCAGAAAGAAACTCATACGTGTTTTCCAATAAGTGTAGTTTGTGCCGTCAAACAGTGGAGGTCTGTTTGTGGCTTGGCCTTCACTTGTGAATTTCACAGTTGCCATGTGTAATACTGTGATCTATATAAAAATTGAATATAACTATAATTTTACCTTGCTTTACCTGTATAACCCGCTCTGATACCAATTGTAGGAACGAAATCGTAAAGCAGAATACTCTAGAGGGGGGTGAATAGAGTAGGCAGCGGAATATTGCTAATTAAAAAACTTGTTAGCAGTTAGATCACAGATATAAAAATAATCACAAAGTAAATAACAGAAATTAAAAGTGATCAGAAGGCAAACGCAAACACTGAGATTTATACTGGTTTCCCTCTTATGAGGACTAGTCCAGTCGGAAAACTCTAGCTTCCAGTTGAATCCACTATTGGAAAATCTTGCAAGTTTTCATACGAAGTCCTTGGAACTTCTACAGACGCGAGCTTTGATATGAAGAACTCGACCTACTTCAATTGTGAAGAGTTGTATCTTCTATCAAGCCTCTGATTACAATCGCTCTGAAACTTCTAGACCGTACCGCACTGGCAAATCGACTAGAGGATTGTAATTGACTGGGGATTTGAAAATAAAAGCTTTTTAGAACTCTTTGGAAGAAATATAAGCTTTAGAAGAGAAGAGATTGAAAGTGAATTGGTGATTTGAAATGATCAAAATACTTCTCTATTTATAGTTTTTTCAAAGACAGAACTCTGACAGAATTCGGGCAGAATTCAGACAGAACTCTTTGTAACAAACCGCAACTGAAGGGTGACCAAGTTCAAAATCAAACGTTTACTAACGTTCATCTTGGTCGAACTCTGGCCGAGTTCTGCTAGGGTTCTGCCAGTTCATTTTTGAGAAAAAATCAATTTGGCTTTTTGAAACGTCCTTCAGAAGCTTTTTGTAAAAATGATGTTTTTTAAAAACATAGGTCATTTTTAAAAACAAAGGTCAATTTTGAAAAACAATTCCGGACAGCCTATTTACATGTACGATTTGGTGTACAATGTATTCCTAGACTCAATAAAATAAAAAATTACATTGCTTTGACGAAAATACATTTGGAGTGGCAAACAGCTTCAGTCTTGAATATCGTAGATATCCATTATTGAGCAGTGTCCAAAACGTCGTAAATATCTGAATTGACTTGTATTTAAATCGAGACAGAGTTTGATCAATTATTAAAATCAGGTTTGACCATGACCAATGGGCCAACAATATATCCATTTGTTTAAAAAAAAGGAAGAAAGAAAATTTTCTATAATTAATTTTTATTTAGTTTTGGATTCTAGGAACTTTCATAGAATTATAGTGTGCTTATAAGTATACAAGTAGTATACTTATAGATATACATATATACGTGAATAAGTTATAGATGTAAATATATATAGGTATATAAGCTAAGTAATATATATATATATATAAATATATATATATATATATATATATATATATATATATATATATATATATATATATATATTTTATATATATATATATATATATATATATATATATATATATGGAAAAGCTCCAGTTTATTCCATAAGGGCTCAAAATGTCGAAGCATGTACAAGTATACCCCTAGGCACAAAATGTCGACGCCTATACAAGTATACCCACATAACCCGAATGCTGGGGGTTAGGAGAGAAGAGAAACCCAAAAGTCTGTCTGGCCATGTGAACAGAAGTCTCTGATCTTACGGCACTGCCTGATGACCTCCTTTGTGATCTTGTCGGCGGTGTACTGGTGGCCCTCATATCTCGCCTTGTAACGATTCTTCCATATGACCCATGTAGCAGTTGCCGGTACGATCTGCTGTCTGTGGTAAATAGAGGCCCATCCAGCCATGAGATCGTAGAAGCAACCGCCTTCCTGAGCCTGTTTACAGCGCTGGAACAGAACTCTCCATACCTTTACGGGTAATTCTCCCTGACAGAGGATGTGGTCAACAGTTTTCGTCTGACGCTCTGAGCAGCAGTTGCATGCTGAGGCTAAGCTGAAACCATTAGTGTGCAGATTGTCATCAGTGGGTAACTTCTTTCGAAAGGCACTCCAAATAAGGATGGACCACTTCTTGGGGATGCAAGTCTGTCACAAGGCATTGGTGATCGGGGATGGCGTCCTGCGATCGTGGGCCACCTGTCTGGCCGAGCACACTGAGAAGCTGCCTGAGGGATCGGCCGACCACCACAGCTCATCTGCTATGTTACCGATCTTCAGACCACGATGACGGATGTAATCTTCAGCCTAAACTCCAGTCCAATCCCGGACCTTTCCCCAATCCCAGTCGTTCTCAGAGGGATCCCACCAGTCTTTGATCCTACTGTTCCCCCTGGCCACCGGAAGGCTGGAGAGCAAGGTTTCTCCAGCCCAACGTTCGAGGAAGGTCGGGGATTCTCCGTTGCCCAAACGAAGACATATCACTGGTTCGACCATGGTGCGTCCGATGAGTATACGCCGCAACGCCGAGGAGGATCTGCTATTGGAGATGGCTTGTGACGGGTGAATGTGCTTGAAGTATCTGGCCTTCATGAATCTAACCCATAAATTCTGACTTGTGTGAAGATTCTACCACAACTTCATCGAGAAGGCCTCAACAATGTTAGAGAGTTTTGTGAATCCTACGCCCCCTTCCTCGGTGGGTCTAGCCATGGTGTTCCAACTCGTCCAATGATGCTTGACGTGGTCATCGCTGTACCCCCAAAAGAAGTTGCTAAGAATACTCTCAATCGTGGAGAGCACCTTCTTTGGAGGGGAGCATGCGGCCAGAGTATATATGGGTATGGATGTGAGAACATGTTTGATGAGGATCATCTTTTTGCCTGGAGATAAGGTTGCATTGTGCCACCCCTCCAGTTTTCTCCTGATTTTGTTAATCGGCCCATCAAAAATGCTAGCGCTAGATTTTTCGTACACGAAGGGACATCCGAGGTTTTGGAACGGAGGATGTTGAATGTAGAAAGAGGTGATATTGGAGATGCTAGCCACATTCTCTTTCTTAATGTTGTGGTGGGCATAGATGACACTCTTGGCGGGATTGACCTTCTGACCAGAGCAGGAGGAGTATCTCTGAAGGGTGTTGTGGATCACTTTGACCGACCCGACATCCTCGGATGTGAAGATGAGGATGTCGTCCACATATGCCAGGTGGGTGATGATCGGACAACTGCTGGCAGTGTGGAAATGATGGAAGTTCGGGGTACGTGCCATCTTCTTCAAATTTTTGCCCATGGTATCCGTCGCGATGATGAAAATGGTAGACGATAAGGGGTCTCCTTGTCTGACTCCGTGACTCGATTTGAAGAATCCGCCGGCTTGACCGTTGATAACCGTAAAAAACTACGAATTGCTGATTAATCTCCGCATGGTATTGGTCCAGTTTTCCAAAAATCTAAAGACCCTGAAAACCCAGATCATAAATTGCCAGTCCAACCTGTCGTAAGCTTTCTCTATATCTAATTTGATCGCGATGTTGCCACCTCTAGCCGAAAGTTTCATGCAGGTGATTAACTCTTGAGCTAGCATAATGTTGTCCTGGTTGTTTCTACCTCGGACGAAGCTGCTTTGCTCCTCAGAGATGATCTTGGAAAGCAAGTCTGACATGCGGGAGGCGATGATCTTGGAGATGATCTTGTTGGTGAAGGTGCACAGACTGATGGGGTGGAAGTCACAGAAAGTCTCTGGGTTTTCTTTTTTCGGGATGAGGATAAGGTTGGCGGAAGATATGGCTCTGGGATAAGTAGCTCCCTGGAAGAAGGCAGTGCCGCTTCATGGATGTCCTTCTGGATAATATCCCAGCATTTTATGAAATACACCCCCGAGAAACCGTCTGGACCTGGCGCACTGTGTGCATCCAGGGCCCATACCGCGTCTTTCACCTCTTGTTCGGTCGGAAGGACTTCTAGCTGGATGTTATCGGTGTCATCTATGAGGTGGGGGATCTCAGCCAGAAAGTTGTTGTCTCTATGGACCCTTTATTTAGTGAACAATTGAGAGTAAAACTTTGCGGCAGCCGTTTGGATTCCCCGATGGTTAGTGAGGAGGTTAACGGAATCGTCGTTGATGTCATGAAGGGTGAGCTTTTGTTTTCGACCATTAGCACAGGCGTGGAAATAGGCGGTGTTTTTGTCCCCTTCGCTGTCCCATTTAAGCCTCGCTTTCTGTTTCCAGAAGTCAGTTTCGACTTTCAGCCAGAATTTGAGGATAGCTTTGGTGAGGTTAAGGACGGTCCTGGCAGCTGGCGATCGGTTGATCGTGAATAGGGCCTCTGTACGAGTGACATCATCTTCGGCGATGCAAAAAAAAAATATATGTATGTATATATATGAACTTACTATTCCTAAAGGAACAGTATGTATGGATGGCCGATAGGTCTCATACGACCAACAGGAAAGTGCGGAGAGGAAATTTGATTCAATCGACTCTTACACAAAATCTTCCCCAAAATTTTGGCAACCAAATTCCTATACAATACTCTCCCAAACCCTAGGATTCCCAAACAGAATCGGACTAGAAATTCGACCCACGCTAGGATTTAAAAACCCTATATAAACGAACGAACAGAAATAGGTTTCCCGAAAACTTTCCATTAATACTCCATGAAACTCTCGCATAGCAACACCCGAACCTCCCTGACAACCCCGCGAACGCCCTCAGTTTCCTAAAGGCCACCGTCGGCCGCTGCATCGCCAGAGTTCTTCAAAAACCCGACTGCAACAGAGTACCCTCTGTTCACAAAAAACTTAGTAGGTACCCATCTTTCGAGTTCCTTTCCTCTGCTTTTATTGAATCAATTTTTGATCTGTAAACTCCTATATATAGACAACATAACCCACTGCAAACCCTAGCAATTAGATTCAGTAATAGATAACCAAGTTGCCCATGAAATCGACGCGAAGTCGAGAAAAATCTGTTCGAAAACAGAGCATTAGGACTGTCCAACCCCTCGACTTGGAAGATAGTTTATGAAACAAGCAATAGGAGTTTTCAAAAACTAATTGAATACAATTCAATATAGGGCTATATAACCCTTTTTACAGATGTCAATTTCGATGACTGTGCGTTGAGAAATTGGTCTCTAAATATTGACGAAAAACTATTTTCAAACTGTAGAATTTTAGAAAATATCCCGATACAGCATTCGCCCCAACAAACTGGGCGATGTGGTCGCAACCCATGAGCATCAAAAGATGCATGTGGATGTTGTCGACGTTTGAGATTCGACAGAACTCAATTTTGTTGTAAGTGCGTAACGAAATCGAAGCGTATCCGTCGAGATACCTCGTATCGGCCCCTTTACAAACTAGGCCATAACTTCGTGCACATTCGTCATCTCGAGATGAAACTTGCCCCAACAGGACCGTATCATTTTTTGGTCCTGTATGCCAAGTTTGATCCGATTCTGAGGAATGCCCTTTTTGACGGGCCCGCGACCCGATCTAACAGGCAATTTGTTCACGGTCCACCATAATCCAACTTTGGACATACGGTTGGATTCGTATCATCAAACCAAACCCATAAATATATAGTTTGATGACTTTAGAGACCGTAGGTATTGGCACGCTTTTTGGTGTAAAATGGGTCCAATGGCGGATATCGTTTTTGATCCAAAATTATGATTTTGCCCTTGTGTCTAGAATTGGACTTTTGGGCAGGCATTTTTAGATATATCTTTTATACCAAAAATGTTCGAGATATTTATTTAGCATCCGGAGTCATTTACGAGATTTGACTTCTCGTTGCTATTATTCTGAGTACTGGACTTTGCTGTTCTGTGCATCACACTCAGACAAGATACCTTGCCATTATACTCTAGAATTTATTATCATTTATTTTCTATTATTTATTTTAGTTATTCTTATATTGTTGATTTCTATCATATTGTGCGACCAAGACATACTTGGGTGCAAGCGACTGCTTTTGTCGTTTACTGTTTTATTTTCTTCTACTATATTGACTTAGCCCTAATGACAATCTACTGAAGATGAGGTATTGGTATATCTCATATGGTCTTGACACATGCTTTACCATGAGTTGTGAGTCACATATAGGATACAGACTCTTGTATTCGGCTGGCCATCGATACGTATGAGACGTATGACGGTTAGGAGTAACTGCCAATAGATTTGGATGATTAGTAGACTGGGCAGTTATTAGAGGTTCATATGAGTCATGGAGATGATAATACTAGGCATTGGGCGGGAAGAACAATACCTTGATGTATGTTTGCTCTTCCTTACCCTGTAAGCTCCGCCAGAGATGCAGGTTATTGATGCCCTCTGACGTCCACTGAGCTTTATGGACGTACCCCTATATTGATGTCCTCTGACATTTCTCGGAGTGTTACAAACGTAAGCCACTGGTACCCTACATGGGAACTAAATCAATCCCATTTATAGCCAGGAGTCCCTTGCATTGAAGGTTTGTTTCTTAAATGCATATTCATTGTAGAACGGTTAAGCACCCTGTTGCATGCATCTCTTTTTATTTTATTATATATCACAGTTTATACGGCATGTTGTTTTCTTGTATCTTGTTACGTTCCGCTGAGGACCTGATGAATTCTCCAAGCTTAAATGATTTCTCCAGGAGTACGGTTCTTCTCTCGATCCATCCTTCATAGACGATGAGGCACCGCCTTTCGAGATTTATCTCTTTATCTATGATATGAGACTTTGTAATGGACATCATTTACTATTCTTTTATTTCTATTTTGAGGAGATCTGACTCCAGTTTGAGATTATTATCGTAGCTGTTCGGTATTGGATCTATTTTCACCCGGCTTTATCTTTTGACTCGTTTACTTTTATTTTATCTATTATGCACTATCATTGATCTTTTGCGTGTAGTAGATGAGATTAGTTTTTTGTGTTGTGGCCTGTGACTATTGTTTATTACAGCTTATGTATACATAAGAGAATTCCATATATTGGAGTATTCTTCGTATGTATGCAGCTGGCATGTCTACGTACTTAGGCCCACGTATTATAGGACTGGGGTAATACATATTTTTGTGGTGGCCCATGCAGGTCAACGAAAATATTGTTAGGTTACATGATTGTGCCCAACAAGCCTGCATCTAGGAATAGGAATAGTATCTCATCCACAAATTATTACCTCCTTTGACTTTAAACTCTTCTTGATTGCTTGAATTGCCTCTTGCTTAAATCGGTGCTAACGTTGCTCTTACCTCCGTGCCAATAGGATGAATTCTAGTAGCAGCTACGTTGCACCTCTTAACATCACCTCTGAAGACTCAACAGCCCAAGAGGAGCAAGTTCCCTTGTAACCTCCAACAGTGACCTATAGCACATCACTTCTGCCAGGTCATGCGACTCAACCAGATCAGAGGACCCCACCTACCCAACAGTACCGTCAAGGTGTGGGACCCAGATAGAATAGCCTGACTAGCAGACCTCAGCTTCCCCGGAAGAATATATGCTACCTCCTCCTCACTCCCTACCATATTTGCCAATTCTTTATGATAATGAGGCTTCGGTAGCAAGGTTCTTGCTTAATTTATTGCAAGTGCAGCAGCAACAGAATGAGTTTCCAAGGAGTATTATATCAGTAGTCCTTAACAGGTCTCTATCTACCCCACCAGCCCTAGTACCAACTAGAATGACTCAGAACGGGCAGAATGGACACCCTAACGCACAATAACCACCCCATAGAGCATCACCATATCCATATAAGAAACTCCTTATATGTCACTTCTGTCATAGGAAAGGTCATGTTATGAAGGATTGTCGTCATAGATTGGGACAGTGTATGATTTGCGGTTCCAATTATCACCAAGCCAAAGATTGTACGAGGACGTCGTATACCACAAAATAGCACCAGAGGCCCACACCCAACAGAAGCCCACCTATAACTATTGAAGGAAGCAGGGACACATCCTGAAGGAGTGTCGAACTCGGTTTGGATTATGCTTGAGATCGATAAGGATTAGGGCAGCATAAGGTAAAAGATTGTACTGAGCAGCATGACATAGTTTATGCTCAGCAAATTTTGAGACAGACAACTTCAACAATTCTAATACCCCCTTCAGTCCAGCAGGTGCCGAGGCTGATGGCACCAGTAGTAGGAGCACCTCGCCCACCATTACCTCCCCAGGCAGTATAGTACAGCATGGCCAGAGCTCAGGGCCCCGGTTCGAATTAAGGACATGCCTTCTCACTTGCAGTAAAGGATGCGAAACCTAAAGAAAAAGTCATAGCAGGTATGGTTTCTTTGTTACATTCTACTATTACATTATTTAACACTGGAGCCACACCCTCACCAGTTAGTTATTAGCTTAGCTATTTGCATCTTGAGTTACTTACCCTTTTTTCGAAAAAATATAGATCCATTGTTATTACTTTCTAAATTATTGGTAATTATGAATGATTAGAATAAATTCTCCGATTATATGATGACCTCTAAACTAGTAAACCATCTATTCTCAAGAAGTTGTGCTATCAATAGGAGTACCTAATTATTCTCATCTTGATTTTCTATAAAACATTAACATTTTTTTCTGTATTCCTTAAATTATACCATGACCAAAAATTCCCTTCCCCCTTCAGATTTTATCACATTCTTCGAATCCAAGGATACATAAATATCCTCTTCCTTCGAGTAGGGATACAGTTGAGTACGATTTACCGTCATTCATAGAATTGACTGAAAATCTTATCTGTTACCTTCTAGAGAAATCCTTTGCATTTTCTTTCGTTATACTGGAAAATGTTCCATGGGTTGATCCAAGGAAAAGTTTAGAAATTATATCTATCTTTGTATTACCGAATCAAAGTTTTTGCAGCCAGAGAAATACTAGCGAGGCAGGACCTTAGATAACGACATCATGGCTACATATGCTTCTCGAATTCTACTTGAACCCTATCCTATGCATGTGGGTCCCTTCTCCTATAATTTCATACAAAGGTAATTCAAAAATATCTCATAGATTTGGCCAAAGATAAGTCCGAGAACCTATATTGACTAGCAGGGCAGACACACACTGTAGCTATCCGTTAAATTATGGATTCAAAAGTTTTGCAGCCAGATGTGTGCTGGTGGGGCAAACTTCGAATGACATGATTACGGAGGTATATGGTTCTCTGATTCTATCTAAACTACATCATATGCATCCAGTTTGACTTTATATCGTTCTTGAAACTACTTCGATTATTTCCTGTTTGCTTGATCCTAGCCTTGATGGTGTTTTGATCACACCAGCCTTAGTACCATCTAGAAAAAATCTGGAACAGGTCAATTTGATGATCTGTAGAACCTCTACAACAATATAGAACAATCACATAAGATGATCGTCTCAAGAAACACCACACACATTGCCATATATACGCCATCTATTGTTAAGATACTAGTTGTATTATATCAACACTGCTAATAGCTTAGTTATCCTGCTTACAATAGTAGACTCGTCACATCTAAAAATATTTGGATTTTAGTTAGCGGTAATATCCCGAAGCACTACCTTCGACACCATTAGTAGACTTATAGCCGTAGACGCGTATGCTTGTTACGAGCAGAAAATTAAGGACTTAGTCGTCTAAGGTATTTCTTGACAAATCAAAAAAAAGTCCTTGCCACTAACTATAACCTTGCATAACGGTTAAATATGCTACCCCTCGGTTTCTGTGTCATTGTTGTTAAAACTCGAAATATCAGGAGGGCAAGAATGACATATACATCCATTTCTTCCAATTACTCAAAATCACGGTACAAGCTCTATACTGGACTTTCTTACGTATTGCATATCATTTTATTATATCATGCGGTTATTCTAACAAGCAAGATGCAAAGATTGCGACCTTGATTATTCAAATTCCATCCTATCATGGTTTTTTGTCTTAGTTTAAATTTCAAAGAAGAAATCTTTGGAGAGTACAGATTGTAAGCCCCTCTAAATTTTAGGATTTACTAGGATTTCTGAATTACTAGGATAAATTGGTTACCAGTAGGATGATAAATTAGTGCCTCATGAACACCCACTTTCTAATTAGATCATTTGGTGTCCCAGCCGTGCCATTGATATTTGGAGCGCAATACAAACTGTTACCTTCCAATAAATTTCAAATGCAAGACCTAGATGAGTCCACCTTTATTTAGGCATATCATATCCCAATCAAACATGTCCCCTTGTGTTCTATTTTTATGATGCGACTTTCGAGTCAAGAAGGCCACCATAACCCTTACCGTAATATCGATATACTTCCCGACTTCAGTTAGAGGCCCAACCTCGACTCAAATCTTTTGACCCAATATATGGTTATAATTCACTCGAAGCCCACTATGCACATGCCACTCAATTGTGTCCCCCTGTGCTACTTATACACAAAAGTCACGGAAGGCAAATTGATAGACTTACGACACCTATTTAACCAACCTGGCCTGGAACTAGCCCAACCACTTGAGTTAGAATTTGTTCTAGGTTACCCTAACCTAATGGAGATGGTTTAGATTGATTCTATGGGGTTTTGTCAAGCCAATATAGATTAAACTCAAGATTCCTTCAATATAAAATCCCTTTCTAACATTCGTCCTAACTATATTTTGACCAATAAAATTTTAATTGTCTTGCTGGAGCATGACTATATTTGAGCTATGTTAAATTCGGTTAAATTTCTGTATAGTGTTATTAACCAAAAATGCCATAGAAATACCCAATATTTCCGTGCCGCTCTTTAGAAATTGTCCTTCTTAGAAACCTTGTAACGACGATTTTCACAGAGTCAACTTCTATAAGTTGGGTAGAGCCTTAAACCAAGAATACCTTATTTTGTAGGATATAGAGCCAATGTGGATTCCTTTTATAACTACACGTCCATCTTTTCGGAAACCGAGACATGACTTTCATATACTAGTTCCCTTTCATTCACATTGCACCGCATACTCCCCATCGTTAGTGTTCATTTCGCGAATGAAATTTTTATAAGTTGGGTAGGATGTAAATCCCTTATTTTATAAATTTTTTGATAAAATTATATTAAATATTTTAGTAACCCTTATTTATGAATTAGCTTAGTATATAACTATATGATTTTTATTATATATTAAAACTAGTAAAAATTTGCCACTACTATACAAATAGTAGGTAAATTTTTCTATTTGAATATTTAATGGTTCCCAAGAAAAATTTTGTGAAGTTTTTATAAATATTTTTAATTTTAGGTATAAGTATATATATTTATTTATATATAATTATATATCCATTTGTTTAAAAAAAGGAAGAAAGAAATAAAATCTTCTATAATTAATTTTTATTTAGTTTTGGATTCTAGGAACTTTCTTAGAATTATAGTGCAGTCATAAGTATACAAGTAGTATACTTATACACACACACACACACACACACACACACACACACACACACACACACACACCCACCCATTTTTATGATTTTTGTACCCATTTTATATCCTTACGCCTTTTTGATATGAACTCGACATGAACACGATGTGAGCATGACATGTTAATGGAATGATAATTCTTGATGGTGGCCCATTGTGGCGCACCCTTGACAAGTAATATTGATATGATAATCTGAACACGACTATGATAATGAAAACTACATGTTTAGTGACCCGTCGTGGTGCACTCTTGACAAGTAATTTGACATGATAATTCTTGATGGTGGTCCGCTGTGATGCACTCTTGCCATGATAAGTAATTTTGATAAGTAACCTAACATGATAATCTTGATATGCTGTTGTGATGGCTATCTTAACTTGCTAAGTAACCCTTGTCTTGATACCGTGGATGGTTGTGCTTGTATAAGCTACATGTCTCGTCTTGCATCATGTCTAGGACATAAATTCATGATTTCTACGGTCAGGAATTCATACTGAATCTGACTAGGATAATGACTAGATTGATCAAGTAGTTCATGAAGAGATTTTCCAACTACAAGCAGTCCCGTTATCTGGGCGTTCTAATTGGACTTGTAGCCTGCCGTCGAGTAGGGTACACTTCCAGCACATTGTCATGTGTTGCACCCCCAAGCCACCTAATCCAACTCTCTCAACTCATGACCGGATAACTTGGATTAAGTCTGCAAGGCTTGTGGCTGTTGGAACCTCTTAATGCATCTTGCTAGTAACTAGGCTTGTGATAACCCTAGTTAGTTAAAGTATCAAGCCGTATTCTTTGCTTGGCCGTGAATGTTGGATGGAGTCCAATCCTGTCTAGTCTTGTCTAGATCCAGTTTATGGCTATCTCAGGACATGTTTTCTTACGCTTTAATCTTAGCAATAAATGGCTAGAGATCCGATTCTGTTCAGGCGAAGGGTTAGAATCCCGGTCCTTGTTTGGTTTAAGGATTGTAACATGGCTTTCAGAATAATTCCTCGTCCTCTCGTCATTTGTTGCCTTATTTACATTTCAAGTTTTTCTATTATTAATTTTGTTCATGTGCTGATTTGTTGGTTTTAGTTCTTAAGTGAAGCCTCCCTTGTAGTACTTGCTCTTTTTGGGGTCTAATCCAGCTGATTTTGTATGGCCAGATTTCGGAGTAGCACCCGAAGATCTTCCAGCCTTCCAACCAGATGGTGAACACTAGGCGCAACCCTGGCAATGAGTGGGCTTTATTTTTCTCTTCCACTCTATTATAAATTATTCTTTTGAGGCATTTAGCCGCAAAGCAAGTGTTAGCTCGTGTTAAATTTACAATCCTGTCTGCCTAAGGGCTGTAACATGATTAACAAATCCTAGGATTGATCATGTATGACTTTAACTCTTGCTAGTATTTGTAGGCCTCAAAAATAAAAGTCACGCTGAGTTGATCAGGACAAAGTCTAAAAGTCACGCTGAGTTGATCAGGACAAAGTCTAAAAGTCACGCTGAGTTGATCAAGATAATGTTTAAAAGTTACGCTGGGTTCTACCAGACTATTTCCTCAAATATACGCAGAGACAACTCATCATTTGTCAGAGTGTCATTATGACTGACAGCACGACAGTCAAAAAATGTCTCCTCGTATGCCACGTATGCATGGAACTCGAGAGATCACAGCCGATTATTGCGTGACTTTCGAAATCTTCTTCAACAAGACTCAGCCTTCATCAAGTTGGCGTACCAAAAGAGCTTATTGTCATTTAATGCGACTGACAAGGCAATCAATGTCAGAGATTTTATGTCAGTCGAGGCACGTCGAATCAAGACAGCTGGCAGTTCTGACTCAAGTCTGCGTGTATTTTGAACTTCTATGTTCCTTCCTCAAGCTTACGTGTATTTTGAAGCTTTCTACACCAAGTCTGCATGGATTCTGAAGCTTTCTGCCCCAAGTCTGCATGGATTTTGAAGCTTTCTGCACCAAGTCTGTGTGGATTCTGAAGCTTTCTGCCACAAGGCTGCCTGGATTTCGTCCTCAATAAGCCTGCGTGGATTTCATCAAATTGGAGTACGTGGCAGCCATGCCACCGATCTCTCACCTGCGTGTCCTGTAACTTGCACACGACTCATGCACGATTGCCATGTGTCCAACAGTTACAGGCCACGTCCAGTAACTGCTCATAACCTTGAATATGTTAAATCCTGCGTGATTTTCAACTATGCACAAGTTGTGAAGACAGTTATCTTTTCAGTTATTTTTGACTCTATAAATAGAGTTCTTTTCTCATTCATTGTACAGATACATAGCTATCTAAATTGCTGTCGAATTCTTGAGAGCTTTTCTTCTTCGCATCGTCTAAGGGATAAAGCGATCGTCTTCTAGATCGGATTCCTACAGTTGTATTTTCCCAGAAACACAATAAATAAAGTGAATTTATTTATGAAAAACAAATTGGCGACTCTGCTGGGGATAATCGACATGATCGGCCTCTCTACTACACCGGTTATATCGATGCGATGAAGATAGATCGTATCCTCATTGATCCAGGGTCTGCTATAAGTATAATGCCAAAGAGTATGTTGGATGAACTAAAAATCCCTCTTCACAAACTTTCCAAGACGGTTACTACTATCCTGGGATTCAATCAAAGCCGAAGCGAGCCTTTAGGAAAGATTCATCTGAAACATCAGATAGGTGATTTCAGATCCAAAGTCACTTTCTATGTGATCGAGATCGTGGGATCTTATAATCTTCTTCTGGGGAGGCCCTTTCTTCATGAAAATAATGTGGTGCCTTCTACTCTTCATCAGTGTTTTAAATACATTGACAGCAATGGAAGAGTACAAAAGGAAGTTGCTGATATAAATCCTTTCCATGGGGTTGAAGCTTATTTCAATGATTCCCGGATGTACAAAGAAGAGTATACAAGGGTGATACAAGCTATGGAGAAAGAGGATCCGCAAAGTGAAACCTTGATAATTCCTGTTAAAGGTCGAACTACTCAGCAACAATCTCCTAAACCCTCTGGAGAAGGTTCTTTCATTATTCCAGTGAGCGGACGGATCTCTCCATTACCTCAGTCGTCTATTCAAGATACACTGATCATTCCTGTCAGTGGACGTACTACAGTTCCTGTATCTTCACATATAAAATAGGATACTCTAGTAATCCTTATTAGAGGGCGGACTACTCTTCCATCTCAGGCTTCAAGGGAGCTCACCTCTTCTGAGCCATTTGTTATCGATCTTAATCGAAATAAAACTTCCTCTCGTTTTTCTTCTCCCCCTTTAGTCATTGATTTGGCTAAGATTTCTAAGGCTCAGCCTTCTCCCAATGTAAATACTACTGCTTTTAAATTTAATGAAAAGTCTCCATCTTTGTAGTATATTGATGTGTGTAATCATGTTCATAGTTATTTGCATTTGTTAGATTACTTGTGAACAGTAACCGTAGGAGTTGTACAGACTTTTCATACAGACGTATCCCTAGAATCAGTACAAACTTTATACTTTCTGGTTCCTAGTAGAAAGCCAGGAGACATTCCAATATTCTTCTACAAAGGGCCCCAGAATCCTTCTGATTTAGAAGATGATGACAAAAACGATGATACAGGAAGATTACAACTACGTCGTTATAGTCAGCAATCTAAAGACATCATTAAAAATATGGGCTATGACTTCAAAACTGGCCTCAATAATGGAAAAGGAAAAAAAATGCCTGTTCGGATTCCTTCTCTGAAATATGGGAGGACAAAATACGGATTAGGTTATATTGCTCCTACTCCTTTTATCAATACTGTCCATGAAGATCCCGAATCTGACGAAGATAAGAGATCTGATTCTTCTAGTACCACCTCTTGGGATTCTGATACAAGTATCGGTGACTTCCACTACAACATTCTGTCTTCCAATATGGTCTCCATTGACAGTTCTAAAGAAGATGATGAAAACGAAGACGAGTTTAAAATCTCACCTGAATCAGAACAATAGGCCCAAAGGTTAGATAATCAATGGGAGTTCCGATTCGAGCAAAAAGAACCTTCGACTGAAGACAAACTTGTTTAAATAGATGTTGGTGAAGAGGGATCCCCCAAACCAATATTCATCAGTGAAAGTCTTTCAAAAACTGATAAGCAAGACATGATCAAACTTATTCGCGAATACATCGATGTCTTCGCTTGGAGCTATAAAGATATGCCAGGACTTGATCCACAGATTGCAACTCACAAACTCAATATCATGCCGAATGCTAAACCGATCAAGCAACAACAGCGACGATTTTGTCCAGACATCATGGATGCAATTGAAGCCGAAGTTAATAAACTCATGGCTTCTGGGTTTATTAGAGAGGAACATAATCCCGATTGGGTAGATAATATAGTTCCTGTCCTTAAAAAGACTGGCAAGATCAGAGTATGTATAGACTACCGCGATCTCAATGCGGCATGTCCTAAAGATGAATTCCCTCTACCAATTACTGATGTTATGATCGATAATACCTGTGGGTTTGAACGGATGTCATTCATGGATGGGTATTCTGGGTACAATCAGATTAAAATATTTCCAGATGACGAGAAACACACTTCTTTCAGAATGCCGATCGGTACATACTGTTATACAGTGATGCCATTCGTTCTCAAGAATACAGGAGCAACTTATCAACGAGCCATGAGCACTATATTCCGTGAACACTTACAGAAAACAGTCGAATGCTACGTTGATGATATTGCAGTCAAAAGTCGACAAAAAGAGGATCATATCCAAGATTTGAAGACTATTTTTGATCTAATGCGTAAGCATCAATTAATGATGAACCCTACTAAGTCGTTCTTAGGCGTCTCTAGTGGCAAATTTCTCGGCTTCGTCATTACCTCGAAAGGTATACACGTAGATCCCGAGAAGATCAAAGCCATCCAAGAGATGCGTCCTCTACGCACCTTAAAAGAGCTACGAGGATTTCAAGGAAGGATCGCTTATATCAGGAGATTCATCTCTAATCTTTCAGGACGCTGCAGACCATTCAATAAACTTATGAAGAAAGGTGTTTCTTTTGTCTGAAATGATGAATCTCAGAAAGCATTCGATGATATAAAACAATATCTGATGAGCCCTCCAGTATTGGTACCTCCTGTCTCAGGAATACCGTTCCTCTTATATACCCGAGCAATGAGTCATTCACTGGGTGCATTGCTCGCTCAAAAGAATAAAAATGGTCATGAACAAGCCATTTACTATCTCAGTCGTACTATGACCGGAGCTGAACCTCGATATTCACCGGTCGAAAAAGAATGTCTAGCCCTGATGTTCGCTGTCCAAAAGACACGACATTATATCATTGGCCAGACCATTCATGTCATTTCCAGGATCAATCCTATACGGGTCATGATGAAGAAACCAAGTGTTTTAAATTCTCGATTGGCTAACTGGGGAATCTTTCTTGCTCAGTATGATATGCACTATATCCCTCAGAAATCTGTCAAAGGACAAGCATTAGCTGATTTTCTGGCTGCTCATTCAATTCCAGAAAATTCAAAGCTCTATGATGAAATTCCAGATGAAGTCCTAGACTCAAATCAAATTGATGAAGAAGATTCTACTTGGCGTCTATTCTTTGACGGAGCTTCAAGAATAGGTCCTAATGGTGACATTGTCGCTGGGGTTGGAATTGTTCTTGTATCGCCAGAAGGTCTTGCTATCCAAAGAGCTTATTCTCTCGATCAACCATGTTCAAACAATGTAGCTGAGTACAATGCACTGCTTATTGGTCTTCAACGCGCTAAACATCTGAATATTCAATATTTGGAATCGTATGGAGATTCTAAACTCATTGTCAATCAGATAAGGGGTACTTATGAAGTTCGTCATCAAGATCTGGTTCCTTATCATAGATCGGCTATATCTATGGCTTCTTCATTTGAAGGGTTCTTCATCGAGCATATTAGGCGAGCATGTAACACCCTGTTTTCTGAAAATTAGGGATTATTAAAAATTTATTATTTTTATTATTAAACAATGGTGATTAGGGCATGATATGGTTTATAGTGTTTATTAGTGTGATTTAACCATCTTCTAAGTCATGCTAAGTCATGACTTATGACTTCGTGATTTTGGTTAGTATAACTTAGTGCAAACCCTAGTTTTCTCTAACCTAGAAGTTGCCATGACCATGATAGCTTAGCCATAGGCTTAGAATATCAAATTTGGGGTTTTTGACCAAAAGGGTATTTTGGTAATTTTCTAGATTTAATTTGTGATTATGTGATTTTAATATTATTTAATACTTGGTAGGTCTCATGATTAGTTCCTAACCTATCCTACCCTAAACTAGTAGTTAGCCCCTAACCTAGAATCATTAGGGTGATGTTTAGGTCATGGGTTAAAGTAGATAATATCTAGATATTTGCTTTATGGATATTTTGCACAAAACATGCAAAATATCACCAAACCTTTTGCTAAAGTCCTTGACTTAGCCTTGAAGGAAGCCAAGGACACCCCCCCCATGCTTGGCCGACCAAGGAAGACCCCCCATTGGCAGCCCACATTTGATAAATACCCCATGGAATAATTCATGAACAAAAATACATGAAATTTATTCCACAAAAATTCCCTTTCCTTTCAACCTTCATAACTTGAGCTATCTTGATCCAAATTGACTCTAGTCTCTTGCATTGGAACCCTACAACATCTAGGGTGCTAAGGGAAGCAAGAAATCTAGAATTTGGGAGCTTGGGCATCATCGAGTTGGAGATCACCCAACCCCCTTTTCATTGATTTCCTTGGAATTTCACCAATAGGTAAATTTCCACAAACTTAGTCAATTCCTGTTTTTCTTTCATAAATGCATTCATATAGGGATAACAATACTGTGGGTAAAGTTTGGTGGGATTTTGATGTGTTTTGGTGTCCGTATCGGACACGTATCCTAAGCTAGAAACCTTGTTTGGTGAAATGCCACAATGGACTTGTTTTTGTGTTTTTGTAGAACTAATTGCACTGTTGTGAAGCCCTAGACATGTAGGTCATGAACCCACTCGACTGAGCACATTTTAGTGCTGTGTCCGTGTCCAAATTGGACACGAACCGACCGCACGAGCCCATCGTACATGTCCTGCTACCCGACCCTTCGTGCGCACAGCACAGGCCACTAGGACACGAAATATTTGACACAGACAAGGGGGCAATGTCTGCGAACATGCCCCCAAAGTCTCGTGTCGCGTCGTGTCGTGTCGAGTGAGAAAACTCACTCGCACTGGACACGCGCTGTCAGCGCACGCGCGCGCGCGCACAACTTTGAGTGTGTCGTATCGCATGGACACGACACTAGAGCATCTCGTAGTGACACGGGCATGAAGCCCTATGCGTGGCGTACACGTGGACACGAGCACGTGGTGCTTCGTGTCCTGTGTCGCGTGTACGACGCGTGTAACCGCGTGCACGACGCAGTCGTAACACGCGTGTATCAGTCGTGTTTTCACGACTGATACGGTGTTTGTTCTGTGTCCACGCGTGTCGTGGACACGTGTCAGGGTGTGGAATGTGTAGCCCTACGTGTGGGCTAGACGTATGCACGACCACGAGACGTGTCATATCTCGTGGTGTGTCCACGAGTGCGTGGAACGTGTGCACGACACTGTTCTTGTGTACATGTATCAGACTTACCCGATCGAGTGTTTTGTGTGTTTGGACACACGAAACCGTGTCGTGGTGTCGTGTCAGTGTCCTAGGACCCTAGTGTATCTATGGGGGGTTAGTTACCAACCGTTGGTATCGAGTCTTAGCTCGATTTGGGTTGCGTATATCGAATTACCCAATTTCAGTGTTAACTGTGCACTGTCACAGTTTTGAGTTAATTCCAGATTTTGGAAATCGAACTTTGATTCGATTTTATTAATAATTTAGGTATTAGACTAGTGTATTTTAGTGAGTCTATGTGTAGTATACATATATGTGAGGGTGTGGGTCGAATTCGAGGAGATTTGGGTGTGTGTGGGTGTAGTTATGTAGATATACACATATGTGTGTATATGTGTGTTATGTGTGTGTGTTTGGGGGTTTGATTTTGGGTTCCAGGTTCTGGAAAACCCCCCCCTGTCCTGATTCAGTCCCTCACTCTCTCTCACTGTCTCACTCTCTCTCTCATTCAGTCTCTCTCTCTTTCCCTTTGTCTCTCTCTCTATGTCTCTATATATATAGGTATATATATATATAAGTTTATATATATATGTATATACATATATGAGATATATGCATATATTGTACTAGTTTACTTTAGGTCAATATATATATATATATATATATATGTATGTGGTTGTATTATATATGTTATTCATACATTGGGTATATAGATATTGGGTGGTGGTTAGATAGTGTATATCTATATATATATATAGATATATATATATATGTGACTCCTAGTTATAGGTTTATATGAAAACCCCATCATTAGCCTATGGCCTAGGATTTCTAGCCTATGGCTTGGGGCTAGCCTTAATGGGCCAAAACCCAACTTGTTGACCCTTGATTACTAAGAGTTGACCAAAGTCAACCTAGGGTCAAACTTGACCTAGATTGAACTTGAATTAAACCTAGAATGACTAGTTTAACATTGTTTGACCTAACTTGGACTAGTTTGACCAGTTTGACTCTTAGGGTTGACCAAAGTCAACTATAGGTCAAACCTTGACCTAATTGACCTAGAAAGAATTTAGATGAACTCTAAATGACTTAATGATCTAGGTTTGACTAAACCCTAGACTGTTGACTAGTTGATTATGGTTTGACCCATTCATGGGTAAATTGTGACTTAGAGTTAAATGAGTAGTCATATGTAAATGAAGATGTGTATGGGGTTAAGTAGGATACTTAGGAATTAAGTCTTGATTTGAGTTAGACTATGGGTTTAGCTTGATTATAAGGTTAAGGTTGTATTGTACAGTATATTTATATGTGGTATACCTTATATAGGAAGTTGGTTATACCTTAGCTTTGTATTATGGTATCTTAGGTAACCTAAGACAAGTTAGCCTATGGTTAGTTGAGTTAACCTTATAGAGTTGACTTGGATAGTTGACCCTTGACCCAATTACCTTGTTGACTAATCTAAAGTTGACTAGAACCTTGATTAGTCTAAATTTGACTTAAGTTGACTTAGTTTGACTGTTAGAATTGTCTAGAGTTGACCAAGTTTGACTTTGACCTAGTTTGGTTTAGCAATCATGTAGTATGCATTGTATACTTTATTTTTACCATTGTGGATACATTGTGACTTGTATTGCTCTGATTAGGAGCCAGACACCTCTCCTTAGGCAGTATATCCTCTTCAGACATTCAGTTATCAGGCGAGTACATTCTCTGACCGTTTCATACTTGTTCAGGCTTTACTTCTCGCTCTAGATTACTTTACTTGTTGCTGTCACGTTGGTAACACGGATTGGTACTATATGGATCTTTACATGAGATGTTATCCCCCTCGGGAGCATCGGGTACTTCATGTTATGTGTGTTTCACTATCATCATGTACTCCTATGCTTCCATTATTCATGTACACTCATGTGATCATGTACTCTCATGTTTACTGAGCCTTCATGTATACTATCATGTGCACCCTTTCATGGGCCCCATGTGATATCATGTATAATAACGTAACTTGTATAGATCCTTGTGTATTGATTGGGGAAACGGGGGAGTAGAAGTGGACATGTGAATAATTCCAAAGTAGTCATGTGCAAACTCAGTAGATCATGTATAAATTCTAGCCATTCACATGCCTATCTTGTACTCTACATCACTAGTCACTACAGTTCTCTATATACAGTAGATATTTCATTACAGCTATCTCTTTTACAGCGTACATTTCCTTTCAGCAGTTCATGTATCTTACTCTATTGCCTGTATCGTATTTCCTAACCTGCTATGCACTGCGTGAGATGTATTGTGCTCGTTCCCGTCCTGATTGGACCTGTTGAAAATATTACAGAGGATGAGGAGGAGGCCCTGGTGTCTACCTATTATGGAGCAGGACTAGATGATACTTATGTTGTGGACCCTCAGCAGGATCCACCTGCAGCTGAGGATGTTGTTCCAGTAGTCTAGACCAGTTTAGTCTAGGCAGTCTTTTCTATATTTACTTTTTGTCTCACATTCTGAGTTGTATTTTGAGATGTGGAGATATATAGACTCTTAGACTTTTGTATTATGAGTTGACAGTTCTGGATATTATGTTGTACTAGACACTTAGACTTATTCATCTATGATACTGTTCTCTTGAGTTACTATCTATCTACCTGTCTTTCGTTCTTCTATCCTAGATGTGATTGAGATGTATATTGTTATGTCACCTCCATTCGGAGAGTATAAACTGTACAGGTACTTGGTATTGATAGATGATTGACCTAGAACAGCGTTCTACCGCCGACACTGCGGCGTAGGCTGGGCGTTGTTACGTTCTCGTACCCTAACAGTGGGTGCGGGTCGTGACACGTTTTTAGTGGTGGCCCATGCAGGTCTCGAGTTTATGTAGTGGTATTCGAACTAGAGTATCACTACAGCCTGTGATAGGATTAGAGGAATAGGCTTAGAGAGAATGGATACTCAATCACTGCTAGGATACTTTGAGAGATTCCTGGGATAACCCTTGAGAATCTCATTTGAAATTACGATTTAAACTCCTTTTCCCTTGATTGAATTTGATTTTGAAGGATTCACTGTAGAACTTTGAATCCTGGTATTAGTTGATGATTTTGAAATTTTTGTAGTTGTTGATTTTAATTTCTTAGTGTTAGATTAATATTTTTTTTTTTTTTTTTTGGGGTACTCAATCACAATTATGAGAAAACTCTTATTTATTTCTTGCCATCTAATCCTCTTGCTAATTGCCTTTCATTAAAATGAACTATCCTCTCTATTTTGTATCTTGCTTAAACTCTTTCTACCAATCTATGTGACTGTAACCCAAACCTGACTTACTCGACATTTTCTCAAATCAAGACTTTATTGAGACCTTCTAACCTTGACCCTTGATTGATCGAACCCTAACTATATTCCTCTAGTAGCCTATCTATCCCTAGTACTGTGTTCCTAAATTATTTACTAGATTCCTGATTAATTTTATTTCATGAGTTAATTTGATCTTCTTCAATTTTTGCATCAATTTGTCACGTCTCGAACTCCCACTTTCTATTCTAGATCATTGGACGTCCTTTACCGTGACTTAGATATTCAGAGTATAATACTAGCTGTTACCTCCCAACAAACTTCACATGTAAGACCTAGACTAGCCTACCTTCATGTAGGTATTCCATGTCCCATTAAAACCCGTCTCCTTGTACTCTATTTCCTTGACATGATTTTCTGGTAAAATGGCTAAACCCTAACCTCTACCATGATGCTAAATTGGTTCTTATTTCAGTTAGAGATCCACCTTGGCTCAATTCTTTCGACCTGGCATGTGATGGTGTTCTGCTTGAACCCTCAAATACTTAACCTTGTACCTTACCTTGAATGCTTGACCCGATTGGTTAAGAATCTTGGACTATGTATCCTCTTTCATCATTTTCACCCTTACTTATATCTTATGCTATGAATTTATCCTTAGTTTTACAAGCTTATCCTTTTTCGAGCTTGATCATGATATATTTTATTGGGTGCGCACCCACTAACATATTGTCTAATCAGAACCGGCGCATGATGGTCTGATCAACCTATTGCATTTTGGTTCGCTTTTTCATATATTAATCTACGTGGATGGAGACATAATTAAACTTGCCCTAGAATCTTATCCGCAACAGCCTTGACAATTCTCCTTGGAATTATTTTAATTGCCTATGAACCTCGTATTCGTATCCAGTTGAATTAAATTTATCATGACCTGGTTCTTCATCATTGGATGCTCGTGCTCATACTTGATTTCATTGATTTCCCATCTTGCCCAAATCCCAGTTTATCTTGAAATTGATCAACTTAGATCATGTCAAGACAAAAATCTATTTGTGATTGTTGTACCTAAATTTTCAATTTTCTTTTTTATGGAATGGTAACTTTAATGATTTCTCACTTGTTAATGACCTATTTTCATATAGGATGGTAGACGACCCTATAGCCTTGATGATTGTTGTTCCCTTACCTTCCCAATTAGGACATCCTAGATTGCTTGTACGTTTTGATACCATGGGACAGTATTGATCTAGAATGACTAGTGCATCTAGATGAGACCACAGACTGTTCCATTTAACCTGTTCCCCTGGTACTACTTTTGCACCACAATTTCTGGCTTAATTTAGGCCATATGCCTTCCCACTCTGAATTATGATCACCGTAGACACGTTACCGTGACTTTTAAATTTGGAGCACAAGATTAGTTGTTTTCCCAAAACTGACTTCACATACCTGACCTAGACATGACATACTACACCCATGATCTTAGTGTCCCACTCAGGCATACCATTGTATGCTTCATTTGCTTAGTACGATTTTCCTGACCCGAGACTCCATCCTGATTTATCCCATGGAGTTACTTTTGGTTTCGATTTGAATTCAGGACACCTTATGACCTGAAACTGCCAGCCAATTCTTGGACATGACCCAGTATAGGTCTACTACCCCTATTTTGCTTGTTGACCTTGTATGTTGCTAGGTAGTAACTTCGTCCCTGATTATTGGAGGTTTGACCTAGAAGGAGTACGACCATCTAAATTTCGAGGACGAAATTATTTTAAGGTGGGTAGACTTGTAACACCCTGTTTTCTGAAAATTAGGGATTATTAAAAATTTATTATTTTTATTATTAAATAATGGTGATTAGGGCATGATATGGTTTATAGTGTTTATTAGTGTGATTTAACCATCTTCTAAGTCATGCAAAGTCATGACTTATGACTTCGTGATTTTGGTTAGTATAACTTAGTGCAAACCCTAGTTTTCTCTAACCTAGAAGTTGCCATGACCATGATAGCTTAGCCATAGGCTTAGAATATCAAATTTGGGGTTTTTGACCAAAAGGGTATTTTGGTAATTTTCTAGATTTAATTTGTGATTATGTGATTTTAATATTATTTAATACTTGGTAGGTCTCATGATTAGTTCCTAACCTATCCTACCCTAAACTAGTAGTTAGCCCCTAACCTAGAATCATTAGGGTGATGTTTAGGTCATGGGTTAAAGTAGATAATATCTAGATATTTGCTTTATGGATATTTTGCACAAAACATGCAAAATATCACCAAACCTTTTGCTAAAGTCCTTGACTTAGCCTTGAAGGAAGCCAAGGACACCCCCCCCATGCTTGGCCGACCAAGGAAGACCCCCCTTGGCAGCCCACATTTGATAAATACCCCATGGAATAATTCATGAACAAAAATACATGAAATTTATTCCACAAAAATTCCCTTTCCTTTCAACCTTCATAACTTGAGCTATCTTGATCCAAATTGACTCTAGTCTCTTGCATTGGAACCCTACAACATCTAGGGTGCTAAGGGAAGCAAGAAATCTAGAATTTGGAAGCTTGGGCATCATCGAGTTGGAGATCACACAACCCCCTTTTCATTGATTTCCTTGGAATTTCACCAATAGGTAAATTTCCACAAACTTAGTCAATTCCTGTTTTTCTTTCATAAATGCATTCATATAGGGATAACAATACTGTGGGTAAAGTTTGGTAGGATTTTGATGTGTTTTGGTGTCCGTATCGGACACGTATCCTAAGCTAGAAACCTTGTTTGGTGAAATGCCACAATGGACTTGTTTTTGTGTTTTTGTAGAACTAATTGTACTGTTGTGAAGCCCTAGACATGTAGGTCACGAACCCACTCGACTGAGCACATTTTAGTGCTGTGTCCGTGTCCAAATTGGACACGAACCGACCGCACGAGCCCATCGTGTATGTCCTGCTACCCGACCCTTCATGCGCACAGCACAGGCCACTAGGACACGAAATATTTGACACAGACAAGGGGGCAATTTCTGCGAACATGCCCCCAAAGTCTCGTGTCGCGTCGTGTCGTGTCGAGTGAGAAAACTCACTCGCACTGGACACGCGCTGTCAGCACACGCGCGCGCGCGCACAACTTTGAGTGTGTCGTGTCGCATGGACACGACACTAGAGCATCTCGTAGTGACACGGGCATGAAGCCCTATGCGTGGCGTACACGTGGACACGAGCACATGGTGCTTCGTGTCCTGTGTCGCGTGTACGACACGTGTAACCGCGTGCACGACGCAGTCGTAACACGCGTGTATCAGTCGTGTTTTCACGACTGATACGGTGTTTGTTCTGTGTCCACGCGTGTCGTGGACACGTGTCAGGGTGTGGAATGTGTAGCCCTACGTGTGGGCTAGACGTATGCACGACCACGAGACGTGTCGTATCTCGTGGTGTGTCCACGAGTGCGTGGAACGTGTGCACGACACTGTTCTTGTGTACATGTATCAGACTTACCCGATCGAGTGTTTTGTGTGTTTGGACACACGAAACCGTGTCGTGGTGTCGTGTCAGTATCCTAGGACCCTAGTGTATCTATGGGGGGTTCGTTACCAACCGTTGGTATCGAGTCTTAGCTCGATTTGGGTTGCGTATATCGAATTACCCAATTTCAGTGTTAACTGTGCACTGTCACAGTTTTGAGTTAATTCCAGATTTTGGAAATCGAACTTTGATTCGATTTTATTAATAATTTAGGTATTAGACTAGTGTATTTTAGTGAGTCTATGTGTAGTATACATATATGTGAGGGTGTGGGTCGAATTCGAGGAGATTTGGGTGTGTGTGGGTGTAGTTATGTAGATATACACATATGTGTGTATATGTGTGTTATGTGTGTGTGTTTGGGGGTTTGATTTTGGGTTCCAGGTTCTGGAAAACCCCCCCTGTCCTGATTCAGTCCCTCACTCTCTCTCACTGTCTCACTCTCTCTCTCATTCAGTCTCTCTCTCTTTCCCTTTGTCTCTCTCTCTCTATGTCTCTATATATATAGGTATATATATATATAAGTTTATATATATATGTATATACATATATGAGATATATGTATATATTGTACTAGTTTACTTTAGGTCAATATATATATATATATATATATATGTATGTGGTTGTATTATATATGTTATTCATACATTGGGTATATGGATATTGGGTGGTGGTTAGATAGTGTATATCTATATATATAGATATATATATATATATATGTGACTCCTAGTTATAGGTTTATATGAAAACCCCATCATTAGCCTATGGCCTAGGATTTCTAGCCTATGGCTTGGGGCTAGCCCTAATGGGCCAAAACCCAACTTGTTGACCCTTGATTACTAAGAGTTGACCAAAGTCAACCTAGGGTCAAACTTGACCTAGATTGAACTTGAATTAAACCTAGAATGACTAGTTTAACATTGTTTGACCTAACTTGGACTAGTTTGACCAGTTTGACTCTTAGGGTTGACCAAAGTCAACTATAGGTCAAACCTTGACCTAATTGACCTAGAAAGAATTTAGATGAACTCTAAATGACTTAATGATCTAGGTTTGACTAAACCCTAGACTGTTGACTAGTTGATTATGGTTTGACCCATTCATGGGTAAATTGTGACTTAGAGTTAAATGAGTAGTCATATGTAAATGAAGATGTGTATGGGGTTAAGTAGGATACTTAGGAATTAAGTCTTGATTTGAGTTAGACTATGGGTTTAGCTTGATTATAAGGTTAAGGTTGTATTGTACAGTATATTTATATGTGGTATACCTTATATAGGAAGTTGGTTATACCTTAGCTTTGTATTATGGTATCTTAGGTAACCTAAGACAAGTTAGCCTATGGTTAGTTGAGTTAACCTTATAGAGTTGACTTGGATAGTTGACCCTTGACCCAATTACCTTGTTGACTAATCTAAAGTTGACTAGAACCTTGATTAGTCTAAATTTGACTTAAGTTGACTTAGTTTGACTGTTAGAATTGTCTAGAGTTGATCAAGTTTGACTTTGACCTAGTTTGGTTTAGGAATCATGTAGTATGCATTGTATACTTTATTTTTACCATTGTGGATACATTGTGACTTGTATTGCTCTGATTAGGAGCCAGACACCTCTCCTCAGGCAGTATATCCTCTTCAGACATTCAGTTATCAGGCGAGTACATTCTCTGACCGTTTCATACTTGTTCAGGCTTTACTTCTCGCTCTAGATTACTTTACTTGTTGCTGTCACGTTGGTAACACGGATTGGTACTATATGGATCTTTACATGAGATGTTATCCCCCTCGGGAGCATCGGGTACTTCATGTTATGTGTGTTTCACTATCATCATGTACTCCTATGCTTCCATTATTCATGTACACTCATGTGATCATGTACTCTCATGTTTACTGAGCCTTCATGTATACTATCATGTGCACCCTTTCATGGGCCCCATGTGATATCATGTATAATAACGTAACTTGTATAGATCCTTGTGTATTGATTGGGGAAACGGGGGAGTAGAAGTGGACATGTGAATAATTCCAAAGTAGTCATGTGCAAACTCAGTAGATCATGTATAAATTCTAGCCATTCACATGCCTATCTTGTACTCTACATCACTAGTCACTACAGTTCTCTATATACAGTAGATATTTCATTACAGCTATCTCTTTTACAGCGTACATTTCCTTTCAGCAGTTCATGTATCTTACTCTATTGCCTGTATCGTATTTCCTAACCTGCTATGCACTGCGTGAGATGTATTGTGCTCGTTCCCGTCCTGATTGGACCTGTTGAAAATATTACAGAGGATGAGGAGGAGGCCCTGGTGTCTACCTATTATGGAGCAGGACTAGATGATACTTATGTTGTGGACCCTCAGCAGGATCCACCTGCAGCTGAGGATGTTGTTCCATTAGTCTAGACCAGTTTAGTCTAGGCAGTCTTTTCTATATTTACTTTTTGTCTCACATTCTGAGTTGTATTTTGAGATGTGGAGATATAGACTCTTAGACTTTTGTATTATGAGTTGACAGTTCTGGATATTATGTTGTACTAGACACTTAGACTTATTCATCTATGATACTGTTCTCTTGAGTTACTATCTATCTACCTGTCTTTCGTTCTTCTATCCTAGATGTGATTGAGATGTATATTGTTATGTCACCTCCATTCGGAGAGTATAAACTGTACAGGTACTTGGTATTGATAGATGATTGACCTAGAACAGCGTTCTACCGCCGACACTGCAGCGTAGGCTGGGCGTTGTTACGTTCTCGTACCCTAACAGTGGGTGCGGGTCGTGACAGAGCATGTAACACAGAAGCTGATGCTCTTGCTAATCTTGCGGCGGTGTTGGCTATTCCGATTAGACGACAACAAATGATTGTTGTTTGCAATCGAGAATTATTTCATCTCGAAAATAATCTAACTCTAGGACTTCCAGTTGATATTGAAGAATCAACATCTCATGATATCAATACAACAAGAGGATTTGGATTACGTCGTAAATTATTATCATCTTCATCTGATTCTAGCATGGAATTCATCTTCAGTAATTCAGCTGAGACTCAGAATACGGATAAAGATTGGAGACTCCCTTTCTTAGATTTCGTAGTGTATGATATTCTTCCAGATAATCCGAGTGAGGCAGCATCTATCAGACGACGATCACTCAGATTCTATTACAATCATACCACAAAAACCTTATATCGTCGAGCTTATGATGGTTTACTTCTTCGATGTATTACCGGTGATGAGGCCCAACAAATTATCCGTGAAGCACATGATGGAATTTGTGGAGCACATCAGCCTGGACCAAAACTTCAAGACCGTATTCGACGTATGGGTTATTATTGGCCTACTATGGTATCAGATGCCATCGAATATGCAAGAAAGTGTAAAGCTTGTCAAATCTATACGGATTTTATTCATCAACCCTCAGAATTTCTACATCCAACGGCAGCATCATGGCCCTTCGAAGCTTGGGGAATGGATATTATCGGTCCGATCAATCCGCCGTTATCAAAAGGTCATCGATTTATTCTCGCAATAACTGATTATTTCTCCAAATGGGCCGAAGCTATTCCTTTATCCGAAGTCAAAACTTCCAATGTCATCAACTTTATCAAGCATCATGTCATCTACAGGTTTGGTGTTTCTTGACGCATTATTCATGATAATGGACCACAGTTCGTCAGCCAGAAATTTACTCGATTCTGTGACGATCATCGGATCAACAATGTAGCTTCTACTGCATATAATCCGGCAGCTAACGGATTAGCAGAAGCTTTCAACAAGACCATCATCAAACTCTTAAAGAAGTTTGTTTCTACTAACAAACGTAATTGGAGTGAGAAACTTGGTGAATGTTTATGGGCTTACCGTACTACAGTTCGTAATGCTACTAAATGTACACCTTTCTCTCTGGTGTATGGGTGCGAAGCTGTTCTTCCATTAGAGATTCAAATTCCTTCTTTAAGGATAGCAATCGCTAATGACCTTACCGCCGAGAATAATGATCGTCTTCGACTTCAGAAATTAGAAGCTCTGGATGAAAAGCGATTATCTGCTCAACAGAATATCGAATTCTATCATGCTAGAATCTCAAGAGCTTTTAACAAGAAAGTCAGAATTCGAGCATATCAAAAAGGAGAACTTGTTCTAACAGTCAGACGTCCTATGAATATGACTCATATGAGCAAAGACAAGTTCGATGCAAAGTGGGAAGGTCCCTATGTTGTGAGCAGAGTTTTCTCAAATGGAGCTTATCAACTCTCAGAACTGGATGGTCGAATTGCTATGATGCCTATTAATGGCAAATTCCTTAAAAAGTATTATGTATAAATATAAATACTTGTAAATCATCAGACAAAGTTCAAGTTCATGAATAAAATTTAAATGTTATTTCATCATATGATAGTACATGATATTAAAGAAGGTCACTATCATCCTTCTCTACATTTGGATGCGGACCGCTGCCGTCTTTCTCGAAAAAGCGATCAGCAAAAGTGCTGAGAACATCTTTGCTGGAACCTACGAGGAATTTGCAAGCAGCCATCCTCATGGCTTCCTCTTCTTCAGTCCTTCCTGGATCAAGCAAAAAGTCCAGAATGTCTCGTGGTGGCTTGGGTGCAGACGAACCTTCGCCTGCTTCTACCTCCTTCGGCTGAACTAGATCGGCAGGGCGTTCTTCAGTGCCCTTCTGAACCTTCGGGGAGATTTCAGCCTTCTTGGATGCTTCTTCAGACGATATTTTTATGTTGAAGAGTAGAAGTGTTCGTTTTTGTCAGATTTTTGCTATATTTATAGGCAGAAGTTCCTCAAATAATGAAGCGACACATTCATCCGACGGTTCGCCCGTTCATTAATGCCTGACGGTTCATCCGTTCATTATAATCCGACGATTCGCCCGTTCATTAATGCCTGACGGTTCATCCGTTCATTTAGCACATTCATCCGACGGTTCGCCCGTTCATTATAATCCGACGGTTCGCCCGTTCATTAATGCCTGGCGGTTCATCCGTTCATTTATCACATTCATCCGACGGTTCGCCCGTTTATTATAATCCGACGGTTAACCCGTTCATTCATCATCATCTGACGGTTCATCCGTTCATTATCATTCATTTTTGACGGTTTATCCGTTTATTCCATTATTTGTCGGTTTTCCCGTTCATCCCACATACATTTACGATTCATCATCGTTCATCATCCATGTCAGTATCATATTTATGAAAATGATATCTAGTCTTTTGATTCTCGAGTCCAAAGATCATAAAAAATTGAGTTCAAAGATATTTTTATGTCTGAATTCTATTTTTTCTAATCAGTATTAAACTAAGATCATCTCTGGTTTAATATCATCTGATAGAATTACAAAGTTTATTTGTATATTTTATTCTATAGAAATATGTCATGTATTATTTACCTCTGAACATATTTTCTATAAATATATCAAACAACAAAGTCAAAAATAAGATCAAAAGTTCTCATTCGTCTTCATTCAAAATCAAAATATTGATTACAAGTGAAAATATAAGAGATCTATTTATTAGGAGTTATTAGCTCCTTAATACGATCAAGTACAGTACTCATTTTCTCATCATGAGCTTTGCGAACTCTTTCTGCTGCTTCGACTGTAACATTTTGTTCATCAAAAGTGATAATAGCAGATTGGCGACGGTTAACTTCTTCAATTTGCTCTGCCTGCATCTGCTCTCGCTCTTGTTGAAGAAGTTGACAGCGTTCAGTTTCAGATATACGAGCAGTAATGACCTCAGCTTGCTCCTTTTCCATGAGGGCAATTCGCTCCTGAAGACGAGCTAGCTCCTCTTTCAACTTGTTAAGCTCTTCAGCTTTTGATATTTCATCCTTTGCCAGATGTTCTACTCTCTGACGAGTAGCTAATATTTCTGTACCCTTTTCTACTAATTTCTCAGATGAAGAAGCGAGAAATTCTTCTAATGCAACTTGCTGGGCCTGGGCCTCATGCTCCAATTGACTGATCTCTGCCATAGTTAAAGATTGAATATCTTTCTTCTTAGTTTCCCAGTATTTTCGGAAGGTTATATCTAGTTCATCCAGGAGATGTTCGAAGAAGATACATTGAGATTCGCAGCCAGCATGTCACAGTGCTTGGAGCGGGAAATTGACCACCGTTCGGAGCTCAGAGAAGGGCATAGCTTCGTCCTTCAAGAAACGCTTGGAGTACGTATCCAGATATGAATAGATGATATCTGAATACATTCCCAGAGTCCTTGCCAATCCCGTCTCAAACCCAGGGGTTGCTGTCATTATTGAAGAAGAAGCTTGTACGTTTTCTATCCTGGGAATTGAAGTATGTGCCGCTGGAGAAGTTGGCAAATGCGAGCTCCCATCATCAACTTCAGTCTGGATAAGTGGAGCATGAGTTGAGCTCATTGCTGCAACAGTTCCTACTAGTCAAAGGAAAAATAATCAGCATATAAAGAAAAAGAAACAGTAGAAACAGAATTTGAAATAAAATTCTACCAGGCTGAGGTTCATATTCTATATATTGAGGGAGTCTTGCGTCTTCTCGTAGCCGGTCCATGATGGTGTCCGACACCTGCTTCATGTGACTGCTTCCAGCTCCAGAATTACTGGGCGCCGGAGCGTTGTTCGGAGATTGAACAGGTTCGGAGCTGAGTTCCATTCTGTTCCCTCTGACTTTATCTTCATCATAATGAGTAGAAGTGCCAGCAGGCCAATCCTCTCCTTCTTCAGCTTCTTCTTCTTCTTCAGACTCTTTTTCATCCCCAGCTTCAGGATGAGTCTCTGATTCGGAGTCCATGATGTTCACATCTTTATCTATTCCTTGAGATGAATGAATCTCAGGAACAGTAATGATAGCAAGCTCAGTATTGACTGCCGGTTCAGTCTTTTCTGGAATATCAGTTCGAAGAATGAGGTCTTTACAAACATTCTTTAAAAGTCATCAACAGCTGATAGCTCGGACGTTGGCATGTCTTCATCGCCTCTGGCCAAAGAAATGTTTTCTTCAACCTGAGTTTCTGGAACTTTCGGTTGTTCCATAACTTCTGCCGGGGTTGGTTCTTCTTCAGAATATTCAATCTGGTCATCCAATGCCTGGATGACGCCCTCAGTCCCATGTTCAAAAGGGATCATTCTCATCTCTGAGGGTTCAGTAGCTACTCCACTTGTTGTCGGAGCAATCGTTTCCTGAGCTCGAGTGGACTCTACCTCAGTCCGTTCAGCTGAAGTTGCTGGAAGATGAACATAATCAGATTCTGTTTTCTCAGTGGAAGCCGCTTCATTGATCTCTGGCAAGACCCCTCCACTCATAATCGTTTCCAGGAGTCCATTGCCCTTCATTTTACCGACGGTCTTCTTGACGTACCTGTCTCTCGACCTCCTTGTTATCAAAGGAGCATCGTCTTCATCTGTATCTTCGTCTTTATCGGCGGCGTCATCTTCGTCAACTGAGACGCCACCTAAAGATGAAGTGGCAGTTACTGAGACCCCTTTCTTCTTTTTCTTAGATGTCTGAGACTTAGTACTCTTTTTGGAGACTGTCTCAGATTCATCACTTCGCTTCCTCTTAGAAAGGGATACAAATATGGGAGGAAGAACTTCATCAGGAATTCGCACTTGAAATAAGTCATATAGGCGCTCAACCTCCGCTGTCTCATCTTCAGGTTTTGGAGAAAATCGTTGAGTAACAATCTTCTTCTTCGACCTCTTTGATGGAGCTGGGTCGTCTTCCGCA
Organism: Iris pallida; assembly: GCA_029216955.1. Taxonomy (NCBI): domain Eukaryota; kingdom Viridiplantae; phylum Streptophyta; class Magnoliopsida; order Asparagales; family Iridaceae; genus Iris; species Iris pallida. Next base: position 4,926,642 of record JANAVB010029820.1, on the reverse strand, counting down.
ACAAAAGTCTTCAGATGGAAACTCGGCATGAAGGTGCTCGACGAAACATAAAAGCGAGCATATGTGTAAAGCATCTTCGTCCCCGTACTGGATAAAGGATTAGGCATAGAGAATACAGCTTTTGTATCTCTAGCCGCGAAGTATCTCCAGGCCCGAGCTCCGTCAATAAGCCCTCCATGAGCAGAAAGGCAGGTGGTGGCATTCCCAACATGAAGTTGGTTATATCCGAATTGCCTGGCAAATCGGCTCGGTAGATACGGCTCCAGATACGTCATTTCTTCATGACGGTATACCAGATGAGAGGGCCGGATTCTCTGCAACCACTGAAAGGCTACATCATCTAGCCTGTTCCCTTTATCTTCGTCTATCATATTCAAGGGCATGCTCTCATAACCCAGTGGTGGAGGGACACATCAATTCAGAATATTTCTGCATTCTGGAAGAGTGTGAACCTTCCAGAAAGTTTCTCCGGAGTACTTCTCCAAAAAGAGACTGCCACTCCCTCTTGCTCCCGGAGGTATCAGACCGTCGTGATGGAGAAGAAGCCAACCATATAGATATGTGAAGGGCATCTCTATTCTCGGGAATTCATCGGTCATCCTCCTCTGATTAGATAGCATATTGGTTATAAAATTTCAAAGACCTGCGTTCAGCCTACAGGTCATAGCTGATAATAAGTCTATCTTATAACCATACATAAGGCGCACTGCTGCAAAAATAACGCCTCTATGTATTCTGTCCAGAGAGCTGGAGCCAGGAACGACGAATCTTCTTAACCAAAGAGATAGGAATCCGGCTAAATAACCGTTTCTTGACAGAGTCTTTCCACTCTGTCTTACATACGAGCTGAAGGTGGTTCCAGCTTTAAACTCATACCAGTCTTCATTGATTGTGAAATCCTTGCAGTCATACTTCTCTAGTAGATAAATGATTTCACTCTCAGAGAGAGGCTTGAAGGAGTTAATTTGGTACCATCTCTTCTCGTTTATCTTTTTCTCATCCTTTTCACGATTCATGAAAAGATAAGACATCTACTTCTGGATGTGGCAGCCGGCTTCATCTTTAGAACTCTTGTAATACAGAGTACATGTGCCAAAATGGTACATCATCTCTTCAAACAGGTGCACCATCTCCGGATTCTTCTCCGACAGAAAGTTCAGCTCTTCTGTCGTAGGCACATACTCTTCATACGGTAGTGTGCCTGAAGGCAGATGCGAGATGTATTCCATCTCATGAAGGGCAAAGCCCATCTCCCCTTTGGGAGTCATAAATGTCCCCGTCCTGTGGTTATACCTCTCAACCAAGGCCAGGAACAGAAAGGGGTTGGGTCTGAAGCCGTAGGAGGAATTGACGATCGCGTCATAAAGATTTATCTTCTTCAGCTCACTCTCAAACTTCTCCAGAGCCCAATGGACCAAAGTCCTCCACCTCACGTTCTCCTGATTCATTAAACCGTTCATCCTCGACGTCGAATCAGTGGGGTAGAACGCATTCTCGTTTGCCATGAATTCATTTATGAAAACATGCATCCTGAATGGCATCAATATTGATGAGTCTTCGGGTGGTACACATCCCGGCTTCAAACCTCGAAACACGGATACATGATTCTCTGGGGAACTGAAAAATCCCTCCTTCCTGTAAATGATATGGCTCGCCTTTGCCAGCTGATATTCTGTTAAGTGCCAGGACATTTTTCTGGGATAGCTGGCATGCATGAATCTCATGATAGATAAGCCCCTAGAAACCTTCGGCCAGTACATGGGCTGTCTTGCATCACCTTCGAAATAGAAGCAGACCTTTTCTCTGATGCCCTTTGGTTGTGACTTCTGTGCTATGGCATCCCTGAACAGAAATGCTGGTTTTTTGTGGGACACCAAATCAAGACTCTGAAAGGGTTGACCATTCATCAGACAGAGTAGAGTTGTATGGTCTTGATTTGTCAACAACGACAGTCTGGCTTCTGGAAGGTCAAACTGAGGAAATTGCACATGGAATAAATCATGTTTAAATGAAAAACTCAAGTGCCCTTCATAATCTGCCTCTTCACTTCGGATGTTCACTACAGAAAATAAAAAAGACAAGGTCAGATGTGTTTCAGTAAAATCTATGTCTACGAGCCTTATGCGTGTATAGCAGTATTCGAAGGAAATTCTATAAGTCACGCAGACTTCAGACAGCTATACTATCAAGACACGCTGAATGATTCACGCAGGTGATTAATTCACGCAAAGTCCAGACAGATTAGAATGAAAGTCACGCATCATTTCCAGAATCACATTTAAGTGAAAATGACAAAAATATGCTGACGGATCAAGACTAATCTATCCAGAGGATGACTATCAGAAGCTGTGTGAATAATTCAACATTGACATCTCTGCCAACATATGAAAAATCACGCAGAGTCATGAAAGCTGCGTGAATAATTCAAACATTGACATCTCTGCCAACATATGAAAAATCACGCAGAGTCATGAAAGCTGCGTGAATAATTCAAACATTGACATCTCTGCCAATACATAAAAAATCACGCAGAGTCATGAGAGCCATGCTCATTTGCGTGAAACACAGAGCTTCGTAAACACGAAGATGTGAAGTATGGTCGACCCTAAAGAGGGGGCATACTTTATTAATATCCTTTGCCCTAAGAAGGGAGGATATATTTCGAAAGTTCATTATTATTTGTCTTAAGATCCTAAGATTTCTATGTGGAGTTCATCTTTATCAAAGTCATCTTCATCAAGTCATCTTCAACAGTTCGTATCCCTATCCATCACTTACGCTGCATAAGAGGATGCGTGACTTCGTGTCGAGGGAGTCTGTCGGCGGTGGCACGCGAGGAAGTCGCAGGAGCTTTCCCCTTGGCCTGAGCGTCGGTTTTCTTAGGAGCCATTACTGCTGAGAAGGGGAAGAAGAAGTCGGGGAAGATGAAGTTCGTCGGAGAAGATGAAGTTTCTCTTCGGTGGATTTTTCTCTCTCTAAAGCAAGTAAAGAAGGAAAGAAGTGATTTATGGCTTATTTATAGGCTCATGAAGAATTCCAAACGGCAACATCATTATTTGCCTCGATTTAGGAGCTTTGCACGGGATCCTAACTGCACAGAATCCTAACAGTCTAATCATTTCGGAGTAAATCTCTCTTTAAACTCATCTCAGCGTGACTAAATTTATTTTATCATCTCGATTTCAAAGTATTTCGAAATAATTTATCATTTTTTGAAAACTTTGAAGGGGGTTTTGTAGGCCTCAAAAATGAAAGTCACGCTGAGTTGATCAGCACAAAGTCTAAAAGTCACGCTGAGTTGATCAGGACAAAGTCTAAAAGTCACGCTGAGTTGATCAAGACAATGTTTAAAAGTTACGCTGGGTTCTACCAGACTATTTTCTCAAATATACGCAGAGACAGCTCATCATTTGTCAGAGTGTCATTATGACTGACAGCACGACAGTCAAAGAATGTCTCCTCGTATGCCACGTATACACAGAACTCGAGAGATCACAGCCGATTATTGCGTGACTTTCGAAATCTTCTTCAACAAGACTCAGCCTTCATCAAGTTGGCGTACCAAAAGAGCTTATTGTCATTTAATACGACTGACAAGGCAATCAATGTCAGAGATTTTGTCTCAGTCGAGGTACGTCGAATCAAGACAGCTGGCAGTTCTGACTCAAGTCTGCGTGTATTTTGAACTTCTATGTTCCTTCCTCAAGCTTGCGTGTATTTTGAAGCTTTCTGCACCAAGTCTGCGTGGATTCTGAAGCTTTCTGCCCCAAGTCTGCATGGATTTTGAAGCTTTCTGCACCAAGTCTGCATGGATTCTGAAGCTTTCTGCCCCAAGTCTGCGTGGATTCTGAAGCTTTTTGCCACAAGGCTGCGCAGATTTTGTCCTCAATAAGCCTGCGTGGATTTCATCAAATTGGAGTACGTGGCAGCCATGCCACCGATCTCTCACCTGCGTGTCCTGTAACTTGCACACGACTCATGCACGATTGACATGTATCCAGCAGTTACAGGACAGTTACAGGTCACGTCCAGTAACTGCTCATAACCTTGCATATGTTAAATCCTGCGTGATTTTCAACTATGCACAAGTTGTGAAGACAGTTATCTTTTCAGTTATTTTTGACTCTATAAATTGAGTTCTTTTCTCATTCATTGTACAGATACATAGCTATCTAAATTGCTGTCGAATTCTTGAGAGCTTTTTTTCTTCTCATCGTCTAAGGGATAAAGCGATCGTCTTCTAGATCGGATTCCTACAGTTGTATTTTTCCAGAAACACAATAAATAAAGTGAATTTATTTATGGAAAACAGTATTCGTATTTTGTATGACTAGCTTTATGATCATCTGAATATGTAATGTATGAGGTCTAATGATCTACCATCTTGTTACATTTACTTGCTTGCTTGAGATTGAGACACTAGGCTTGTTCTTGACCTTAAGAGACTATTGATTTGTAGTTAGACCCTCATGTATCTAGACAGCCGTAGCCGTATATCGAGGTGGGATTTACTTTAATATACGCAACACGTTGTGTCTGTCCCCCGCTCTCTAGTATTCTGGTTCTGGGGCATGACACGGTTTAAGTGGTGGCCCATGTAGGTCTTGTAAATCAAGATATGTGAGGGTTTCACGAAATAGATGTCTCAATCAGCACTCGCCTTTGATCTCCACTCGTGTCTTCTAATCTTTTCAAAATTCTTGATCTGGTCACATGCTTATATCCTTGATCTATCATGGTCCTTTCTTATTGTTCCCCATGTCGTTTCTTCAGCCGTATTGTTCCTGGTCGTACCGATCTGCAAGACGGAGCACCTCCAGTGAACCAGCAGCAACCTGGAGACCAACCCCAACACTCTGGAGCAGCTTCTCGAGTCATGCATTCTAGGAACCCAGAGCCACCAGTTCAACCAGTCCAGACTGCAGAGCCTAATAACGGAACCCTGGTGGGACTCATCAGGGAATTGCTTGTATCTCAAGATCGTCGGGGTGATGCCCTGCACCAGACAGTATAAGATGTCATGGGCAGAGTTGGTTACCAAGGGAACAACGCGGCCAACAACTTTAAGCATCTGAACCCTCCTTTTTTTGATGACAGTGAAGATGCCATCGCTGCTGATGCATGGCTTCAGGACATAGAAGTTATCCTGGAGGCAGCTAGTATTTTTGAGGGAGAGAAGGTGGCCATTGTACGCCTCCAGTTATTGGATTTATCTCATAGCTGGTGGGCGATGCTAGTAGTTAGATTACCGACGCCTGTCTTATGGACGATATTCAGCAATAAGTTCCAGACCAAGTATTTTGATGCAGTAGATCGGTATGATCTACAGACGAGATTCACCAATCTTAAGCAGTTGGGAAGGACGATCGAAGGATATGCGGCCGAATTTTTTGGACTCAGTCGGTTTGCTCCTACCTTATTAGCAACCGAGTTGGATCGAGCCCAGCGATTCCAGCAGGGGCTCCACCTGGAGATTATCATATCGGTGGAGCAATTTGAGCACCAGACTTTTGATGCCATCTTGCGAGCAGAGAAGAGGCATGAGTATACTTCTCAGAGGATTGTAGATAGAATTGGAGGTCGAAAGAGGTCCCATGGGCAGATGTCCCAGTCTTCATCACCAGTTCCGGCAGCTAGGGCTTTGACTATTGGAGCTACTAGGAGGGTGACCACAGTTTCGTCGGTCCAGCACTCGACACCGACGTATCATCAGCAGCAGAAGCAGTCTTCTGTAATGGGCTGCACTCATTGTAGGAAGCCAGGACATGTAGTATCAGAATGTCGCAGAGCACAGGGATTGTGCTTGGCTTGTGGGGCACCAGACCATAAGATAGGGTCATGTCCGAATAGAGCTAGTTCATCATCGTCAAACCTAACCAGTCCAACGGTTAGGGGTCCAGCACCAGTGCAGCAGCAGAACCAGCCTCCGAGGCCATTGCCGCCTCAGGCTCAACAGTATGCCCAAGCTCAGAACCAGAGCAGGCAGAGAGGTTTCCAGCAGAGGGGACCAGCACCAAGAGGGCAAGGACAGGCTATGGCTCTGACCGTAGCAGAAGAATTGGCATCAGGTGAGGTGGTGGCAGGTACCATTCTCGTCAACTCTTTTCCAGCATCAGTATTATTTGATTCAGGTGCATCGCATTTATTTACGTCTGTATGATTCACAACACGGAAAGGACTGGAGCCCGAGTCATTATCAATAAGGCTTAATATACTTACTGGTACCGGTCTTGTGGGAGTAGATAGAGTCTATTCCTCGTGTCGAATCATAGTTAGCGGTAGAGAGTTCCCCGCTAGGTTGATAGAGTTTTCGATGGCCGATTATGATGTGGTCTTAGGAATGGATTGGCTGAAGGATCAGTATACGAGAATAGACTGCCATGTTGGCAGGATTATTTTTGGTATTCCCGACGAACAAGAGTTTTCATTTTCCAGAGGCAAAGTAGAACCTTCTCCACCAGTATTGCGGATAGCAGGAGCAGTGGCAGTTCAGTTTCCCAAAGAAGTAGAGGAGTTTCCTGATGTATTTTCCAAAGAGCTTCCAGGCATGCCCCCAGAGAGAGAGATAGAGTTCACCATTGATTTGCTTTCGGGGACGGCACCAGTGTCAGGAGAAGTCTACAGGATGGCACCTTCAGAGTTAGAGGTCATGTACAAGATGATTGAGGAACTTAGGACCAAGAAATTAATTCATGCTAGTGGATCACCTTGGGGAGCCCCGATACTTCTTGTGAAAAAGAAAGATGGTACATCAAGATTATATGTTGATTATCGTACCTTGAACTCTGTAACAATCAAGAACAGATATCCTCTACCAAGGATAGATGATTTATTTGACCAACTCAAAGGAGCAGCAGTATTCTCAAAGATTGACTTGCGGTCAGGGTACCATCAGATCAGAGTTGGAGAGCAGGACATCCCGAAGACAGCGTTCAGATCCAGATATGGACATTGGGAGTTCCTTATTATACCATTTGGAGCGACCAATGCGCCAGCCGTATTCATGGACCTCATGAATCGTATCTTCATGCCCCATTTGGAGCGACCAATGAGCAGCATGTCCATATAGTCCTTCATATTCTTAGAGAGCACCAGTTGTACGCGAAGTTCAGTAAGTGCGAGTTTTGGTTGGATTGTATCTCGTACTTGGGTCACAGCATCACGAGAGGTGGAGTGGAAGTGGACCCCCAGAAGATAGTGGCTATAGAGTCATGGCCAGTTCCCAGAACCGTAGCAGAAGTTCAGAGTTTCCTAGGATTGGCTGGTTATTACCGACAGTTTGTATCAGACTTCTCTCGGATTTCAGCACCACTGACGCAGTTGACCCGCAAGAATGTACAGTTTGCTTGGACAGCAGAGTGTCAGAGTTCATTTGAGAAATTGAAGCAAGGATTAATGACGGCACCCATTCTCACGCTTCCAGATGGGACTGGAGGATTTTCAGTCTATTGTGACGCTTCCGACAAGGGATTAGGATGCGTCTTGATGCAGCATGGTAAGGTAGTAGCTTATGCATCACGTCAGCTTCGTAATCATAAGAGGAATTACCCGACCTACGACTTGGAGTTAGCAGCGGTAGTTTTTGCACTTAAGTTGTGGAGGCATTGTTTATATGTAGATCGGGTGGAGATTTTTACCGACCACAAGAGTCTTAAGTATGTGTTTACCCAGAAGGATCTTAACATGCATCAGAGGAGATGGCTAGAGCTCCTTGTGGATTATGACATCAACCTGCAGTATCATCCTGGAAAGGCCAACGTAGTAGCAGATGCATTGAGCAGAAGAGCTGGAGTTTATTTCTTAACAGCACAACCAGAGTTGTTAGCAGATCTTCAGAAGATGGGTATTGAAGTTGTTATTCCTTCCAGTATGGCATTGATAGCCAGTATTGAAGTTCAGTCCAGTATAGTTGAGAAGATAAAGTTAGCTCAGTCAGCAGATTCTAAGCTTCATCTGCTTAGGACAGAATATGTAGCAGGATGGAGACCAGAATTATGTATTCATGAAGATGGTACACTTCGACACGGAAGGCGTCTTTGTGTACCTAGTGGTAATATCAGACGAGAGATCATGGCAGAAGCTCACAGTTCGCAGTATTCAATTCATCTCGGCAGTACGAAGATGTATCGTGATATCTGACAGCATTTTTGGTGGAATGGCATGAAGAGGGAGATAGCCCAGTTTGTCTCTCGTTGTTCAGTTTGCCAACAAGTTAAAACCGAACATCAGAGATCAGCTGGACTTCTTCAACCTTTACCGATCCCAGAATGGAAATGGGAGCATATTACTATGGATTTTGTAACCGGGTTATCTAAATCCCCAGCTGGAAGAGATGCTATCTGGGTCATAGTTGACAGACTCACCAAGGTAGCTCGTTTTATCCCTTTCAGAATCGGTCAGTCGATGGATCAGCTTGCAGAGATGTACCTCAGATAGATAGTCAGATTGTACAGGGTACCAATCAGTATTGTGTCTGACAGAGATTCGAGATTCATATCGTACTTTTGTTGGAGTCTTCAGAAAAGTTTGGAGACTCGTCTCAAGTTCAGTTCAGCTTGTCATCCGCAGACAGATGGTCAATCAGAATGCACGATCCAGACTCTTAAAGATATGTTGCGGTCATGTACACTCGACTTCGGTGGTTCGTGGAAAGATCACTGTATCTCGTGGAGTTCTCCTATAACAACAGTTTCCAGGCCAGTATCCAGATGGCACCCTTTGAGGTCTTGTATGGCAGTAAGTGCAGATCCCCGTTTATATGGGATAATATAGGCGAGAAGAATATGCTTGGTCCAAAGATGATTATGCGGACTATTGAGGCGGTCAGACAAGTTATAGATCATCTTCGAGTTGCACAAGATCACCTGCGTCATTGGACCGTTTTTCATCGACGTCCCCTTAAATTTTTTGTCGGCGACCATGTATTCCTTAGGATCTCGCCTACCCGTGGCGTTATTCGTTTCAGCGTACGAAAAAAGCTTAGTCCTAGGTATATAGGGCCGTTCGACATTCTAGAGCGAGTAGGTGATGTGTCCTATCGTCTCGCTCTTCCGTCGTTGCTACGTGAGGTATATGATGTCTTCCATGTATCCCAATTACGACGGTATATTTTGGATCCGAGTCATGTCCTTGATCATTCAGAATTGGTTGTTGGTACCAACCTTTCGTATGAGGAATGTCCCGTATCCATATTGTAACGAAGAGAGAAGATACTCAAGAACAAGACTATTAGTTTAGTCCACGTTGCTTGCGGTCATCACTCTTTGGGTGAGTCGACGTTGGAGCGTGAGGATGATATCTGATCTCGATATCCACACCTGTTTGACTCGTAAGGTATAATATCTTTCTTATGCCTTATGTTTTTAAATTCTTGCTTGCATGAATGATTGCTTGATTGACTGCTAGTCGTAGTTGCTTATGATTAGTATAGCTTGCCCGACATCTCTAGCCTCTTGATTAAATTCTAAGGACGGAATTCTTTTAAGGTCGGTAGAGTTGTCATCCCCGTTTTTCGTTATCCGTATTTTCAGTATACGTATACGGAATCCTGACACGTATTTTTACTTCTATTGCACTGCTGGCTAATTTTGGTTTAATCTTGCTTAGGTTCATCATGGCATATCATGGTTTGACTTGGTTCATTTTTGGTTTGGCTTGGTTTATTCCCTTTGGTTCATCATGTTAAACCCTCCCCTTCTTCCTTTATAAACCCACCTACTTTTTCTCTCTCTTCATTATTTCTCATAACTCTTTCTTCTTCTCTATTGAAACCTCTCCCCCTCCATAGGCAAGTGCAACTTGCTTCATGAAGGAACCTTCCATGTTATTGTTCTAATCTCTTCGATGCAACATTCTAAGCTACTTTAGTTCTTGTCATTTTGTATTTTTAAGTATATATTTGTGTAGATCTAACTTTGCACCTTTTTAGCATTTTCTTGGGTTTTGATCTATCAAATCATCTTATTTTCGAAAACTAAGAGTTCCATGTGGTAGAGAATTTGATTTTACATAACTTAGACTTTTGAAAAGTTAGATTTCATTGTGTTTTGACCAAGTTATGGGAGTTTGAAGTTCATGGGTTCCATGGCCTTCTTCTCGAAATTTTGGAGAAGAAGAACAGTGTGGGCGCATGGCATTTTATGCGCCCATAAGAACTTTAGCCTTGGGTGCATAGCCCTATATATGCGCCCAAGCTTCCTGCCTTCCATAGTGCTGGCGCATAACTATGTGCCCACGATTTGTGTGGGCGCATGGGCGCTAGGCGTATAACCCCCTGGACGCATGCATCCTCTTGGACGGATGTGTCCCAGACCCCCATTTTCTTAGGCGCATAGCCCTGGATGCAAGCTCCAGGTGCATGCCTTCCCAATCCATTATCTTTCCATGATACCCCCTTCCTCACTCATATAGTGGGCGCATGGCTCCATGACTTGGGCGCATATGGCCATGAGACTTGTAGTGCATTCTGACTTGCCCCTTCCCCTTTGGGCGCATAGCCCCAGGACCCATGTGCCGGCGCATGCAGCCCCTTGGGCGCATGATGTCCCCATATTCCTATTTTATATCCTTACGCCTTTTTGATATGAATTAGACATGAACACGATGTGAGCATGACATGTTAATGGAATGATAATTCTTGATGGTGGCCCGTTGTGGCGCACCCTTGACAAGTAATATTGATATGATAATCTGAACACGACTATGATAATAAAAACTACATGTTTAGTGACCCGTCGTGGTGCACTCTTGACAAGTAATTTGACACGATAATTCTTGATGGTGGTCCGCTGTGACGTACTCTTGCCTTGATAAGTAATTTTGATAAGTAACCTAACATGATAATCATGATATGTTGTTGTGACGGCTATCTTGACTTGCTAAGTAACCCTTGTCTTGACACCGTGGATGGTTGTGATTGTATAAGCTACATGTCTCGTCTTGCATCATGTCTAGGACATAAATTCATGATTTCTACGGTCAGGTATTCATACTGAATCTGACTAGGATAATGACTAGATTGATCAAGTAGTTCATGAAGAGATTTCCCAGCTACAGGCAGTCCCGTTATCTGGGTGCTCTAATTGGACTTGTAGTATACCGTCGAGTAGGGCACATTTCCAGCACACTGTCATGTGTTGTACCCCCAAGCCACCTAATCCAACACTCTCAACTCGTGATTGGATAACCTGGATTAAGTCTGCAGGGCTTGTGGCTGTTGGAACCTCTTAATATATCTTGCTAGTAACTAGGCTTGTGATAACCCTAGTTAGTTAAAGTATCAAGCCGTATTCTTTGCTTGGCCATGAATGTTGGATGGAGTCCAATCCTGTCTAGTCTTGTTTAGATCCAGTATATGGCTATCTCAGGACATGTTTGCTTAAGCTTTAATCTTAGCAATAAATGGCTAGAGACCTGGTTCTGTTCAGGCGAAGGGTTACAATCCTGGTCCTTGTTTGGTTTAAGGATTGTAACCTGGCTTCTGGAATAGTTCTTCGTCCTCTCGTCATTTGTTGCCTTATTTACATTTCAAGTTTTCCTATTATTAATTTTGTTTATGTGCTAATATGTTGGTTTTAGTTCTTAAGTGAAGCCTCCCTTATGGCACTTGCTCTTTCTGGGGTCTGATCCAGCTGATTTTGTATGGCCAGATTTCGGAGTAGCACCCGAGGATCTTCCAGCCTTCTAGCCAGATGGTGAATACTAGGCGCAACCCTGGCAACGAGTGGGTTTTATTTTTCTCTCCCACTCTATTGTAAATTAGTCTTTTGAGGCGTTTAGCCGTCAAGCAAGTGTTAGCTCGTGTTAAATTTACATTCCAGTCTGCCTAAGGGCTGTAACATGATTAATAAATCCTAGGGTTGATCATGTATGAATTTAACTCTTGCTAGTCTTCGCATTTTGTATGACTAGCTTCATGATCATCTGAATATGTAATATATGGGATGCCTTACTTTGTATGTCTGATGATCTACCATCTTGTTACATTTACTTGCTTGCTTGAGATTGAGACACTAGGCTTGTTCTTGACCTTAAGAGACAATTGGCTTGTAGTTAAACCCTCATGTATCTAGACAGCCGTAACCGTATATCGAGGTGGGATTCACTTCAATGTACGCAGCTGGCTGTGTCTGTCCCCCGCTCTCCAGTATTCTGGTTCTGGGGCATGACTTCCCTCCAACAAGCACATTAGACGGCGTAACACCTGTCCCTCGGGCAATGATGGAGGTTAACAATCTTCCACCCGTCCAGAACCAGACATCTGGACTGGTACCTCTCACCACTTCGCGAGGAGAGATCATGTGGGTGCATCAGGACTTAGTGCCTAAAGTTATCTAGGCGGTGTCATCTCCTACCAACAAGAAGAAGGGTAGGAAGTCTAGATCCTGCCATACAATTTCAGCCGAAGCTGAGGAAGCGGCAGTCGTCGTTATCCGGTCTGGGCACAAGTCCAGCCTACACTGGACAGTTCAGTCGAAGGTCCTTAGCCGGTAACACTGCCTGCCTCTGATGTTCCAAGGTCGTCTCAACCTCCACCGGCGGAGAAGTCCAAGCCAAAGAAAACCCGCTTCGACAGGCCACTCCGTAACGACGTACCTCATGGGCTGGAAAGACCTTACAACTTTGACATATTAGCACAATTGGCTAATACGCCAACAAAGTTGTCGTTATACGAGCTCCTTAGGCTCTCCAAGGATCTTCGTGTCATATTGAGCGAAGCACTCCAAAATGATGACTCCTATTTAGCCCAGGTCAAGCCTCCAGGGGAAGACCCGTCAGCAGATCTACAGGGCAGCAATGGCACAGATGCAATACCCAACATCATATTTACTCCACAGGACATATTGATCAAGTCCAACTTGCATGATCGCCCATTGTACTACACTGGATACATAGGCGACATCAAGGTGGATCGGATGCATATCGACCCCGGCTCGTCAATAAGCATCATCCCGAAAAGCTTGCTCCAATTTTGGACATCCCTATGCACCGGCTAGCGGCGACCAACACTGCCATTAGCAGTTTCAACTCAGGAAGGAGCTATCCCTTAGGAAAGATCCGATTGAAATGTCAGATTGGTAACCTGAAGACGGAGGTTACCTGCTACGTCATAGATGTAGACACGTCCTACAATATTCTCTTGGGACGTTCGTGGATACATGACTATATGATCGTGCCATCCACCCTCCACCAGTACTTCAAGTATGTCAGTAAGCACGATTTCGTGAAGACCAAATTCGCCGACATCGATCCCTTCAAAGGGGTTGAGTCTTATTATTCTTCGGAGGCTTATCTATATGAAGAATCCAAGAGGTACATAACGGACAAATTGGAGGCCATCACAGGGCTAGAGGAACCCTTGAGAATTCATCTCCAGGCCCGCAAACCAGGCAAAGCCGGACCCCTTGTCGCAACTTTGCATAAAGAGGTGCCCGGTTCTTCCGCCCCAGCTGCACAGTCGAAACCGATGGTTATCCGACTCCCAAAGCCAAGAGCCAAAGCCAGTCATAGGGCCGATGGTGATCCGATTGCCAAAACCCACTCAAAGGCAAACGGAAGACACAAAATCTCTTGCCGATCCAATTTTCATCCGTCTTCCTAAGACGAGCCGGCAACCAAGTGTCGATCCGACACCCTCAGGCAAGCCAATACCACAAGCTGAACCCTTGATGGTCAAGTTATCCAAGACATCATCTCGACCTCTGAGCTCGCAGGGGGTATCCGAAGAGGACGTAGAACTCGCCAAGTACCTGGTTGTACAGGTGGATAGCCCCTCTCAAGATGATGTAATCCCTGTGGACAAAATTCCTTATTTCATCAATAAGAGGCTGCCGTTGGACTAAAAAAAGAATACTGCCTAGAGTGTCGAGTTATGTACATCAGGTACCTCTGAACTTACAGTCTGTCCCCTCCGAGGAAACTCATATTGCATCTCTCCGAGCGACAAGTCATGTATATTGATACCTCTGAACTTCTACTTTGATGTTTCGATTGTCATATATCACGTCCATATTACCTCTGATATAGACAATCTCCTAGTTTAACACCTGTACCCAACTCGGGATAAAAGATATGGTGTTAAGACCACAAAACCTATCACGTCCATATTATCTATGTTGGTTTTTGTCTCGAATCTATTTCTCGCACCACCAGTGCGCAAAAGGGTAATAGGTCCACCAAAAATCATTCCTGATTATCGTGTGTCACGTCCATATTACCACTGTTACCGATATTCTCCCAACTTAACACCTGTGTCCAACCCGAGATAAAAGACATGGTATTAAGACCACAAAACCTGTCACGTCTATATTGCCTATGTTGGGTTTTGTTTCAAAATCTATTATCTGCACCGCCAATGCGCAGAAGGGTAATAGGTCCACAAAAGTTATTCTAATCTATTACCCGTACTACCAGTGCGCAGAAGGGTAATAGGTCCATAAAACTTATCCTAATCTATTACTCGCACCGTCAGTGTACCAAAGAGTAGTTGGTCCACAAAATATCATTCAAATCTATTTACTCGCATTTCCCGATGCACAAAAGGGCAATAGGTCCATAAAAAGTCCCCTAGTGGGATATTTTTCATCAAATACAAATGTTGTATTAGACCCTCTAGTACAAGCACCTCAGATACTATAAATATAGAGTAGAGTGAATGTATTCTGCTTATTCAAAATCAGTTACATTCACAAGACTACATCTCAAAAAAAGAAAGGAAATTCACTACTCATCAGCAACACATAGCTTGGTGAGAATATCGTGGAGCGCTCAATTCTCAGTCTGGATCGGCGTTCAGCTTCCTGGGATAGCTTTTCAGCATCCTCAAGATATACATGAGCCTGCCAATTTTCTTCTAATTTTTTCAGCGCACCATCTAGAGCAGCAGAGGCTCGTGTGACCTCATCAGTCTTCTTACAAATCTTCTCTCTCTTCTGACGAGTGGCTTGGAGCTCAGTCCCCAGAGATGTCAGCCTGGCCTGGAGCTGGAGGAGCTGCTCGTTAGTTTCGGCCATAATATAAATTGTGGTCTCTTCATGAGTCAAGCAAATCTCTTCCTCTTGGCTCAGCTTGTCATATTTAAGAGACAGCTTATGGAGGTCCTTCTCCAAGGTGGGCTTGGTCGTCTCCTGTATGGCCTTCACCTTTTCCACGGCTGTTATAAGGAAAGCACGTTCCTGCTCTACTGCAGCAGACACATCAGCTCGTCGTAGTTTTTGCAATTGGATTAGACACTGATCAGCCTCTGCCAGCTTGTGCTCCAGAAGGACGGCCACCCCTTCTCCACCCGAAAGTGCCTTCAGCAGGTCAATCTGGCCTTGGGCGTAGTGACGGGCCACGACAAATGAAGTCCCTCTCCTTGAAGTAGTTTCAACCCCTCGTTTTAGATGACGGTAGAAGCTCTCAACGATATTCCTCGACGATTCGTCCAGATTCTCCAATGATGACGGCGACAAAGGAATATCAGCCAAGGAACCTGAAGAGGTGTGAGAAGAAGGCATAGCAGAGCTTGACGACCCTGTCAGAAGGGAAACAAACTTTGAGTGACGAGACTCCCGCACAGCAGTAATATTCTCTTCCGTAGCCCGAAGGAGTTGAAGACTAGGCAGAGTGGAGAGTTCAATCTCCGGGGAAGAGGCAGTTTCAATCAACCCTTCATCCACCGATGCTGGTATAGGAACCACTGCCTCTTCTATCGGCATTTCTGGTATAAGCGACTCTGAACTCGGCTCAGCGGGGTTCTTTTCGATTTGAGGGAGAGAAGGTCTATTTCTTCCCTTCGGCAAGAGGTCCGCCCCGACGTCGTCCGTTATCTCCTCCTCCGCGGCTATGTCCACCAATAGAAATAAAAAATCACTGCCTATAGATCCAGAACAACCGATAATCAGCTTGACTCGAAGGATATGAAGAAAGAGCGAATGAACCTCCTTGTCGGTAAGAATATAACATAGCTTATCATGGGAGGAAGGTGGAGACCGCGGCTCATTTTGGACAGTCATAATTCCTCCCACTGCTCCCATATCCTCCTCAACAGTAATATCCGAATCCCCGGCACCTATCACTCCAGCCCCAGTCGACCGAAAGGAGGTGTAGCAGGGTCGGCTGCGACCAACAGAGACCCTACAGCCTCGATATGTGATTCTGTAAGGCTGGCACCTTCTTCGACCAGGGTGCCCGTAACTGGAGGAATCTCGAAAGCAGCACCGGGATCAAGAGGGTTTATGTCTTCCAAAGCCTGTATAAAGGAAAAAAAGAGAAACAATAAGGTAAAATCCTAAAAGTAACATGGTGGTCGGTCAAAATGAAATTTACCTTCGAAAGGGTTTCGACATCACTGCCCTCTTCCGCAAGATCAGACCCTTGATTTCTAAATGCAACCCGTTTATGAGAACGAGTCCTATTGACCACGGAAGGTCCACGCTTACTTCGCTTAGGTGAAGGACTCGGCACAGGAGAATGCAAGCTCGTCATCGGAGTACTCGCAGAGAGCAACAAATCGTTGTATTCATCCTCCTCTTATGTATGAGTAGAATCAGAGTCAGAGACTTCAACGGCCTTCGCCTTCCCTGTCCTGTACCTCTTTTTAGGCTCCTCACTTTCCTCTGCCAACTTAGTACCAGTTTTGAAACTGGTACTCACATCGAAGTCGCGGGGAGGCCCATTCACAGAGACGTAGTAGAGGGCCTCCTTGTACGAGATGTGCACCGAGCCCTCAGTATCAGGTAAAGAAAAGATGGTTTGGGTACAGATGGCACTGTAGTAATGCCAGGCTTGAATACCATCTAGGACGTCGCCCTCATAACCCAAGCAGGGACTTGGGTTGTCCAAAAACAACTGACAGTACCCAAATTGTCTAGAATATCGGCTAGGCAAGTAAGGTTCCAAAAAGACAACGTTATGGTTGCGGTATACCAGATGTGCAGGATGAATATTCTGCAACCACCAAAACATTTTCTCGGATAGAATCTGGGGCGTGACACTGCCATCAATATAAAGATGCCTCATTTCCTCATCGATGAAAGGTGGGACCGACACAAAAAAGAGTAGTTGTCCACCCGTACGAGCGAAACATGGCAGTCGAACATGGTCTATTTTCCATAAAGAAATTCTCTTTATTTGTTGTGTTTCTGGGAAAATTACAACTGTAGAAATCCGATCTAGAAGGCGATCGCTTTATCCCTTGGACTATACGAAGAAGAAAAGCTCTCAAAATTTTGACAGTAGATATCAATGTATTTGTACAATGAATGAGAAAAAGAACTCTATTTATAGAGTCAAAAATAATAACTGAAAAGATAACTACCTCACCACTGGTGCACTTGAAAAGTCACGCAGACTCTAAATACACGCAGGGTTAATGAGTAGTTACTGGACGTGGCCCGTAACTGTTGGACACATGGCATCAGTGCATGGGTCGTGTGCAAGTTACTGGGCCCGCGAGAGAGAGATCGGTGGCATGGCTGCCACGTACTCCAGTTGAAATGAAATCCACGCTGTCTTGCTGAAGGCAAAAATCCACGCAGTTTCGTTGACGCAGACTCGTTGAAGGCGAAATCCACGCAAGCTTTGAAGAAGAATACTTCAGAATTCACGCAGGCTTTGAGAAGAATAACTCAAAAGTCACGTAAACTTGAGGAAGGAGAAGGTTCAGAATCTACGCAAACCGCCAGCTGTCTTGATTTGGCACGCTTCGTCTGACACAAAATCTCTGACATTGATTATATTATCAGCCGCATTAAATAAAGATAAGACCCAAAGTCATGCCAACTTGGTGAAGAGTGAGTCTTGCTAAGGAAGATTTCGGAAATCACGCAAAAGACGGCGATGATCTCTCGAGTTCTGTGTATACGTGGCATACGAGGAGACGTTTCTCGACTGTTGTGTTGTCAGTCATTATGATTCTGACGTATGGCAGAGCTGCCTCTGCGTGACTTCTAAAGGAGATGGCCAGGCAGAACTTAGCGTATCTTTTGTGCTGCTTCTTGGATCACTCTGCGTGACTTGTTCTGATCAACTCAGCGTGACTATCATTTTTGAGGCCTACAAAACCCCCTTCAAAGTTTTCGAAAAATGATAAAATATTTTCGAAATACTTTAAAATAGGGATGATGAAATGAGTTAAAGTCACGCTGAAATGACTCCAAAATTTTTCGGAAGTCGAAAAGACTTCGAAGTTCTTTGAAAACATCCAAATGAACTTATTAAATGTCATAATGACTCTTCGTTCTTCGAGACTGATTGCGTCCAATTTATGGTGGAACATGAACTGTCGACGAGATCTGTTATATAAACAGGAAGAGATTCTCAGCTTTGGCATTCATCTCTCGAAAATATGACCCCAAAGGAAGCAGCCGAAGAGGAAGCACGCAAGTTGGACTTTTGTTCCCATGGTGACCCCACTTTTGGGGGCAAAGAACCCGAACCTGTCGTCATCGAGCTCAAGGACGACTCCATGCAGTTAGCCAAGAATCTCTTGAGCTACTTTGGATTGGATGGCTCGTCTTCTTCTGATGGGCGGAGCCTTATGGAGAAGCGTAAAATGCTCGAGACTCTGTTGCATCGCCTGGGAGTTAAGAGCGTAGAGGAGTTAGGCATCAAACTTAGCCGCTCTGGAAAATAGAGCGTAACTTTCTACGCTTTTGTTACACTTTTTTATCTTTTTGTAAGGCCATCAGTGCCTGTTTAAAGAATGAAGTACAACTTTTGTGTTTGATCTGCGTGCCTTTTAATGAAGAATATTAATTAGCACACTTTGACTGTTTCCAATGTTGCATGGTCTCCCGAAGTACACGTGACACTCATTCCACAATTTACGAGCGCTATTTATGCGGATCTTTTCCAAGAATAGACCTGTACTTGACCCTTTAAATAGATGGATGAACTCCACACAAACTCATCTTCCCATTCTTCTTCCTCTCTTCTGATAATGAATTTTCTGTGAGAAGAAAATAGGAAAGCCATGTTGTCCGATGTCAAATCTCTGTGCACGCTACCAGACATGGATCTGTCAATCCTTAGCAGCAAACTCAGCGGTAAGTTCAATAAACACGCATCGAATTTTTTGTTTGCTAAAGACAAATTCATCTTCCTGAAATGAACAGAATGCATCTGTCTTTGCTTGGCCAGTTTCTGTTGGCTGATTTTTCTTTACTGTTTCTTGCAGAATTTTGGCTAAAAACCTTCTTCAG
This sequence comes from Iris pallida, assembly GCA_029216955.1. Taxonomy (NCBI): domain Eukaryota; kingdom Viridiplantae; phylum Streptophyta; class Magnoliopsida; order Asparagales; family Iridaceae; genus Iris; species Iris pallida. The sequence goes on along the minus strand of JANAVB010029820.1, from coordinate 4,907,458 downwards.
AACTGGCATTGGTGATATGGATGCTGTGGACAATGTTCTTCTGACACCCACATCAGGGAGCTCATGTGCTTTTGACGCGTAAATCAGACAACTCAGAACTCTTCGTGAGATAGAAGGGTCTTCCTTAGATGGTAGGAAGAGCCTTTATACACGAGAGTTGGATGGTGGAGTTAACTCTACTACCGAGAAATCGGATAGTAGAGTTCTTTTGACGGCAGAACTAGGAATCGTATCCCAATGCTGGATATATTCCTGTCTTCCTTGAGGTGCCGCCGTTCCTCCACGAGCTGTATTGGCAGCAACACGCCGTCGGGCTGCCATACTCTGTGGTTCTCCTCTCGTCTGAGAGAGGAGACCAGAGTTTGATTCCTGCTGATCTGGTCGTGACTGAGATCCAGACAGTCAAGAATTGCAACCAACAACGAACCTGACGGAGAAGGTCCGACGGAGAAGATCCAAAGAAGAAGATAGATCTCTATCAGGTTATCGTTGTGGTGTAGAATAAAAATCCAAGATTTGTAATAGATTTCCATTATGATTTGTAGGAAAGTCTAAGAAAATGTAATAGACTTTTTTTGGTGAAATGGGAATGGAAATGACACTTCTTCTATGCTCAATGATTTGTATTTGTGGATGAATTGTGGACATGATAGATAATAAAATCATCTTTTCTGTTTTTAGAGTATATGATATTATCAGAGGTATTATGGACATGATAATATATAGGAACTCGAAAGAAAATAGATTGATTTCTATGCAGAGGTCAAAATATGACAAATGAGTAAGTAGATTCGAATTTGATTCAGAGGTTATAAAAACATGATAAATAACGAATCCCCTCTTAATGAACCGATAGAAGATTATGAACGGATGAACCGTTAGGAAACGATGAACAGATGAACTGTCGAGTGAATGTAATAAATGAACGGACGAACCGTCAAGTATTAATGAACATGTGAAACGTCGGATGAATCTGAGAAATGAATGGATGAACTGAATATCGGGAAAGAATACGTCACTTCGATCCTTGTAACCATATGCCTATAAATAGAGCATATATTTGAATAGAAGGATCGCATTTTATCCACAATGTCTTCTGAAGAGAATATAAAGAAGGCTGAAGTCGTCCCCGAAGCTACTGAAGGGGTTAAAGAACATCCACCTCCGCAGAAGAAGGAAATGGGCGAAAGCTCGTCTACTCCCAAGCCGCCGAAAGATATCCTGGACTTCTTGGTCGAACCAGGAGAAACCGAAGAAGAAGAAGCAATGAGGCTGGCTGCCTGTCAATTCTTGGTGCGGTCAGGAAAAAATGTACTCAATTCTTTTGCTGATTATGTATGTGGTCTTTGTCCCAAATATGAAAGGGATTACAGTGATCTTCCATGATGATGTACTCTTTTTCTTGAGGAATTTGTCTCAAATAAACTCCGTTTAAGGAAACTTTGTTTACGATATATCCTTCCCACTTTATATTTTTGCCTTTATTCATTGATCTTTTGACTCAGAAATCAGAAAGACTAAATATCATTTTCATAAATATGATATTGAGATAGAAAATTCAGAGGTAATGTGGACATGATTTTCTGGATATCAAATTTGTTGAGAAAACGATACAAAGTAGAATACCTATCTCCACTGGGGATAATAGATATCAGAATGATTCTTCGGAAAGAACAATGAAACAGCTGGAGAATGATGGGAGGACAATCTTGATAGAAATATTAGACGTAGTACTTCTTCAAGAATTTGCCGTTGATGGGCATCATAGTGGCTTTACCATCTAGAGTAGTGAGTTGATAAGCCCCATTAGAAAAGATCTTATTGACAATGAATGGACCTTCCCATTTTGCATCAAACTTGCCCTTACTCATGTGTGTCATAGTCATCGGGCGTCTGACAGTAAGCACAAGTTCTCATTTCTGAAATGTTCGAATTCTGACTTTCTTGTTAAAAGCCCTTGAAATTCTGGCTTGATAGAATTCAATATTCTGTTGAGCAGATAACCGCTTTTCATCCAGAGCATCCAATTCTTGAAGTCGAAGACGATCATTATTTTCTGAGGTAAGTTCATTAGCGATTGCTATCCTTAAAGAAGGAATTTGAATCTCTAATGGGAGAACAGCCTCAGATCCGTACACCAGAGAAAAAGGTGTACACTTAGTGGCATTACGGACTGTAGTGCGATAAGCCCACAAACATTCCCCGAGCTTGTCACTCCAATTACGTTTGTTAGTGGAGACAAACTTCTTTAGGAGTTTGATGATAGTCTTGTTGAAAGCTTCTGCCAATCCGTTAGCTGCTGGATTATATGCGGTAGAAGCAACATTGTTGATCCGGTGATCGTCACAGAATCGAGTAAATTTCTGGCTGACGAATTGTTGTCCGTTATCATGAACAATGCGTCGAGGAACACCAAATCTGTAGATGACGTGGTGCTTAATAAAGCTGATGACATTAGACGTCTTAACTTCAGATAAAGGAATGGCTTCGGCCCATTTGAAGAAGTAATCAGTTATTGCGAGAATGAACCGATAACCTTTAGATGACGGTGGATTGATCGGGCCAACAATGTCCATGCCCCAAGTTTCGAAGGGCCATGATGCTACCGTCGGATGTAGAAATTTCGAAGGTTGATGTATAAAATCTGCATGGATTTGGCAAGCTTTGCATTTCCTTGCATATTCAATGGCATCTGATACCATAGTTGGCCAATAATAACCCATCCGTCGAATACGGTCTTGAAGTTTTAGCCCAGGTTGATGCGCTCCATAAATTCCATCATGTGTTTCACAAATAACTTGTTGGGCTTCATTACCAGCAATACACCGAAGGAGTAAACCATCATAAGCTCGACGATATAAGGTCTTTGTTGTATGATTGTAATAGAATCTGAGTGATCGTCGTCTGATAGATGCTGCCTCACTCGGATCATCCGAAAGAATATCATATAATACGAGATCTAAGAAAGGAAGTCTCCAATCTTTATCCGTATTCTGATTCTCAGTCGAGTTACTGAAGATGAATTCCATGCTGGAATCGGATGAAGATGACATCGATTTACGACTGAATCCAAATCCTCTTGTTGTGTTGACGTCATGAGATGTTGATTCTTCAATGTCAACTGGAAGTCGTAGAGTCAGGTTATTTTCAAGATAAAATAATTCTCGACTACGAACAACAATCATTTGTTGCCGTCTGATTGGGATAGCCAGCACCGCTGCAAAATTAGCAAGGGCATCAGCTTCTGTGTTACATGCTCGCCTAACATGTTCAATGAAGAATTCCTTAAAAGATGAGGCCATAGATATGGCCACTCTATGATAAGGAACCAGATCTTGATGGCGAACTTCATAAGTACCCCTGATCTGATTGACAATAAGTTTAGAGTCTCCATACGCCTCCAAATATTGAATATTCAGATGTTTAGCGAGTTGAAGACCAATAAGTAATACGTTGTACTCAGCTACATTGTTTGAACACGGCTGATCGAGAGAATAAGCTCTTTGGATGGCAAGACCTTCTAGCGATACAAGAACAATTCTAACTCCAACGACAATATCACCATTAGGACCAATTCTTGATGCTCCATCAAAGAATAGACGCCAAGTTGGATCTTCTTCAGCAATTTGATTTGAATCTAGGACTTCATCTGGGATTTCATCATAGAGTTTTGAATTTTCTGGAATTGAGTGAGCAGCCAGAAAATCAGCTAAAGCTTGTCCTTTGACTGATTTCTGAGGAATATAGTGCATGTCATACTGAGCAAGTAGGATTCTCCAGTTAGCCAATCGAGAATTCAAAATACTGGGTTTCTTCATCATGATCCGTATAGGATTGATCTTGGAGATGACATGAATAGTCTGGCCAATGATATAATGACGTGTCTTTTGGACAGCAAACATCAAGGCTAGACATTCTTTTTCAACCGGTGAATATCGAGGTTCAGCTCCGGTCATAGTGCGACTGAGATAATAAATGGCTTGTTCATGGCCATTTTGATTCTTTTGAGCGAGTAATGCACCCAATGAATGACTCATTGCTCGAGTATAGAGGAGGAACGGTATTCCTGAGACGGGAGGTAACAATACTGGAGGGCTCATCAGATATTGTTTTATATCATCGAATGCTTTCTGGCATTCATCATTCCAGACAAAAGAGACACCTTTCTTCATAAGTTTGTTGAATGGTTTGCAGCGTCCTGATAAATTAGAGATGAATCTCCTGATATAAGCGATTCTTCCTTGAAATCCTCGTAGCTCTTTTAAGGTGCATGGAGGACGCATCTCTTGGATGGCTTTGATCTTCTCGGGATCCACGTGTATACCATTAGAGGTAATGACGAAGCCGAGAAATTTACCACTAGAGATGCCTAAGAAGGACTTAGTAGGGTTCATCTTTAATTGATGCTTACGCATTAGATCAAATATAGTCTTCAAATCTTGGATATGATCCTCCTTTCGTCGACTTTTGACTGCAATATCATCAACATAGCATTCGACTATTTTCCGCAAATGTTCACGGAATATAGTGCTCATAGCTCGTTGATAAGTTGCTCCTGCATTCTTGAGACCAAATGGCATAACTGTATAACAGTATGTACCAATCGGCGTTCTGAAAGAAGTGTGCTTCTCGTCTTCTGGAAACATTTTGATTTGATTGTACCCAGAATACCCGTCCATGAATGACATTCGTTCAAATCCACAGGTATTATCAACCATGACATCAGTGATTGGTAGAGGAAATTCGTCTTTGGGACATGCCGCATTGAGATCGCGGAAGTCTATGCAAACTCTGATCTTGCCAGTCTTCTTAAGAACAGGAACAATATTAGCCACCCAATCGGGATGTTGTTCCTCTCTAATAAACCCAGAGGTAATGAGTTTATTGACTTCAGCTTCAATTGCATCCATGATGTCTGGACGAAATTGTCGCTGTTGTTGTTTGACCGGTTTAGCATTCGGCAAGATATTGAGCTTGTGAGTTGCAATTTGAGGATCAAGCCCTGGCATATCTTCATAACTCCAAGCAAAGACATCGATGTAATCACGAATGAGTTTGATCATGTCTTTCTTATCAGTTTCTGAAAGACTTTCACTGATGAATATTGGTTTGGGAGATCCCTCTTCACCAACATCTATTTGAACAAGTTTATCTTCAGTCGGAGGTTCTTTTTGCTCGAAACGGAACTCCCATTGATTATCTAATCTTTGGGCCCACTGTTCTGATTCAGGTGAGATTTCAAACTCTTCCTCGTCTTCATCACTTTCTTCAGAATGGTCAATGGAAACCATATTGGAAGACAGAAGGTTGCAATAGAAGTCACCGATACTCGTATCGGAATCCCAAGAAGTGGTACTAGAAGAATCAGATCTCTTATCTTCGTCAGACTAGGGATCTTCATGGATAATATTGATGAAAGGAGTAGGAGCAGTATAACCCAATCCGCATTTTGTCCTTCCATATTTCAAAGGAGGAATCCGGACAGGCATTTTTCTTCCTTTTCTATTATTGAGACCAGTCCTGAAGTCATAGCCCAAATTTTTGATGATGTCTCTAGATTGCTGACTATAACGACGTAGTTGTAATCTTCCAGTATCATCATTTTTGTCATCATCTTCAAGATCAGAAGGATTTTGAGGCCCTTTATAGAAGAATATTGGAATGTCTCCTGGCTTTCTGCTGGGAACTAGAAAGTATGAAGATTGTACAGGTTCTAGAGATACATCTGTATGAACAGTCTGTACAACTCCTATGGTTATTGTGTTCAAGTCATCTAATAGATGTAAATAACTATGAACATAATTACACACATCAACGTACTGCAAAGGTGGAGACTTTTCATTAAATGTAAAAGCAACAATATTTACATTGGGAGAAGGCTGAGCCTTAGAGATTTTAGCCAAGTCAATGACTAAAGGGGGAGAAGAAGAAGAAGCTTTGTTTCGATTAAGATCGATAACAAATGGCTCAGAAGAGGTGAGCTCCCTTGAAGTTTGAGATGGAAGAGTAGTCCGCCCTCCAACTGGAATTAGCAGAGTATCTTGTGAAGGTACAGGAACTGTAGTACGCCCACTGACAGGAATGATCAGTGTATTTTGAGTAGATGACTGAGGTAACGGAGAGATCCGTCCACTCACTGGAATGATGAAAGAATCTTCTCCAGAGGATTTAGGAGATTGTTGCTGAGTAGTTCGACTTTTAACAGGGATTATTAAAGTCTCACTTTGTGCATCTTCTTTCTCCATAGCTTGTATGATCCTTGTATACTCTTCTTTGTACATTCGGGAATCATTGAAATAAGCTTCAACCCCATGGAAGGGATTTATATCAGCAACTTCTTTTTGTACTCTTCCATTGCTATCAATGTATTTAAAACATTGATGAAGAGTAGAGGGCACCACATTATTTTCATGAAGAAAGGGCCTCTCCAGAAGAAGATTATAGGATCCCGCGATCTCGATCACATAGAAAGTGACTTTAGATCTGAAATCACCTATCTGAAGCTTCAGATGAATCTTTCCCAAAGGCTCACTTCGGCTTTGATTGAATCCCAAGATAGTAGTAACCGTCTTGGAGAGCTTGTGAAGAGGGATTTTTAGTTCATCTAACAAACTCTTTGGCATTATGCTTATAGCAGACCCTGGATCAATGAGGATACGATCTATCTTCATCGTATCAATATAACCAGTGTAGTAGAGAGGTCGGTCATGTCGATTATCCTCCAGTAACATGTCGTCTTGTGTAAAGGTGATATTTGGGATAATCTCTAGTACACTGTTGCAATGTAAGCAAGTGGCAGGTTCCGCATCCGGCTTCTTCAATTGTGCAAGACAAGAGTCAGCTTGTAGAAGTGCTTCACTTAACGTCTCCCGAGTTTCTTTGGAAAGACGTAGAAGTTCAAAAAGGGACATTCTAGCTGGAGTATTAGCAAGTTGAGCCAAAATATCGAAGTTGTAAGGCTTCTGAAGTCCAAGAGGAGAAGACTTCTTGATTGGCTTATCAAACCGAGCCTGTTGTTTGCCTTTCTCCAGAGCCGAAGGCTTGGGAGGAACAGGTTCAGTAGATGTAGTTGAAGGAACGGGTGCAGTAGATGATTCTTCTTCGGGAGGAACATTAGGAGCATCTTTAGCATCTGAAGGGATATTAGTAGGATCTTCAGGATTTTTAGAATAATCCTTTAGGTAAGGTTTCCCCGTTCGAGTAGCACTAACAAGTGCTTCCTCTTTGTCTTTTGGCTCTGTGTCAGAGGTAGACCCAAGAGAAGTCATATGACATGACTTGATCTTTCCAGCCTTCTTAAATTTTTGAGAAGAAATCTTTTGAGGAGAAGGCGATTCAAAATCTGCCACTAGATCAGGATGGATCCATATGATTTTCCCTGTTTCCAAAGTGATTGGCACTAATCCTTCAGACTGTGGAGGAGGAAGATTCACTATGTCAAGAGTTGCCTTGGGAATATGAACAATCCCACTTTCAAGGAGTTGAGGAGGGAAATTTCCAAATTGCATAGAGACGACGTTGGAGGTGACGGTCTTCTCTTTTGGAGTAAGAGAGATAGCTCCAGATTTAATCATTTCTTGGATCTTTCCTTTCAATACATAACATATACGAATTGTGTGACCCAGCATTCTGTGATATGGACAGTATTTAGGATGATCTGTCTTACCAGCTTCATCAGGTTTCTTGATCTCTGGTAATTGTATTTTATTACCTTTCAGCAGACATTCAAAGATACCAAGGACATCGTCGTCATCAAAAGAATATTCTTCTCTGGGGCGAGGTGTTCTTGATTGTTGAGTTGTAGAGGCAGGAGTTTGAACATTTGATGCATCTTTGCTCTGAAGATTAACTTCAAGAGTTTCTTTTCCTTTGCGAGCATTATTTTTATTGTTAGCACCTTGTCCTGTTTCTTTAGGAGTCATCTGCACTCCTAAACCTTTGAAGATTTCAGCACTGATTTCTGCAGCTTTAGCACTGACTATGAAGGAAGGCCAATCTTGAAATTGAGTGGACCCTGTCCACATACTGATGATTGGTAACAAGTTTGATTTGCATGTGTCAATGGTGACAGCATCAGGAGTTCCAAGAGGCATCTTCAGAGCTTCTCTTCGAAACCGTTCAATGTATTCCTCTGTAGATTCATTATTTTTCTGCTTGATTCTAATAAGAGCAGACATAGTCATGTCATTAAGCCCTTCATAGAACCTTTCAAGAAACATCTGTTTGAAACCAGCAAATGAGGTAATACTCTCATCTGGGAGACTCCTATACCATTCATAAGCCGTTCCCTTGAGACATCCAATAAATACCCGAGTAAGGAGGGCATCACTTGGTTGCAGTTGATCAGTCATCACTTCAAAGTGATTGATAAACTGACTTGGAGAAGTGGTTCCATCATAAAATGAGATAGTAGGAGGCTTGTATTTAGGAGGATATGATACTTGCTTCCATTCTATCGGATAAGGCTGCTTGATGCCTAACCTTTGTAAACCATCCTTCTGTTTGAATGCCTCGAATTGAGTTTTGAGATTCTTCAATTCTTCAGAGACAACTCCCGAAGATTGTGGAGTTGTGGCTTGTAGAGAATAGTTGGGAGGAGGAACAGCATTGTAAGCACTACCCCCAGCTCTAGAGAGACTAGGATTTGGTTGAGCTGGTCCAGGAGTATTGGATTGTACTGCTGGAGGAACTTGTACTGGACTTATATCAGTATCAACTGGTATGGCATCTGATACAGTCTGTCGATTTTGTAACTGAGCTGTCATGAGTTCATACATCGACTTCATTGTGTCAGTCATAGACTTCATTTGCTGTTCCAAAGAAGCAATTCTTTGATCTTGAGGAGTCAGAGAAGAAAAAGGTTCATCAGTATTCCCATCAACTATGTAAGTCGTGACTGTATGAGGGATTATTGATGAACTAGTAGATGTTGTATGCTCTGAATCATTGCTTCGTGTATCAAAGTCAACTATAGGAGAATTACCCCCAGTAGGAAGAGGTGGGAAGTTAGAGTCTCCAAGAAATTCAGAATCAATTTCAGGGATCAAATTTCTTTGACTAGAAGCCAGGACTCTTGCTCTGATGTTTCTATATACTCCATCTGGACTATCAACTCTACCCCCGGTGTCCCGAGAAGTCATGTTGACAGAGGCAAACAAAGGCTCATCTTCATCATGCATAGGTTCATACTGAATCCTATTAAAGACAGACTGTCGTTTATTTTGACATCTGTATTACATTGTGACTCTTGGCTGGAAGTCACATTCATGATCACCATAGAAGTCACATTCAGCATGTTCCTTTGATATAGAATTACTCCTTCTCTTCTGTTGAAGATATTCCCGTAAATCTGTTTGTGAAGATTGAGGAGTATACTTCCTGTTCTTGGGTCTTGATGGCTCTTGATTATACAAAGAGTGATTAATGTGAGCCACATAATTTCTTGCATACTCTGCATCTGGATCTTTTATCTTCATATCCAATTGGTATGGTTTCTTAACACCAAAAGTGCTGAGTTTTGTTCTTAAATCAGTGGAAGGTAACACATTAATTTTGGAAACATGAAGTTTTCCTTCCATTGATCTAGATATTTGCAGAGAAGGAAGAGTTGAACCACTCCTTTGATTAGGAGTTGGTAACAGACCCTCTTTAATGGACAGATTCTGTGCCCAAGAAGAAGACATTAAGGAATGTTTCTTCTTAGACTCATTCAGATTTTGAGACATAGAATGTCCAGAAGGAAGAGTAGTCAAAAGACCATCTCTTTTCCTTTGACTAACAAAAGTATCAGTCAAAGCTGTTCCTGAAGTAAAAACTACAGGAGCAGAAGAAACAACTAAAGAGTTATTCCTTTTTGAAGGGACTTTGTGTGGAAGACCACTCCCAGTTCTAGTAGAACTCGGTGAAGAAGAAGAGATAACTAAGGAGCTATTCTTCTCTGATGAAATACACGCTGAAACAGACTTGGTTAAAGAACCAGAGCTGTTAGCGTGATTTTTGATTTTAGAATTACACGCTGGAACAGATTCGGCTAAGGAGCCAGTACTGTCAACGTGACTTTTGAATGTGGGTTTGCACACTGGAATAGATTTGGCTAAGGAGCCAGTACTATTAGCGTGACTTTTAGAGTTGAATTTGCACACTGGAACAGATTCGGCTAAGGAGCCAGTACTGTCAGCGTGACTTTTAGAGTTGAATTTGCACGCTGGAACAGATTCGGCTAAGGAGCCAGTACTGTCAGCGTGACTTTTAGAGTTGAATTTGCACGCTGGAACAGATTCGGCTAAGGAGCCAGTACTGTCAGCGTGACTTTTAGTTACTGTCATCTTCGAGCGCACAAGAGTGTGCGTGCTTGCAGTGGAGTTCTTGCCAGTGTTAGGAGTAGACACTGTGGCAGAGACTTCACCATTGACTGCCAACTGATTCTTAGGGACATAGACAGAGTGTCCCTTCGACTTGGCAGTGATGATGGAGGCTGGAATGGGCTTGCCACCCTTAGCCCGCTGTATTTCTTCATAGGCGAGTTGATCGAATTTGATCGTCATCACCTTCTTTGTCGAGCCGATTGACGAAGTATCGCATTGAGTTGTTACCATCTCAGAAGAGGAGATGGTTGTCCCCAGCAAAGTCGCCAATTTGTTTTCCATAAAGAAATTCTCTTTATTTGTAGTATTTTTGGGAAAATTACAACTTTAGGAATCCGATCTAGAAGACGATCGCTTTATCCCTTGGACTATGCGAAGAAGAAAAGCTCTCAAAATTTTGACAGTAGATATCAATGTATCTGTACAATGAATGAGAAAAAGAACTCTATTTATAGAGTCAAAAATAATAACTGAAAAGATAACTACCTCACCACTGGTGCACTTGAAAAGTCACACAGACTCTAAATACACGCAGGGTTAATGAGTAGTTACTGGACGTGGCCCGTAACTGTTGGACACATGGCATCAGTGCATGGGTCGTGTGCAAGTTACTGGGCACGCGAGAGAGAGATCAGTGGCATGGCTGCCACGTACTCCAGTTGAAATGAAATCCACGCTGTCTTGCTGAAGGCAAAAATCCATGCAGTTTCGTTGACGCAGACTCGTTGAAGGCAAAATCCACGCAAGCTTTGAAGAAGAATACTTCAGAATTCATGCAGGCTTTGAGAAGAATAACTCAAAAGTCACGCAAACTTGAGGAAGGAGAAGGTTCAGAATCCACGCAAACCGCCAGCTGTCTTGATTTGGCACGCTTTGTCTGACACAAAATCTCTGACATTGATTATATTGTCAGCCGTATTAAATGAAGATAAGACCCAAAGTCATGCCAACTTGGTGAAGAGTGAGTCTTGCTAAGGAAGATTTCGGAAATCACGCAAAAGACGGCGATGATCTCTCGAGTTCTGTGCATACGTGGCATACGAGGAGACGTTTCTCGACTGTTGTGTTGTCAGTCATTATGATTCTGACGTATGGCTGAGCTGCCTCTGCGTGACTTCTAAAGGAGATGGCCAGGCAGAACTTAGCGTATCTTTTGTGCTGCTTCTTGGATCACTCTGCGTGACTTGTTCTGATCAACTCAGCGTGACTATCATTTTTGAGGCCTACATGGTCGAACAGGTCCAAGGCATATCATCATACTGATAGATGAATGCATCATTAATCGTCGCGTTCCCCTCAGGACCAGGTCGCATCAGGGTGGGGCAATGCATTAGCAGCCACCCCCATCGGGTAGTGGTAGGGTAGCTTAATTCGATTGAAATCCTTCGTAACGTCACGAGCTATGGTTCTGGCCGTAAAGATGCGAGGGCCCCGATAGATGCTGCACACCATGGCTGGGAGTAGAGCTAGCCTGCCTCTAAAGACTAACTTCACAGCAGGGAGAATCAGGTTGCGGCTAATTCTTTCAATATAACCAGAACCCTCCGAGACCACACGGATCCTCAGCCAGATCATCAGAAATCTAGCTAAGATGGCCTTATTGGACAAGGTTGGGTATCTTGATAGAAGTAGCTGAATGTGTCGGATTGGCTTCCGAATTTGTCACTAGAAGCTTTGGTCCTCTTGGCGCTTTGTACCTGAGCATCCACCCCTGCTTGAGTTTGAGGGCTCCGAGGGACAACCCTGCCCGAGGCGCCAAGGTCGAATAAGTAACTGACCCATGCTTTGGTGTGAGGAACAGTCCCCTCAGAACTCACATCTTTCTTCTTCGACATTTTTTGACAAGTGCTATGATGACATAACACTTCCCGGTAAATGGCAAGGAACCCAGGAAACCGTCGCTCTAATTCCTCCGACTCCTCATTCGTGGGGGTATACTCTTCATAAACTTTGTCACCCTAGGGTAACTTGGAGACGTCATGCATCACATGAAGGGTGAGCCCCATCTCCCCAGTAGGTGTAAAAAAGGTCCTCGTACGACGATTGTACATCTCGAGGAGCGCTATGAACAGCTTTGTGTTCATAGGAAGACCATAGCAAGTGCCCCTTATGGCATAGTAGAGGCCGAGCTTCTGTAAAGTATCCCCATATGTCGACAGAATCCAGAATGTCAAGTTGACCCAAGGAGGGGAACGACACATCCAATTCTGCAGCGACAGTCTGCCAGTGGGATATGATCCTTTGCGAGCAATCTGGTTCAGGAAGGTGTCGGTCCTGAGTTATGGGGTCCTGAGTTATGGGGTCTGCCATTCGCCTCTCGATAGGCACCATGTTGAAACTTGACAGAGAGAAATGGCATTCCATCTAAGGAAGGTGAATCGATATTCCGTTGGAAAGAAAATCCCAGAAATCAGATAGCTCCAGGGTGTAGGGGTTCGAGACAACTATAGAATCTCCAAACAAGAAAACGGGCTTCAGATGAATGTCCCCTAGCTTCCCAGAATTCATCATACTGAATAAGTAAAAAAAATGATTGGTTCCTGATCTCCCTTAACCTGGCCTTAGGTTGATTCGGGGTGATCTGAGTCGACACGCATTCGATTATTTGGTCCAGTCTCACACCCAATGGAGATTGGGCATATCCTATCAGGAGCTCCCCCAATGGAGCTGTGGGCAAGTTCACTGCAAAGGACAAAGAAGAAGTGAAGTTAGAAGAAGTTTATCCTTTAGCTATGCGGCTGAGCCAAACAGAACTTATGCGGCCTAGTTATGAGGGATACGTTGGACGGCTTAAAGAATATGAGACGCATGCAGCTCGGTCATACAGTGCTCATGCGGCTCAGTCATGAGACACTTATGCGGCTCAATCATGAAGTGCTCATGCGGCTCAGTCGTGGGGCACTTATACAGTTCATACGGCTCAGTCGTGAAGTGCTCATGCGCCTCAGTCATAAGGCACTTATGCGGCTCAGTCATAAAGTGTTCATGCGGATTAGTCTCGGGGAACTCATGCGGTTCAGGTTCGAATGAGCAGCGCTTATGCGGCTCAGCCCTATCCTACCGAACACATGTTGTCCAAATGAGATAGGGCATGCATCGACCAAGCTTAAAGCACAGAGGCGATATATGATAGTACCGTGCATAAAATATGCGATATGGCCATTCAAAATTTCAGTCGTCGTCTTTCCATCGTCCTTATCCTTGATAGGGGGTTGCACGTCGGAGTGAATGGAAGGAGAGTCCGCCGCTCTTGATGGAGAGGCAAGTCCCTTCCCTTTGGCCGCAGCACCTGTCGACTTGGAAGCTTTTGGAGCCATGGCTAAATTGAGACAGAAAGATGAAGACAAAGGAGAAAAAAAGTGAAAGAGAAATATCTCTCTCCAAATGAACCCTATTTATAGAGTTTCTGAAGAGTGCCGCTTCAATTTTTGAGATCATTAAAGATAATGACGACATTTGGGAATTTTATCCCTAGTAACCGTCGGTTTTATCTCGAAAAGAGAACCAAAATCCAAAACCGAATCAAGAAATTAAATGCAGCAGTGACAGCTGACAGCTAGATGGGGTCTCTCTGCGGCTCAAGATTTCCCTGTGGCTCAAAATCCCTCTGTGTCTCGAAGTCTCGCTATTGCTCAAGATCTTCCTGCGACTAATGGTCTCTCCTGACTTGAAGACTCCCTGCGGCTTGACATATCTCCATGCTTCTTATTCAAATTATTCCAAATTTGTAATTTAAAAACTTTGTGGGGGTCTTGTAGAAGAATGGAAAATATAGGGTTTATGCGGGTCACAATTTGTCGCATAAGTACATTGGGCCAAACTGGTCCACATAAAAGAGAGCCGCATGACAAATTCAGCACCCTATGCGGCCCGTCGATAACTAGACTAATTTGAGCCGCAGAAGAAAGATATACGGCTAAGTTGATCAGTCCGTCTGATAAAGATGACAAATTCTGTCAAAACTGACAAAATGACAGCTTTGACACCGGACAAAAAGATAAGACGTGATCAGACAAAATATTATGTCACTAAAAATAGGGTTCATGTGCTTAGACATAGTCATGCGGCTAGAAGGATTGCTACCCAAGCCGCATGAACCTTATGAGTCCCTAAAGTCTCTGAGCTTCATGCGGCCAAGGATGACTGTAACCTAAGCTACATGAGCTTTATGCGGCCCAAAATATAGATTCTATGCGGCTCAAAAGTCCTTAAGCTACATGCGGACTAAGGAAAGTTGCGACTTAAGCCGCATGAGTCTTATGCGGCCCAACATGGCCAAAAACTGAGAGACTCATGCAGCTCAAAATGATTCCTATCATGCGATAGGATACGTGGCAGGCTGACCAAGTCTCAACCACCCAGATTTGCTGCAACAAAATTCTAACAAATCGCTAGCTCGCGGCCAAAGAGCAGGTCTTCACGTGCTGATTAGACACGTGGCCACGGGCCATCTATGCGGCTCAAAATACCTATAACTATAAATAGCAGGGTGCCACACCCCTGCAGGAGGCAGGCAACCTTCGAAAGGCAATTTCTTCAAGAGCTAAAGATTACGTCGGATAGTCCAAGGAGTAAGGCAGAGTTGATACACTTTTCCGAGCCTCCACCGTCACCCCCCAGAATCAAAAACTAAACAAATGTACTTAGATTGTTTCCAAGGATTTCTTTCTTGGTTTTTCTTTGTACAAGCGAGTTTGCAATCAATATCAGTATTTCTGTAATACATGTCTTTAATATTTAATGGTAAACACACATTGTACCATATTTATTAGAGGAGATTTTTGAACTCCGGTGTATGTATTATAAATTTTTGGATTTTAATCATGTGCATGATGTTCTTGTTCTAATAATTGTGTCAGTTAAAAAATTACTAAGACACTAAAAGATACAAAAAAAAATATATGTAAATTAAATGCAATAACAAACTCATGCATAAAACCAAGAAACTGTCTCTTACCTGTCTCCAGGGAAGTGGAAGCATAAGTTCATACCATAGGAAGTCTGAAATATGTATAAGAATCTCCCTGATTCCCCTTGTAGTATTATCATTATTAGGAAGTAACTCTTACCATATGACTTGGTCAAGTAAAAATTTTTTTGCATCATCCTCCCCACCCCAAAATAAATATAAATGACATAATGAAACATGTAGGTATATATACATGGTTGTCTAAGAATCTATTGCCGGTGGAGAAGAACCTAGAGGAGGAGGAGTCGATCCGACGACGAAAGCGAATGAGTAGGGTCCCGTCGACGACGGTTGTTGGTCCAGGCATCTCCGGTGGTTGTGAACTCATTGTGTCGTCCGTCGACGACGGTTGTTGGTCCCGTCGACGACGGTTGTTGCTCCTTCGCCTCCTCCTTTGGTGGTTGTGAAAAAACTTTTTAGTGTTAGGATTTGGGTTTGGGGAGAGTTGGGGATTGGAAATTATAATAAAGAGGAGAAATTTGGGGGGAAGAAGAAGATGATGGGTTAGGATTTGTGATTTGGAAGGGGAAGGCTGAAGAGAGAAAAAAAATTTGTGGTACTCTAGCAGGAGATGAGAATGAGAGAGAGAGAGAGAAAGAGAGGGAGAGGGAGATGGAGAGAGAGAAGGGGGGTGTTTGTGTGTGTGTGTTTGATTTTGATAAAAAAATATGAGCAAAACCTAAAAATTTGGCATTTCCGTCGAGATGATTTGGGACGGTCCTAGAATTTATTTGGGACGGGAAATTTTGATAGTCCTAAGAAAGAGATCTATTTTTCAATCTGTCCTAATATTATTTTTTTGTTACCAAAAACATAGCCATCCCAAAAACTAAAATTTTAGGACATTTTAGACTAGCGTTCATAATAGTGTCATCCCAAAAGCCAACTTTCTTTGTAGTGATAACACAGTAGAACTAGTAGCAGTATAAATTAACTAAAACTCAGATAGCATCAACTAGAATATAAAGGAAATACAACTAAAGTCCAAAAGCATAAAGTCATAACTAAAAGAGTTTATGACTACTACATGAGTCCAACTAAAGAAGTTTGGACTAGTACAAAGTGCACAGCGACATAGATCACCATCGGCAGATTAAAACCACAAAATCTATAAACTAAAAGCCCAAGTCACATCTGAGCATCATCATCGATTGGAGGAGCAGGCGGCTGATCGAAGTAAGCAGTGGTCGGATCGAAGTATCCGAAAGTGGTATGATCATCAAACCGCGGTCCGTCGAAGCCAGAATGACGGAGGATCGGATAAGGAGCTGAAGGATGATGCGCCAAACTCTAGTACAGATCAGCGATGCCATTCCTCACAATCTGAGCCTGAGAGGTATGGCAGAACTTAGCATCGATATAGCTTTGATGATGTTGTCCAAAGAGGGTAACAAAGTCATCAAAGCGCTGATAGAACTACGGATCTGTAAGCCCCATTTATTTTTTTTATTTATTACTTATCTCATTTTACCCATTTACAAATTTACTAGACTCATGTTTCACTTATATATATATATATATATATATATATATATATATATATATATATATATATATATACATATAAAAATATATATATATATATATATATACATACATATATATGGGAGCGGATCAGAAGCCCCCCTTAGAAAACCCTCTAAAAAAAACCCTCACTCTCGGCCGTAATTTAATGTTAATATTAATTTTATTATTAATGTTAATGTTAATATTAACATTAATATTAAGGTTAATATTAATTTTATTGTTAATATTAATATTTATTTTTATTTTTATACTAATGTTAATGTTAATGTTAATGTTAATATTAATGTTAATGTTAATATTAATTTTAATGTTAAATTTAATGTTAAATTTAGTATTTAACATTAATATTAACATTAATATTAATGTTAATATTAACATTAACATTAATATTAACATTAAATTACGGCCGAGAGTGAGGGGGGTTTTTAGGGGGTTTTCTAAAGGGGGCTTTTGATCCGCTTCCTATATATATATATATATATATATATATATATATATATATTTATATATATATATATATATATATATATATATAAATATATATATATATATATATATATATATATATATATATATATATATATATATTTATATATATATATATATATATATATATATATTTTATATATATATATATATATATATATAAATATATATATATATATATATATATATATATATAAAATATATATATATATATATATATATATATATATATATTTATATATATATACATAAATTTATATATGTATTAAGTAAAAGTGGTTCCTTGCAAAAGCCTATAGTTCAGGGACCCTAATGCAATGTTTGAATTCAAACTCATCAAAGGAGCCTGTACTCCTAGTCCTAGCCGGTTACTGGTTGTTCTTAAACATCAATAGATAAGCGCATGATCAAATTCAAATAATTTGAATCCCTCTAGTTCTCCCCTTCGATCACATCCGTACCACCTATATATATATATGGATGATTCTACTGCATTTTTCCCCTACAAGCCACCCGTATCATCTCCGCCAGGAAGAGAGCAGGATTTCATGCAAGCAAGGTGAGTTCATCAACCTTCTTGACAATGCCATGATATAAATTCTATTGTCAGCATTAGAAGATTAGAGTAGGGTGGATATTTGTTGAAATTCCTAGGAAAACCATGGCAACCCTCACCAACATATAGGCACAAGTCTAGGGACTATACTTGTATGGGAGAACAGAGGATACCTAGTGGTCTACTGATTTTATCTACTGACTAATATGAATTGGTGTCCAAGGATGAAACCTTGGACTATGGAATGATTTATTTCATAGGACAGAGACTGATGATACCCTGTGTGTATCAGTCATTTCCACATAGGTGGGGATGGTTCAGTATTCTGCAGTAGGAGACGTCAGAGTGCCTTGGTCGATACTTTAGGATACGTGGTACATTAAAGGGGCCTTAGCATCAAAAGAAAAGATGGGGGACACCTAGGTACTTGATAGATTAATATTGATATTGAACCCACTTTAAACCTCGAATCCATATCTTATACATTACACCATGATAGAAATTCAAGATATAGGCTACAAGAACCTAGGACCTGTCCAATCTGATAAGAGGAGGATGAAGAGAGTAGCAATTATACCATGGGTGGCTGTGACACCTAGGTATAGGCCTGTGCAACTGTTTAGGGATCAAAAGGAGTAAGGGCATACCAAAAAACACGTTAGGGGAAGACATTAGGATATATGATATCTGCTAGAGGTATGGCATTTAGTGAAGCACTGGAATACTGAATGGATTGAGGTGAGTTATGAACCAACAAGTAAACACTCAACCTGATAATCTACTGGGTTCCTCACAACAAGTCCACCCTTATACCCTACACCAGGAAAAAAATGCAGGATATGGTCTACAGGCTAGTACCAACTTACCTGTTATAGTAGTATCAACCTACACAGAGAATTGACATTGTAGGTGCCTGATACTGTCATTGGAAAGTAACCCAAGATTTTCTTGTGCACAGGGGATCCTGAACCGTAGGTTCCCCTGGTACCTCGCAGATTCTAGCATGGGCTAGGTGTGGAGTAGTGTCCAGGTTATGTATCCATGGGGGCAGGCTTGACAGGGCAGCACTCCCAAGTCTAGGAGACCTATAAAGATTAGGTATGCATCAAGTCCTTAGCACCTGGGTAGTTTCTCCTCTTGCCTCTTTAGATATCACCTATATGGCCTACCTTAAAGTGCCAGCTCATATGCCAATATAGGATACGTGGTCAGAGTGAAGATAACCCAAGAGGTACGGTCACATAGAGACCTGTGTAACCAGATTTAAAGAAAACTATGTTGATAATCAACTAGGTTAGCAAGGATACATGGGTGATATGGGGCTAAGTGTTTGTATTAAGAAATAATAGTTAAGGGAACAGGGGACTAACCATTGGTCTATTTCCTGGCTGCAAACAGGACCTGGGTTGTT
Organism: Iris pallida; assembly: GCA_029216955.1. Taxonomy (NCBI): domain Eukaryota; kingdom Viridiplantae; phylum Streptophyta; class Magnoliopsida; order Asparagales; family Iridaceae; genus Iris; species Iris pallida. Next base: position 4,888,145 of record JANAVB010029820.1, on the reverse strand, counting down.
CGTAATACCTATGGATAACCAAGACTACAACTGGTAGGCCAAACCTTAAGGCAGTCCTTGACCATGCAGAAGTGTATTAGTGAATCTCTAGATTAGATGAGTGGGTATAGAATAATAGGGAAAAGACTTAGTTGATGAGGGTATTGGAAGGTCACCTCAAACCTGAACCTTGCAATAGCAGGGACACTCCGGTATGGATTAATAATACTAGGTTATAGAGACCTAGGTAGACAAGTGTATCACTAGGCAAGGAGATAAAATGCAATATGTAGCAGACAATCCCATGCCCTATTATATGGCAACCGTACCAGGGACCTAGTAGGAGCAAACAGGTGAGTTACACTCGAATTGTTGTCTGGAAAGGGGCATAGGACTAATGGGTGAAAAAGGGGTTGTCAAACAGTCTATAGGAAGACAAACCACCATACCTCAACATCAATACACAGGTGCTTGGAAAGAAGACCAATGCTTGTATCTAGGTCCAAAGTAAATAGAGGGTACCTTGGATCAAATGCACAGGTACTGGACTGCAGGTATATGTAGCGACTACAGGTATATGTAGCAAAGCCATGTGGAGTACATGGGGGTGACAGCACGGTATGAGTGATTATCAACCAGATAGAGGTTTGTGAGTCCTTACCTGGATAAATTAGAAATCATATGTTAAGGAAAGACACATGATAGACTGTGAAGATACAGTAGCAAACCTGGCTTACTACCTGCACACTGCCGGGTGTCATATATATATATATATATATATATATATATATATATATATATACAGTTTTGAGTAAGGACCGGTTGGCCAAATCTGATAAGTTGGGTTGCAAGGGTAGGTGAATACAAGCAAGTCTGGGTACTGGGGTAGAAGTATAACAGTAGGATAGCTAATAGGATAACATTTACTGTCAGCATATCATCTTAGCATTTCAGTAAAGGTTCACCCTTAATACTAGAGCTAGAGACTACAAACCTAAATGAAAGGAGGAAACCTAGGTCACTCATTAAGCCTATAATAAATTACTGATTTTAACACTTTCAATATTGTGTATTAATCTTTACAAATTCTTAAATAGGTCATTTGGGCTCAGACTTGGCATTGGATTTGTTACAACAGTTCAGGACATCAGGCGAGTATAGTTTATTGTCTGTTTTCAGTATTGATTTTTACTATACTTTATTGATTGGTCGTTGGTTATGTGATTTTATATTCTATTATAAATTGTTGAGTCGAGATATAAGAAGTACCAGGGATGTGTCATCCGACCAAAGATATTGTTTATTTTCTGCAAATAGACCTCGTAGATATTATTTATTTTCTGTAAGTAGACCTCGTAGACATTGTTTAAATTCCTGCAAGTAGACCTCGTAGAAATTGTTTACTTTTCATGCAAGTAGACCTCGTAGATCTCGTGGTGTAGTATTCCAGACTGATCACATATCAAAGGTACTTCTAACAGTTGGAAAGGTATTTTGTTATTTATTGATATTGATTTTTCTGTCTTTTTCTCACATCTTTTTTATTTATTTTCAAAACTTATATTGATGTCTAACCTCTGTTATATAGTCATTTTCATATATTGGAACTGTATTCTGTAAATTAATATTGTTCCATCCTGACTGGGTAACCAAATAAATTTTAGGTGATTGCAAAGAGGTTGAGTGCCCTGATCAGTATGGCCCGTATATGGGAGATTCAGTAGAGATGGACTTTGCTTACCAGGAGGAGTACGCAGTATCTAATCTTGCTGCATTTGCATAGTTACCTATAGTTAGTGCTGAGACATTGTAGTTGACTTTATTTGATTTTTGAAGACATTGTAGTTGAGAATTATTTTCAGTCGTCACACACTTTCTACTATGAGATGGTTTATTTATTTCACCTTCTAGATGTTGAGTGGTGATTTTGAGTTATGGATTGTCCCATGTGAGTATTATTTTACTGTATGGTTGTTCATCATATTTTACAGCATTCTACCGTCGACTCTGCGGCGTAGGCTGGGCGTGCGTACGATTCTTGCCCACATTAATGGGGCAGGTCGTAACACATTTTTATGGTGGCCCAAGCAGGTCAACATTTCGTAAGGACAGCAAAACCGTAGTAGTACTTAAGTTAGTCGTACTACAGCGCGCCTGTGACCAGGATTAGGAATAGGGACCTAAGGACTGTCCCCGTGAGTTGAAATTGCGTCATTGACTTCTATACTCGACTTCAAATACCCTTATGCATCTTGTTTTAATCTTTCTATCGTCTAAAAATTTACTTTGATTGCAGCCAATGAATTTGCAAGACAGGAATAACGCTGCACTAAACACACCACCGACTGTTGGCAAATTTTTCACCTACGAGACCCCTCTGACTCAGGGAGGCCAGCTTCCTCACCAGGGCGGTCCGGCCCAGCCGCAGTACTCGAGGTTCCGCAGGAATGACATTCAACCTCCACTACAGTTCCCTCCGTAGATAGCTGCTCTCATGACCGAGAGGATTGGATACGTACGACAGAACCTTGCGTCTCAAGGCCACTGGCTTCACCTTTGGGCGTTGGTTTAGATATGGAATTAGAGGTCTTGTCAGGAGAGAGAGCTCTTAGAAAGAAGAAAGGACTGAACCGAAGTAGCTCTTCCCTTTCGTTGAGCTATTAACTCATGCCTGGTAGTAAGCGTTGGAACTTTCACTATTATGGGAGCCATTGCTCACTAAAGACCCTATCCTATCCCGGATAAAGCGAAGAAGCAAGCGGAAGCAGACTATGACCAGTACAACAAAAAGTAGGGAAACACAACCGAATCTGATTCTTCTTCAAAGGAAGTCTCAGACTGATTGATGTGAGAAAGATGAAGATGCTTAAAACGATTACCGATTGACTTAATAGTTCCGGCTAGCCGCTAACCCTTTCTTTATACGACCTTGCAATCAAACTCATTTCAGACTCCAGCACCATCACCCATTCCTCCACCAGCACCAGCGGTCTATCCACCACCTACGATGCATCCAGCACCAGCCATGTACCCCGTGCCGATGATGCAGCCGGCACCCTTTATGTACCCAACACCTACTATGCACCCAGTACCAGTGATGTACCCGACACTTGCGCTACCCCCGCCACCGGCACTGGACAATATTACCCTCCTGTGAATTTTTTAGCAGCAGGCCAACATCTTTTACGATACCTTGCGAGAGGCTCTCCAGCAGAGGGAGGCTCCCCAGCAGCACCCTGGGACGTCCAATAACTTCATGGACCTTAGGCCCAGAGAGTTCCATGGGACAGAGGGAATTATCTATGCTGATGAATGGTTGGAGAACGTAGAACAGTACCTGAAGATGGCCCGTGTCTAAGAAAATCTAAAGGTGGAGTCAGCTAGTGGACAACTTTTCGACATCGCACGGACATGGTACCAAGGCGAGCCCCGATTTTCTGCCCCAGACGTAACTTGGAAGGAATTCAAGCGACTGTTCAAGAAGAAGTTCTACCCGTACGTGGCACGAGAGGCGTTAGTGAGCCAGTTCGAACACCTGGAGCAAGGCAACCACACCGTCGACGAGTACACATCTGAGTTTTCTCGCCTTAGCTGCTTCGCGGAGAACTTAGTCAGCAACCCGGAAGACAAAGCACGACGGTTCAGGAAGGGGCTATCTCACGAGATTCGCTTAGCCATCCCCACCAGCCGAGCTACTACTTATGAGAAGATTCTGGAGGTCGCCCAAGCGGTGGAAGAAGAACTGAATTACAGACCAAAGTGGAGTCGAGAGACTTTCGGAGGGAACAGCAACCAATCAGCCCTGACGAAGCGTCCCTAATTTCAGCCGAAGGCCTCTCAGCACCAACATCAGCAGCAGTTCCAGCCTACTGGTAGAACCCCAGCATATCAGCAGAGCCGAGTTCCAGCCCGAGCCCAGACTCAGCAGCCACAAAGATAGCTACAGCAGGTCCCGCAATACACTCACTGTGGGAGGAGCGGACACGTTTGGGACGACTGCAGGAAGAGACTCGGAGCATGCTTGTATAGTGGATCTCTATCGCATCAGCTAAAGCACTGCTTACTAGTCCCTAATCGAACAGGACGTGAGACGGCTGTTTGCCATTGATTATCGTAGAACATAACAGTTTTATATGAGGACTGAACTTTGACTCACAATTACAAACTCGCTTGTACAAAAGAGAGCCTAGGAACAAAACCTACAAAAAGCAATCTAAGTACAGTTGTTTAGTTTAGATTCTGGGGGGTGACGGTAGAGGCTCGAGAAACTGCTATCAACTCTGTCTTACTCCTTGGACGATCGAACGCAACCTCGGCTCCGGTGAAGAAATGCTCTCTTTCTGCCAGGGTATGTATATATCTCTCTGTGTGTATGCAAGGGAATAGCACCTTGCTATTTATAGGAACTCATGAGTAATGGGGTGTACAGCCACATGGCTAAGTTTGGGCTATATCCTTGTAACTGTACCTCAGAGCCATCATCTCTGTCAGAGCTGTCGCCTTTATGTCAGAATAATTATGGCCAACTGCTTAGGCTGATTTCAAACCGCATAAGGCTCCCTGCTATCTGTGAACCGCAAGAAGCTTTCTTAGCCGTGTGAAGCTTCCAAAGAATTTGAGCCGCATGAAACTCTCCAGTTCAGTTTTTGAGCCGCATGAAACTCCCCTATTTTTGAGCCGCATGAAACTCTCCAGTTTTTTAGCCGCATGAAGTTTTATGTTGATTTTGGGCCGCATAGAAATTCCTATTCTTTTTCATGCTTCTACAAGACCCCCTTAAAAGTTTTTAATTTGTAAAATTGAAATACTTTGAATAAGAAGCATGGGTATGTCCGCATAAGCTCTTCATGCCGCGTAGGCTTCTCTCTGGCCGCATACTGGTTTCGTGCCACGTGGGCATCCCATTACTTCGGAATTAATTACTTTAGATTTGCTTTGATGATTTGGAGCCGTCTTCTACAAGAAAGGGGATAGAGTCCCAAGAGTCGCTTTTATCCTTTAGGCAGCACACGAAATCCGAAGCGGTGTCTATCGATTTACATGCCTCTGCCAGCCTATAAGTACGAGTAGTTTTGAGGAGAGAGAGGTTCCTTCTTTCTTTCTTCCAACTTTTTATTGCCCTAGTCGCCGTCTTCTCTTCTCTCGATCATCCATGGCTCCCAAGGCTTCCTCTAGTGCTGCAGCGAAGGGCAAAGGACTTGCCTCCTCGTCGAACACGACGAGTTCGATTCATCCCGACGTTCATCCTCCTATTAATGGTAAGAGGGTTGGGAAGAAACTACATGAATCCAAACCCTAACCACAATGGCTACGTCGCATATTTTATGTACGTACCTTTCTCTGTTATGCCTCGACATAGTTGATGCTCTTTTCATCTTCACTGAACTGTTCAAGTTCTGTGTGATGAATCCATATAAGCTATGCCGTATGGGCCGCATGAGCGCCTCATGACTGAGCCGTATGGGGTATGATTCATGTCCGAGCCGCATAAGAGATATCTCATGACTGAGCCGCATGAGAGATGTCTCATGACTGAGCCGCATGGGAGATGCTTCATGGCCGAGCCGCATCAGAGTTGCTTCATGATCGAGCCGCATGAGAGTTACTTCATGGCCAAGCTGCATGAGAGACGTCTCATGACCGAGCCGCATGAGAAACGTCTCATGACCGTATAAGCACCTTATGAATCGGGCCGCATGAAGACCCACCTAACAGAGCCGCATAAGCTCAAAAAACATTAAGTGGTTTTCTCTGGCTATCTTCTGACTTCTTTCTTTTCTCCTTTTCAGTGAAGTTGCCGATCAATCCTTCGGGGGAGCTTTTGGTAGGTCAAGCTAAATCTGCTATGGGCGTGAGGTTCGACCATGTGGACATGATGAACTCGGGGAAATTAGGGGAAATTAGGGCATGATGAAGGATTGATCATGAGTTTCTAATCAATCTGAGGACAGGCTGAAGGATATCAGAAACCAATCCTTCTTCTTTCTCTTGGGCATGATGAACTCGGGGAAATTAGGGGGCACACATCTGAAACTCGTGTTCCTCTTTGGGGATGCCCTAACTGTAAAGAACTCCAGCGTTCTAGATTTATCTGAAAGTTGAAGTTTTTCTTCCAACGGGATGGTGATTTATATTCCTTATATGGAACATCATTTCCCGCTGTCTTGGTTTAATATGCTGCCCATCGATAGAAAAATGGTGGACTTCCTAACCCTGAGCCAGCAGGGGATGTTCGTGGGTGATATTTACTATAATAAAACATCGAGGTCGGTAGTTGCAAGCAAGATACAGATCAGCCGCTTTGTGATGGGTTAGCCCCGGACAGTTTATAAACGTGCAGGGTCCTAACTTTCGGTTCTCCCAAGCTGACACTTTTATGAACCAGATTGCTTAAAAGGGGTCCTACCCCACTGGTCGGCTGTCACTGCTAAACTGGATGAACCCCACTCCCTCATCGATAAATTTGACCTTGTGGATCTTACGGACGTATAAGGAACTCCTATTCGAGATTGGCCTTTATCATGCCATACGGGGCACTTGTTATGGTCTGCCCCTAAACAAGAAGGTGTTCATGGCTCTCCTTGAGATGTACAACCGTCGTACGGGGACCTTCTTTACACCTGGAGGGAAAATGGGACTCGCTCTCCATGAGATGCGTGAAGTCTCCAAGCTGCCCTGGAGAGATGAAGTTTTTGAGGCATACACCCCTACCAATGAAGAATTTGAGGAATTGGAGCGGCGGTTCCCGAGTTTTGTGGCTGTTTACCGAGAATTGCTATGTCATCATAGCACGTGGCAACAGATGTCAAAGAAGAAGAATGATAGCTTGGAAGGGAATCTTCTTCATACCAAAACTTGGCTCAGCTACCTGTTTGAGCTAGGTGCCTCAGGCCGGGTTGCGCCTCGAAGTCCTCGAACCCGGAAGGAGGTACAAAATCAGGTGTTGACTGCCAAGAGGGTTAAAACCACGGGTGACAGATTCGGGAGCCAATCTGACACCTTTAATTATTTTCATCAAGATACCCAGAAGATGTCTGATAAGGATCTCCTGGCGGGATTTCTGATGCTGTGGCTGCGGATCTGTGTAGTTTTAGGAGGGGCTAGTGCCATTGAGAGGATCAGCCGTAACTTGATACTTTTTGCGGTGAACCTAGTCTTTGGAGGCAGGCTAGCTCTCCTCCCTGCCATGGTATGCAGCATTCATAGTGGCCTCCGTATTTTCTCGTCCAAAGTCATTGCTCGCGATACGGTGAAGGACTTTGAACGAATTGAGCTGCCCTACCATTATCTGATGGGGTGGCTGTTAATGCGTTGTCCGTCTTTGATGAGGCCTGGCCCAGAGGATGATGTGACTGCTGATGATGCCTTCGTCTACCAGTACCGCCGTATGCCCTGGGAGTACACTACCATGCCAGCCTGTTGGATGGCGCTGGCACGAGTGGACAGATATTCCTTTTTCGTGTCTGTTCCTCATTTTACTAACGAAGAAGTAAAAGACGTGCATCTAGATGGTGCTGCATCTCCCCAATTCTTGTCCGAGAAGATGCTCCTCTGGTTACAGAACATTTGTCCTGCACATCTGGTGTATCGCAACCGTAATTCTGTCTTTTTGGAGCCTTACTTACCCAGTCGATTCTCCCGACAATTTGGGTGCAGTCAAATGTTCTTGGACAATCCTAGCTCCTGCCTGGATTTTGAGGGTAGCGTTCTTGACGGCATCCGGGCTTGGCACTATTATAGTGCAGTTCATACCCGTGCCAGCTTCTCCGTTCCCGATGCTAGAGAGTCGGAACACATTTTGTACATGGCAGCCTTGTACCATGTTATGGTGAATAAGCCCCCAAGAGATTTTGACCCAAGTACCAGCTTCATTATTGGTACTGGCTTGGCAGAGAAGCCAAGGACCAAGAAGGGGAGGACAGTTGATGTGTCTGACTCGGAGTCTATCAACGTGGACGAAGAGGATGACCCTGATAACTTGCCTCTTCATGCAGACAATTCTGTGGCAGATCTACCCCCTGCTGTGTCTAGTCTTTCACGTAAATGAAGCAGGCATGAATTCTCTGTCGACGGCATAACTTACTCCCGAAAAAGGATTGCGGTCAAGCCTCGTGACCCGAGCATTAGGAAGAGAAGTGAGAACGTCAAAGCCGTTTCGGAGGTGAATCGAGTTACGATCGTCTTTTTAGTTCTTCCTTTCTGAAATATAATCTGATCATTTTCCTTTTCTTTGTAGGCGTCAGTAGAAATGAACTCCCCAGAGCCGGCTAACGCCTCTGAGGTTGACCTGGCTATAGCTATCTTAATTGGTGCTATGACTGACGAGCTTCCTTCCACCACGGTCGATCCGGCGACGGCTGAGATTCCTCCTGTTGTTGACATCCCTGCCAGGGACGATATAGGCTTTACTGAATCAGTCCTCGAGGTTGCTGAACCTCAGCCGGTTGATACCGATCCAGTGGTATCCACCTCCGGGGCGGCTGGGGTAGAGGAAGCAGCTGCAATTGGCTCAAGTGTCGCCGTTGAAGAGGATACGGTGGCTGTGAGTGAGCCTCAGCCTCAGCGACCCTCCCCTGGTAATCTATGTCATGTCTTGACTATTGAGGAGGTTCATTTGCTCTATTTTTACATCCTTCGGTTTAAGTTGATCGATGGTTGTTTCGGACATACAGGTCTTGCTTCTTCACTGTCGACGACGGACATAATCGGGAGAGAAGTCACCAGGGGGGTCTAGTGGAAGGAAGTATGCCTCCTCCTCCTCCAACTCACATCGAGGGACCTCCTGCCGGATCGAGTTTAGGAGGTCAAGTAGTAGAACTGCCGGAGCGGGAAGAAATGGTCCTTGCACCCTCCTCGGTTAATGTAACTCTATCACCGAAGGTTAACCTCTCTGCACTTCCCAGTCTTCGAATCCTTCGGGTTGCGGAGGAAGAGATGACTGTTATTCAGGCATCCTATCTCTCAGAACTTGTGTCCTTAGTGAAAGGGGCATCAAGCTCTGGTGCATCTTTTTCACAACCGTCTTCAACTCTGCCAGCTACTCTTCCTTTGACATCATTTTCTTCGGAAGTTCTGGATGAATCGTCGAAGGACGTGATTGATAGTTTTTACAGCCATCTGAAGCGAAGGTTCGAAGCTGCCCTGGAAAGGGGGACATCTTTTGTATTGGCTCGTCAGTATGCCCGCGGCCAGATTGAACTCCTCAGAACACTCTCCGGCAGGACAGGGATGGTCGAGCTCTTGGAGCCCAAATTAGTAGAAGCTGATCAGCTCGTGGCTCAGTTTCAAGGACTGTAGCAAGTCGATATATCTTTAGCAACAGATCAGAAGCGTGCCTTCCTTATAACAACCATGAAAAGGTAAGGACGGTACGGGATACGTCCAAGCCTGCTCTAGTGAAGAACCTTCAAGATGTGTCTCTGAAGTACGATCTACTAAACCGCAGAGGAGAGGACTGTATCGTTCGGGAAGAGGCCGCATCTCGTAGGATAGCTGATACCAACGAGCAGATCCTCCAGCTTCAGAGGAAATTGGCTTCTTTATAATTTGAGCTCCAGGCTTCCCGCAAAGATAAAGAGCTAATTTTTCGGGAGACCGGCCAGGTCACCCGAACCTCTGCTGCCTTAGAGTGTGCACTAAAGAAACTTGAAGACGGTTGGCAGGCACATGTGCATCTGGAGGATGCAGAGAAGTTCACTCAAGAGGTTGAGCGCCGGGCCACACTGAGGATTGAGCGGTCGACGACCAAGCTGAAGGACCGTCTCAGAGAACTGTGCGTCGCTAAGCCGTGATCAGATTTTTCTTTCTTTCATTATTGTATCCCTCCATTTTTTTTAATAGGGACTTGGTCCCAGAAAAATGTAGGACTTTTTATTTTAAATGAATGAATATGTTTACTTCATCCTTTATTTGTGGTATCTGTTGTGTTCATATAGTATTTTTGGTGTTACGGTACTTGCCCCACTAGGGGACTTTCTGTGGACCTATTACCCTTGGTATACCTTGGTTTTAGGTATGGATAATAAGCTCGATAGAGATACCTAGAACGACTTCGTGGCAAGGCGGACATGGAAGTTCTTTGTATTAGGCGAAAGAATGCCATGAAACAGCAGGGCTCCAGAGGCATGTAATGGTAAAGAAAGAGGCGCATATACTAGAGGACCTAGTACAGCATTTGTGGTCAACTGCAGAAATTTATCATCGACTGTGGACATTTGTGGTCAATTGTGGACATTTGTGGTTAACTGTGGACATTTGTGGGCCTATTATCCTTGGCGTACCCTGGTTTCGGGTACAGATAATAAATCGAGAGAAAACCAACATACTTACTCAGAGGTAATAAGGATATGGTAAATATGGGGGTTTTACAACGGAGTCTTCCTACTCAGAGGTAATGAGGATGTGGCAGGAGTAGATTCAATGAAGAATACATAGAATAACTCAGAGGTAATATGGACGTGGAAGATCTATGTAAGGGGTGATTTGTTTGTGATGGAAGAGAAACAACTCAGATGTGACATCGATGAGGTTGTTTCAGGAATTTTGTGGACATGTTACCCTTTTTTATGCACTAAAAGCACGGGTAACAGATTTTGAGAAAAATGCTCTTCTAAGGAGGAACTTCAGGGTATGATCATACATGACTTGTCGCCCAGAAGATACGATATGAATAAATTTGGGGTAACAAGAGTACGAGTTCAGCGGTACCTAAGGGTACATAACTCAACAATCCGGTTGATTCAGAGGGTGTCGTTTACACATAATATTTCTTCAGGAACTTGTCGTTGATGGGCATCATAAGCAAGTCTCCATTTTGCTTTGCGAGACGGTAAGCACCATTGGAGAATACAGCCTCGATGATAAATGGGCCTTCCCACTTGGGCTAGAACTTGTCGGCAGTTTTATGAGTCATAACCATCGGCCTCCATACTGCCAAGACGAGATCGCCTACTTGGAATGTTCTCAGTTTGACCTTTTTGTTGAAGGCTCCAGAAATGTGTGCTTGATAAAGCTCGATTCGTTGTTGAGCTACTAGACGCTTCTCATGTAAGGCCTCTAATTCTTGTAGCCGACGACGATAGTTATCATCTGAAGTTAGTCGGTAAGTGAGGGCGACGCGGAGCGAGGGGATTTGAGTTTCCAAAGGGAGAACTGCCTCACTTTCGTACACCAAAAAGAATGGTATATTCCCAGTGGCTGTCCGGACTGTAGTACGGTACGCCCATAAGCATTCGCCAAGTTTTTTATTCCAGTCGCATTTGTTTGAGGACACGAACTTCTTGAGTAGCTTGATTATGGTTTTGTTGAATGCTTTAGCCAGACCATTAGCCGCCGGGTTGTACGATGTTGAAGCAACATTCTGGATTTGATGTTTGTCGTAAAATCGATAGAAGGCGTGGCTTGCGAACTGCAGACCATTGTCGTGGATGATCCTTCGAGGTAGTTCAAAGCGATAGATGACGTGATATTTGATGAAGATGATCACGTTTGATATCTTCACTTCTGTGAGCGGAACAGCTTCTGCCCATTTAGAGAAGTAGTCTGTAATTGCGAGTATAAAGCGATGTCCTCTGGATGAGGGCGGGGTGATTGGATCAATGATATCCATTCCCCATGCCTCAAATAGCCAGGATGCTACCGTCGGATATAGAAATTCTGATTGTTGGTGTATGAAATCTGCATGGACCTAACAAGCTTTACACTTTCTTGCATAGTCTATCGCATCTGCTACCATCGTAAGCCAGTAATAGCCCATCCGGCGAAGGCGGTCTTGTAATTTCGGGCCAGGTTAATGGGCCCCATAAATGCCATCGTGAGCTTCGCGTACGGTTTCTTTGGCTTCCGACCTGACAAATACCGGAGCAGTAATCCATCATAGGATCGCCGATACAGTATTTTTGTCTCTGTATCGTAGAAGAATCTGAGAGAATGTCTTCTGATAGAAGTGGTTTCTTTCAAATTTTTTGGCAAGATACCATAGACTACAAAGTCAATAAATAGGAGTCTCCAGTCCTGTGTCTCGTCGACCGTCAGGGAAGAATAACTCACAACAAATTGAACGTTGTTCTTAGGACAAACCAATTCATGGCCTATTACGTCGACCAAATAATGAGTATGATTTGGAACTGCCAGGGAAGCGACAAGACCTGCTAGGGCATCGGCTTCAATGTTCCGGAGTCTAGGAACATGTTCTATGAAGAATCCTTTCAGGGACGTAATGATGGCGATTGCTATTTGATGGTAAAGGATCATATCTTCATGGCAAACTTCATATGAACCCCGGATCTGATTGACGATTAACTGTGAATCACTATATGCTTCTAGGTACTCTATCCCCAGTTCCTTCGCAAGTCGGAGGCCGATAACCAAGGCGTTGTACTCGGCCAAGTTGTTTGAACAAGGTTCCGTGAGGGAGTATGCCCGATTTATCACCAATCCAGATTGAAAAATCAGTACCACTTTGACCCCAACGAAGATATTTCCCTTGGGCCCGGTTCTTGAGGCACAATCGAAGAACATTCGCCAGACGGTATCATGGGAAGCCATGTTTGAATTGGCAACCTCGTCTGGAATCTCTTCATATATTTTGGTTGCCTTCGAACCTGGATGAGCAGCTAAAAAGTCTACCAGAGCTTGACCTTTAACAGCCATCTACGGAACGAAGATTATGTCGTAGGGCAACAATAATATCGCCCAGGTAGCGAGGAGAGAGCTGAGTGCACCTGGTTTGGTCATGAGGACCCTGAGGGGGTTAACTCTTGATATAACGTGGATGGTCTGTCATGTAACAAAGTGTCGCATCTTTTGAATAGCGAACACCAAAGCAAGACACTCCTTTTCCACGGCAGTGTATCTATGCTCAGGCTCTATCATCATTCGGCTGAGATAATAGATAGCTTGTTCATGCCCCGTATTATTGTTTTGTGCTAGTAGAGCACCGAGGGATGTTCCATCGCTCACACATAAAGCAAAAATGGTTTTTCAGCAACCGGGGCCACCAGGACTGGAGGGTTCGACAGATATTCTTTAATGTTGTCAAAGGCACGTTGGCATTCTTCATCCCATATGAAGGAGATACCTTTCTTCATGAGGTGCGTGAATGGTTGACATCGCCCAGAGAGGTTAGAGATAAACCTCTTGATATAAGCTAGCCTCCCTTGAAGGCCTTTGGGTTCTCGAAGATTTCTCGGGGGACCCATCTCCATGATTGCCTTCATCTTCTCAGGGTGTATATGGATTCCCTGGGCGGTAATAATAAAGCTCAAGAATTTTCGGCTGGATACACCCAAGAAGAATTTGGTGGGATTCATCTTCAAGTTGTGTGCTCGCAGCAGGTCGAATATTATCCTCAGATCGTGCAGATGATCTTCCTTAGAGCGACTTTTGACGGCAATATCGTCGACGTAACATTCCCCTGTCTTACGCAGGCGATCTCTGAAGATGACACTCATAGCTCGTTGATATGTGGTACCGGCATTCTTTAAACCAAAGGGTATGACTGTGTAGCAGTACACGCCAATCGGCGTTCGAAATGATGTATGCTTTTCATCGTCAGGAAACATCTTAATTTGGTTGTATCCTGAGAAGCCATCCATGAATGACATGCGCTCAAAGTCGCATGTGTTGTTAATCATTATGTCCGTAATAGGAAGAGGGAACTCGTCTTTAGGACATGCTTCGTTCAGATTCCGGAAGTCGATGCAAATTCGGATCATTCCATTCTTCTTGAGGACCGGTACTATGTTGGCTACCCAGTCTGGATGTTGTTCCTTACGGATGAAGCCACTGGCTACTAGTTTTTTGACCTTAGCTTCGATATAATTCATAATGTCTGGACGGAACCGTCGTTGCTGTTGCTTGACCGGCTTCGCATCCGGACGAATGTCGAGCTTATGGAGTGCAACCTCGGGGTTTAGCCCTGGCATATCTTCATAGCTCCAGACGAACACATTAATGTACTCTCTGACGAGTTGCAATAACGACTCCCGCTCTTCGTCTGTCAGACTTTTGCTGACAAAGATTGGCTTTGGAGAAGACTCATCGCCGAGGTCAACTTGCATGACCTCATCTTCGGTAGGGGGATCTCTTTTTTCGAAAGGCTTCTCCCATTGTGCATCTTACTGTTGGACCCAAGTCTCTAACTCAAGAAGTTCAGGAATGTCTTCATCTTCTTCGTAGGCATCAGCAAATGCCATATTGACAGACCAAGCTTGCCTGAGTACGTCCCCGATGCTGACATCTGAATCGAAAGTGGGTGATCCGGTTGAATGTGAATGCCATTCACATTCCTCATCCGAGCTCTCCGGAGTTGTTGTAGGTATAACACAGCCTAGACCACGCATGGTCTTACTGTAATAATCTCGTAGTTTTTCAGCCGGGACTGGCAATTGTAAAGGTAATCGCAGGCCGGTGCCGTAGTTCAAGCCTGGTGTAGTCTCTATATCATACCCTTGTTTTTGCATGAGTTACTTGGATCGAGAGCTATACAAATAAAGGGGGAGTCTCTCGGTGTCGGGTTCGAGATCGACTTCTTCTGGCCTGAAGGACAGTTGATCATTCTTTCGGCCGAAGATGATTGGATGATCCTCTCCCGCAACTATGAAACAAGTGCCTTCCATATGAGTAAGTTGATTCATAGTGTAGACATTTGTCACTTGTGTGTGTAAGTTGATGCCCATACCGTGTTCTATAGCATACATTATACGAAGCTTGTTAAGCTCGAGGTAGTTCAAAGATAGCCCTTTATTGATAAAATAAGGTATCTTCTTTGGTGGGATTACATCATCAGGAGAAGGAACATTAGTGTGCGCAGCCACATATTTAGCTAGATCTAGCTCCTCTTCAGCCACCCCCTGTATTAATAAAGACTGAAAGGATGACCTGGGCAGCTTGATCATCAAGGGTCCCACTGGTGGTACAGGACGTGGGGTCATTGGTGCGCTAGTGGTCCCTGGCTTAGTGCTGAGCTGTCGATTTATCCCTAGCTCATGTTCAGCCACCCCCTGTATTATTGAGGATTATGAGGATGACCTAGGCAGTTTGATCATCAAGGGTTCTACTAGTGGTGCTGGACGTGGAGTCCTTGGCTCACTAGCAGTCCCTGGCTTAGCGCTTGGCTGTCGACTTGTCCTAGGAAGACGAATGATCATCGACTTAACTGAAGGATTGATCTCTTCTGATTGTTATTGGCCGGCTCTTGGCAGTCTGATTGTCAGTGGCTCCACAGTGGGTCTCGGCCCTTGGCTAGACCTTAGAAGTCGGATAATTATTTGCTCCTTTTGTGCAGTGAGTACTGGTAGACTGGCTACTTCTTTACACAGAGTGCCTATAAGAGGTACAGTTCTGCCTGGTTTGTGGGGCTGGAGACGGATCTTTAGAGTTCTTCTGATCCTATTGTAGCCTCTGTCTGCTCTTGAGCATCCTCTTTGATCATGTGCCTTTTCGATTTCTCGTACAAGCAGGAATCCGAATAGTGTGATTCAACCCCTTTGAAAGGATCGATGTCGGCGAATTCTATTCTTACGAAGCCGTGCTTGTCGACATATTTGAAGTACTGGTGCAATATGGAGGGCACGATCATATAATCGTGTATCCACGGACGCCCCAGGAGAATGTTGAAGGACATATCTGCGTCTATGACGTAGCAAGTCACTTTCGACTGAAGGTCGCCAATTTGGCATTTCAGGCGAATCTTCCCAATAGGATTGCTTCTCCCTGAATTGAAACCACTGATGGCGGTGCTGGTAGGTGTCAGTCGATGCATAGGGATACGCAGGAGGTGAAGCAAGCTCTTCGAAATGATACTTATTGAAGAACCGGGATCAATGTACATCCGATCCACCTTGATGTCGCCGACGTATCCAGTGTAACACAGAGGGCGATCGTGCAGGTTGGTCTTGACGAGCATATCCTGCAGAGTGAACACGATGTTGGGTATTGCACATGTACAAGCGCTGTCCTGGAAATCCGCTGGCAAGCTTTTCCCTGTAAGCTTGACCTGAGCCAAATAAGCGTCGGCATTCTGGAGTGCTTCGCTCAGTGCGACGAGAACATCCTTGGAGAGTCTCAAGAGCCCATATAATGACAATTTGGCTGGTATGTTGGCCAATTGTGCCAGGATGTTAAAATTGTAAGGCCTCTCCAGTCCCTGAGGTGCGTCTTTACGGAGCGGCTTGTCAAAGTGGGTCTCCTTTGGCTTAGGCTTGTCGGTCGGTGGAGGCTGAGAAGGTCCTGGGGCATCAGTAGCGGCCGGCTGATGATCTTCAGCCGAGTTGCTCGGTATGGGTTGAGATTGTACACCGGACCGGGTAACGACAGATGTTGCTTCTTCGACGCCAGCTGAGATTGTGTGGCAGGACTTAGCTTTCCTACCCTTTTTCTTGCTGGTAGAGAATGATGCTGACTAAATTACTTCAGGCACCAAGTCCGGGTGGACCCACATGACCTTCCATCTTGACGTGGTGAGGGGCACCAGCCCAGTCGTCTGGTCTCGGGGAGGTAGAAGATTAGTGACCTCCATTCTTGCCCGGGGGATGGGTACTACGCTATCTTGAGTCTTCGTTGGAGGGAAGCTACCGAATTAGACCAACACCATGTTGGCAGCTACGGTTACCTCCTCGAAATCAATGGCCAGGGCCTTGGAATCGATGAGATTCTGGATGTACCACTTCAATTGGAAGTAGTCTTGTGTAGCATGGTGGACGTAGCGGTGGAAGTGACAGTACTTCGGGCACTCCATCTCTGCAGGTCGAGGTTCACGTCTCGGCGGAGGGAGCTGAATTCTATCTCCTTGCAAGAGCATGTCAAAGATGGGCTTGACATGGCTATCCTCGAAGGAGTAAGTCACCTGAGGCCACTGCTTCTCTACCTTCTTTGGTTCAGGATTCTGGGCTGTATCGGCCACCATAGCTTGTTTGCCTTTGGTGTCTCGGTTGTTAGAGGAACTACCGCCATTGTTGTTGTTGGCATTAGGGTGTTTGCCCTTATCCTCTCCATCCGAGATATACAATCCCAGTTGACGAGCCTTCTTCAATTTTGCTTCTGCGCTAGTGGCGCTGATGATGAAGGTCTTTCAGTCCTTAAATTGATTTTCGCCCATCCAGAGGCTGATTATGGGGAGCAGCCTCTTTTGGAAAATCTCAATTAAAGAAGAGTCCGGGTTACCGGAGGGCAATTTCATCGCGGTTTGGAAAAACCGCTCTGTAATTCCTTGTCAGCTCTTTTTCTCCTTGAACAACGTCCATGAGGGTTGACATTGTCACATCTTATCCCACCTCGTAGAACCTATCTAGGAACATATGTTTAAAGTCGGCAAAGGAATGGATGCAGTTATCCGACAAGTTGCGGTACCAGTCAAACGCGACTCCCTCTAATGCTCCGATGAACAATCGCGTGAGGATGGCGTCGTCATGCGGTAGATGGTCTGTTGTGACCTCGAAGTAGGTCATATACCGGCTCACAGAGGTCTTTCCTTCATATAGATTAATATTGAATGGTTTGTATCGTGGAGGGAAGGGGACATATCTCCATGCAACGGGATACGGCTGTCGTATCCTGAGGTCCTGAGAGGATTCTCGGGCGTAAAACATTGCACAGAGCTCCTGGACTTCTCTTCTCGCCTTCCTAGCCTCTTCTGCAGCAGTGGGAGCCGACATTCCGGGTGGATTGTCGCCCGGGGTTGGCGTGGTTGTGTTTGAGTCCACATTGACGGCGGGACACAAGCTTGTTTGGCCAGGTGTTCTTTCTTGGAGAGCCGGTAGGGCCGCCTTGATCTCGTCCATTGACTTAACCAAGGTTTGAAGTATGACCTCAAGAGTGTCGAGGCGCTGCCGATCACTGGGACCGTCTTGATCATTCTCAATCATAAATGTCGTTCTCACATAAGGAGAAGAGGAAGGAACCGTAGAAGATGCTCCGAATCATACCCTCGCATAGAGAAGTTATCGGGGCCTGTAGGAATGTTCTCCTCTGGTTCGGACTACCCTGTTGTATCTGTTGGGGGAATTGCTTCCCCTGGTTCATCTTTTTGAAATACTGGATTCTTGTGGATGTTCCGAGGAGTACTACCCCCAGCTCCAACTATCCCAAGGGAGGTAGAAGATGAATCTCCAAGTGATGAAGCTTTCTTCTTTGAGCGGGTACCTTGATAAACCCCTTCTGCGACGGCTGTGGACAACCTCCTGTATGAGAGTTTCTTGGCCGTCTGGTTGAGATTGTCGGGCTTGACATATTTATTTTCTTCCCTCCCTTGCCAGTAGGGACCTTCCAGGTAGAGTTACAGGAGGCGAAAGGAAGCGCCTCGTCTCCCGAGCTTTTTTGTAGAACCGGTCCTGGCTGCTGCAGTCGTTGGAAGATGGACTGCCGGTCCTCTTGCACTGTTGCCTTGTTGCAACAACAATTGACAATAACTTGAGTGCAATGACGCCCATGGAAGGACTCTTTGTACACCAAGGTTTTTTTTCTTTTCTTGCGTTTGTGAAGGATCATATCTCGCAAGTCAAGGACATCTCGATCAACCTCTGTACTTACTTTGTGGGCCCGGGTATTCCAAGCACATGAGCGCGTAAGTATCATGTTTGCTCCCTGATGCGGGACTAGTAAAAGCACTTGCCCTCGATCAGTGTTGGGAGACTCTTGAGAAACACCCTGTCCATTTGCCGCTGGGGGCTGGACACGGGCGGTTCTGTACAACTTTCCATCAGAGGCCCGCATAACAGTTAGCGGGACTCTCTGATGGTTAGAGGTTGGGACAGCTGACTGAGCTCGACGAGCCCGTGCTGTCCTAGACTTCTTCGCTCTAGCACCCGAGGTTGCATAGTAGGAAGACTGAACCCGAGCCGCATAGGGCAGATGGCCGACGGCTGGGATTGGATGCCGCATAGGTCATCTTCCTGCGGCTAGGATTGATGGACGCATAAGCATTCTGCATGCGGCCGGGATTGGTGGCCGCATGAGCATTCTGCATGCGACTGGGATTGGTGGCCGCATATGCATTCTTCCTGCGGCCCGTACCCTTATGCGGCTTCTTCCTGGACCGCATAGAGTTTCCATTTTCTTCCGTAAGTCCAGCATTATAGTATTTTTCTTTGTCGGACTTGGGGACAGCAGGGTCCTCTGCGGCCTGAAGTGGGGCCGCATGTCAGTCTTCTTCGCCGTCTTGAGCAGCAGAGAACACTTCTTCCAGAGCTTGGGGAGGAGCAACGGTTTTGGGCCTCCATGTCCTGCAGGCCATCTTCGGGCCAGCTCACTTCTGGATTGGGCTAGCGCTCCCTTCGGAGAGCATCTCTTCAAACGCTTGCTGGTCAAAGCGAACAACCAGCATCTGTTCCGTGGATCCGAGTTTGGCTGCGTCCGATTGTGTCACCAACTTCTCAGCAGTGGAGAAGTTAGTCCCCAGCAGAGTCGCCATCATGTTTGCCATTGATTGTCATAGAACAGAACAGTTTTATAGGAGGACTGAACTTTGACTCACAATTACAAACTCGCTTGTACAAAAGTGATCCTAGGAACAAAACCTAGGAAAAGTAATCTAAGTACAATTGTTTAGTTTAGATTCTCGGGGGGGGGGGAGGAAGAGGCTCGGGAAAGTGCTATCAACTCCGTCTTACTCCTTGGACGATCGAACGCAACCTCGGCTCCGGTAAAGAAATGCTCTCTCTCTGCCCGGGTGTGTGTATATCTATCTATGTGTGTGCAAGGGAATAGCACCTTGCTATTTATAGGAACTCATGAGTAATGGGGTGTACAGCCATGTGGCTAAGTTTAGGCCACATCCTTGTAACTGTGCCTCAAGAAGTGGGCAGCTGGGGATTGGTTAAGATTGATCATGATCTGTTTGTTGCACTAAATTCAAACTGTTAAGACTTGGTCAATTTCTGCCACGTGTCTCAACTGCTACTCTGTCGCGAGCCGCATGAATGATGCATCCTGGCTGAGCCGCATGAAGGACTGTCCCATAGCCGAGCCGCATAAAGAGTGTCTCATGACCGAGCCGCATAAAGGACGTCTCATGACCGAGCCGCATGAAGGACGTCTCATGACCGAGCCGCATGAGAGATGATCCATGCTCGAGCCGCATGAGAGTTGTCTCATGACTGAGCCGCATAGAGGGTGTCTCATAGGTGATCCGTATGAAGAGTCTTCTTGGAACTGTGCACTGTGTCGGATATCATGATGATTTTCTCGTCTTTTTAGGAACATGTCATGTCTTGTCTTTATGTCAGAGCCATCATCTCTGTCAGAGCTGTCGCCTTTATGTCAGAATAATTATGGCTAGCTGCTTAGGCTGATTTCAAACCGCATAAGGCTCCCTGCTATCTGTGGGCCGCATGAAGCTTTCTGAGCCGTATGAAGCTTCCAGGGGATTTTGAGCAGCATGAAACTCCCCAGTTCAGTTTTTGAGCCGCATGAAACTCCCAAGGTTTTGAGCCGCATGAAACTCCCTAGTTTTTGAGCCACATGAAGTTTTATGTTGATTTTGGGCCGTATAGAAATTTTTATTCTTTTCCATGCTTCTACAACGGCACCGGCACCGAGAGGACCATCAGTACCACAGCCACGAGGTCCCCCGCTACCTACTCAGCAGCAGCGGTTCGCTCAGCACCAGCAGAGAGGAGCATCCCAGCAGGGTCGAGCTTTTACCATGGCCGTCGAGAAGTTGGAGCCTACCCCAGATGTGATAGCAGGTTCTATATTACTAGATTCCTTTTCAACTATATCTTTGTTTGATTCGGGTGCATCCTACAGTTCTATTTCTGTAGCTTTTGTATTTAAGCATAGCATAGTATCGGAACCATTGGGTGGTGTTTGCAAAATAATGACGGGCGGAGGTGCTATCCTAGTCAAGGATATTTGCATGAGGCGTCGCATCACCTTAGACGGTAGGGAGTTACGCGCCAACTTACTAGTAATACCACTACCGAGTTTCGACATCGTCCTCGGTATGGATTGGTTGAGTAAGTATTCTGCCAGTATAGACTGCCACCGAGGATGTGTTGCATCCAGTCCTCCGGGAGTACCGGCATTCGAGTTCGCTAGAGGAGCAGTAGAGCAGCAGTACGGGCTTATTTGCGGAGCTATAATCGAAGGGAAGGAGATCCCACATCCCATCATCGCGGAGTTCATAGACGTTTTTCCTCAGGACTTACCGGGGTTGCCTCCAGACAGAGACATTGAGTTTGCTATTTGTCACGACCCGCACCCACTGTGAGGGTACGACAACGTAACAACGTCCATCCTACGCCGTAGTGTCGACGGTAGAACGCTGTGCTAGGTCTCAACGCATCTAATAGTATAAAGCTAAACAGTTTACACTCCCCGAATGGGGGTGACATAGCAGAATGTAAACTCAATCACAACTAAGGAAGAAGAAGCACGTTATGATATAGAACTCAAATGAAATACAGATGATCAGAAAAGTCTAAGTGTCTAAGATAACAACTCAGCAAACATCCAGAAATACAAGTCTCAACTACTGAATATGAAAGAATATATACAATCCGGATCCCAAATGACAGAAATAAAGCCTAACTAAACTAGTCTAGGCAGTAGGGGTAATGTCATCAGCTAGAGCTGGGTCCTCCTGAGAGTCCAGCTCACAAGTGTCGTCTAGGGCTGTCCTATAGAAGGTGTCAACACCATCCTCATCCTCGTCCTCTGTAAACATTCAACAGTGTCCAATCAGGACGAAGCGAGCACAATACATCTCAACAGTTCATAGCAGGTTAGAAAATAAAATCATGCAGTAAAGTAAGATACAGGAACTCAAAGAAATACAATATGTAAACAGAGAGAGAACTGTAATAGAAATATCTATTATAAATAGAGAACTAACAGTGGCTAGTGAGTCAGAGTACAATATAGACATGTAAATGGCATAGGATGATTCTGATGCTACACTATGGAATGATTCTGATGCTACACTACTTGGATATTATTCACATGTCCACTTCTACTCCCCCGTACCCCCAATCAATACACAAGGATCCAGCCAGGTTATGTTATGATTCATGTAACGGCCCCCGAAGGATGGTACATGATAGTCCCATAAATGGGGATTCTAGGAAAGCCCAATAAATGGGGGATTCAAGGAAGACTATGTGATCATGAGAGTACATGTCACAAGTGATTCAACGAACCATGAAGCATAGTGATACACCATGTAAGTGAAACGCACAGAACATGTAGTATCCGATGCTCCCTGAGGGGATAACATCTCAAGAAGGGATCCATATAGTACTAATCCGTGTGACCAACGTGACAGTATCAAGTAAAGTAATTTAAAGCAGGAAAATAATTCTAAACAGGATATGAATTGATCAGAGAATGTACTCGCCTGGTATCTGAGTGTCCGGATGAAATGTACAGTCCGAGGAGAGGTGTATGGCTCCTAATCAGAACAGTACAAGTCACAACAAGTCTAAAATGATAACTAGATGCAATTCAATGCATTCTAAATGAATCTAGGTCAATCTAGGCCAAAGTCAACTCTTGGTCAACTCTGGTCAACCCTAGAAGTCAAACTAGGTCAACTATGGTTAAACTAGGTCTAACAAGTCTAAATTAGGTCAATCTAGCCTATACTAGTCTATCAAGACTACCCAAGGTTATACAACCCTATACTAGCACCACAACTCAAAACCAAGACACAACAAGTCATCACACACATAGGGTAAAGATATACATATATATATAGATACATACACATTACATATATATATATATATATATATATATATATATATATATATATATATATATATATATATATATATATATACATTACATCACACTACCTAGTACACTATACATATATATACATTATATATAGGTTATAGTACATATACATTAGGAAATCATCACATATATATATATATATATATATATATATATATATATATATATATATATATATATATATATTTTATATATATATATATATATATATAGGCTACCTACATTATATATATATATTAACTGTATATATATACATTACATATACAGTGAGATAGAAGGATAGAGAGGTAGAGGGGAATAGAAAGAGGGTGAAAAGAGTGTCAAGTGTGGGTGAGTTTGGCCTGTATACATAGGCAAGTAAAATGTGAGGGAGTGAGAGTGTGAGGATATGAGTGTGCTAAGAGTGTGAGAGTGTAAGAGTGAGGGAAATTCCTATGTGAGTGGAATATAGTGTCATACATATGTGGGTGAGTGTGTGTTTAGGTAGGAGGCTGTGTCAAGTGTCAAGAGCGTAGTGTATAACCTGTAAACTAACATGTGTGTATAGGTGACAGGAATTAGAAAGGGTGTGTGTAC
The DNA here is from genome assembly GCA_029216955.1 of Iris pallida. NCBI lineage: Eukaryota > Viridiplantae > Streptophyta > Magnoliopsida > Asparagales > Iridaceae > Iris > Iris pallida. The sequence continues at coordinate 4,864,856 of JANAVB010029820.1, read as the reverse complement.
ATATGAGGCCTGTGTGTGTGTCTCAAATTTTTTTGACAAGGAATACAGTGTGTAAGTAGTGGCAGGAATTGTGTGAGAGTGTGTGTGGATGAGTGATAGTGCAGGGGAAAAACAATCTCAGGTTAATAGCCAATGTGACAGGATTAATAGGGTAGGGTGTCACATATATGTGTGTGAGTACAGTGATAGGATTGTGTAATCTCAGGAAAACAAGGTGCACAATGACAGTTTGGGTATTCCAGTTTAAGCAATCCTAAAATAGTACAACATCTATGAATCCCTAATCAACATGAACCTAACATGCATCATTCATATCCAGGAATCAAACGGCATATAAACTCATGCATTGGGTTTTAAATCATTCAAAACAGGCTCATATATGTAACCATGTGTGTGTCAAAATCAGTTAATGGTTTCTCAGGGAACATGGCATAATGACAGTTAATCTTCTATTCTACCAAATCAGTGAACTATCTACAATGAGTTATAGGAAACTATCATTGAATCTTAGAATTAGTTTTAAAGGAAGGAAAATCAAGAAAGTGTCATATAAACCAATCTATCATTCAACATTGAAGACAAAACCAATACAAAGTATGAGAATTAACATAGCAATGATCATTCAAATTAGTTTTAAAAGGATTAATGGGAAATGAATTGACAGTTTAAGGAAAATCAAGTTGACAATTATATAAACTACAGTTAACCCCTATTCGAAATTCCCAACAGTAATCAACCCAAACAATTTCATATGTAAACATCATTAGAATAACTAATACATGTGTGTAAGATTCAACATGGCAAATTAAACATCACTTTTCAGTTTTAAAAATCAGGAATTTAATGTTCAAGATTTAAGTCTCAGGACTGTATTCAGTCGACACACATTAGCCCAAAGCAACATCAAAATCCCATTCTTGAACATAAAACCTAATCTAACTGCCAATTCCTATCCATCAGTAGTTAATACATATGTAGGATTCAAAAATGGAATTTTAAACATCAATTCATCAGTTAAACCAGGCATTGAAAGTTCAAAAAATTAAACTGAAAGCAAGTATCAGTCTACTAGGGAAATTCGAATTCGATAAACAAAATCATGTTAACATGAGGAATTAAGAGTTGGTAATACATGAGACATGTGTACACGTCTTATACAATGTATTCGTGTCCAACTAAGTGGACACGAACGTGTCCAGCATACACCAAAACCCACACGAGTTCACTGCTCAGCACAGTATCGTGCACGTGTGCACGCGTGTTCCCCGCACGACACAGGCCACGTGGTGACACGTGGCCTTGCTTACACGTGCGCCAGGGGTAGGGCTACCCCTAGGACTGTCTGCACAGTGACCACGACGCGTGTCGTGTCCGTGTCAGCTGTGTGTCAGTGGCGCAAACTGTGCACGCACAGCAGCTCGCGTGTGGCTCGTGCGACCAGTGTGGGGAGGATTTCTCCTCGCACACGCAACCAAATGCTGCCAAATTTTGGGAGTATGGTGACAGTCACTGCCCCAACACTCACACAAAATTTGACGTGTCCTGTGTCAGAAGATATTCAGCCCGTGATGCAGGACACAGTGTACGTGTATGCACGACGTGTCCAACCCAAAATTCTGACACAATAGGACACTAAAATACTAGACACTCTTCACAGAAATTAACCTATAAACCTAGATCTAGGATTCTATTCAAATAGATTTACAAAATTTGCGAATCAAATCGGTTCGGGCATTTTGTCGAACACCTACGACCTACACTGATACGTGTCCGATACGGACACGTAAAGGACACAAAACTTTGCAAAACCTATTCCTACAGTTAGGGGACACCGAGGGCTTCCTATCCATGCAAAGAAATCGAAAATCTATGGAAGGAATAGGAAGTTACCTATATGTGCAATTTGTAAGAAAGAGTCTCAAATGGGGGTGTTCTCCTTGATGGCCAAATGCTCCAAATTGTTCCTCCACTGAAAATATTTACCATGGATAGAACGTATTCATGGATTAGATCCTAATGCAAGAAGTTTGGTTGAAAAAGGATGAGAAATGGAGAAGTTATGAATGAATGAAGTTGGAGCTCACCTTGTTCTTGAAAAGAGAGTGAATGAACAAAGAGGCAATGATTTGGGAGGGATTAAATAGGCTCACCTAGGGTTTTGGGCTGGCCACTTCTAGGGTTTTGGGATCCCATCAAATGGTCACCCTCACATCATGTCAAATCGATGGCTAGGATGGAACCTAGGTTTCAATGCTAGTCTCAACTAACTATAACTAGCTAGTCTAACTTGATCATTCTAACCAATGACTAGTCATGACTAATCCAAGCTAACTAACCCTAGTCTAGGCCATGTCTAATCTGGGTTAGGGCTAAACTTCTAGGTTAAGGACTAACATAACACATAGCAATATTTAATTAATAATAAATTCACATGCACCCCAATAAATTCCAATAAATTCTATTAAATTCAAATAAATTCAAATTGACCAAAATACCCCTGGGCTAAAAATGATAAATGAAACACCCTAATCACATGACTAGGCTCTAGGTCAAGCTGTCTCTAGGGTTATACTAGCAAGACACCAAATCACAAGTCATGATTTTAAATAGTATAAAAATAATTAAAAATCACCAAAAATCATAATATGAAATAAGATCAATAAATAATAATTATAATTTCAAAATTACCCTCATCTGGAAAACTGGTTGTTACAATCCTACCCACCTTATAAAAATTTTATCCTCGAAATTAAGATAATCGCACCCCCTTCTAGGTCAAACAAAGTCAAGGGTCAATCACTAGTCAATTTTCTCAACATCCTAGTACTTGGTCATCAGCTGGTCAACTTTTTAGGATTTTACCTATGCTATCTACCTAAGTGTTGGCAACCAGAATTTAGCAAAAAGAGAATTCTATAACAGGCTAGCTCTTAACTTTCCAATCCTATCAAGTCACCCATAACTAAATACCTACAAGCTTAGCACACCAATCTCAAATACCACATATATATGCTCAAGCACAACAACCCATCACATATATCCTAAGTATATCATCTATATATATAACTGATCAACCAAGGGTTAAAGTAGACTAAACTCATAAGGGACTGAAACAAAAGCTTAGAATTAGGCTAAGGATGAATGGTCTGAAACCTTAATATAGGCAAAAGGGAATGATGCCAAGGGAACTAAAATTATGAGCTAAAGGATAGGACATTTGGGTCCACTTGTAAAGTCAAAGTGAAAGAAAACCTACATGGTGACTGAAATATGCCTCTAGATCAACCTGGCCTCTCCTCTATATCTGACTGAACTAACTACATGCAGGACAGTGGTCTAAAGAAGTGAACCAAACTGGTGTACAGGGAATGCAATAGGCAGTATACTGCAAATGAGTACAGGCTACGTACCAATCAAAATACATTACATATATACAAACTATATATATTAACCCTCATCACCTCAACTCTACTCAGGGTCTAAACACACACTCCCTACCACATGCCTACCACTCCAATGAAGGGGTTAGATACTGTAAGGTGTACTGGGACAGAACAGTGAACTATCCCAAGTGGTGAATACAGGCCTCTAGTATGCGTGATACTAACTCTCCAGATATGCAGAATATGGTAAGGGGTCGATGGTTATATTGGTGAGTCAATAATTGGGATTTGAACTATGGTCCAGTGAACCTATGATGCAACATGGTGGGTAATGAAAGTTGAATGCAGGGAACGACTTGTACAAGTCTGAACCGAGGGAACAGGGTATCTAGTGAAGGGTCTACACACTGTCTATAAAGGTTGATCAAACATGACTGAACTCAACACAAAGAGAACTTAACTAAAATAGAAACTGGACCAATATAGGCTAACAACATGTCAATAATCCTATACAACAATGATCTATAGGTACCAACCAACCCATATCCTATATGCCAATATCACCTGCAATCTATCTATGTATATAGACCTCTCAGTCTTAGGTGAAACTACAACTATACTCAACGGCAGGCTCTGATCATGGGTGCCTCACTGGAAAAATGGTAAGAAAAAATAATAATCATAATCATAAAGGCTGCAAGGCATACTAACATCCTATACGTAACTGGTTGATATTATAAATAACATGGGAATCACCTATACTGGGTTACTATTCTAATACCAATGCTAACTATCATCCCCAGGGTACAGGCACTCTACAAGTCATCATATAATTATACTATGAAAGAACCACATATGAATAAGCTCTATAAAACTAAATATCCCTACTCCTAAGTTATTTATAACAACAGAAGGGTATGATGTTTAAACCCTTCTCAAGATAAAATCTGTTAATCATATGCGTCTGTCCAAAATTATGTTGTCCAGAGTCTTCATCATGCTAGTGAGCAAGGCTACGATAATCACAAGGTCCTTGACTAAGGTACGTATCTCTAGGTTCATGGTATTTAAAACTTTCGCATTGCCGCATGCGACGGCGAAAACCTTATATTTCCATACCCGAGAAATACATCCAAAATCTGACTACATGTCCTCACTATGCCAACTAACACGACTATCGAAGATTCTAGATCCCATAATTTAGGTGACCTAGCCCATATGATTTTTTCAGAAGAAAAAAACAAACATAACACAGGAACAACAGAACAAATTGATCAGTCAACAAGGAGCAGATGGAATCGAATTTCAAGATAGTTATAAGAGGCAATTGTGGAAATAGAATTGAGAAGATCGGAACTTGCAGCAAGATCTCCAATGGTCTGTGCATCCTCGACTGTCCTGGCGATAGCTCACCCCTGCTGGTTTTCCTGGTCTGCTGCTGATGCTGCATGAACCGCTACTGCTGAGAAAAATTAGGAATGACGAAAAAAGGTCTCTGTACAGATGGAAGTGCACCTCCAATGTAGCAAAAATGCCAACCTGAGTCGGCACAACAGAAACTACGGTCTCGAGGCCCTGATGAACAGGACGAGAGGTGGCCAGCCTCTCGATAGTATTCCCCGGACCGGAGCAATAAGATCGTGTCTTCATAACCATCATGAAGACAGATCAAAATAAGAAGCAATTTCTGAGAATGAAGCAAAAATTCAAAGGGGGACAGTTTATATTCAAGGAAAGTTAATAAGCAACAATTTAGATAAAGGAATCTGATTAAGAGTTTTCCTAGTGTGATTGAGTACCCTCAAAAATATCCAAATCCTACTGCAGGCTGTAGTGATACTCTAGTTCGAATACCACCACATAAACTCGACCTGTATGGGCCACCACTAAAAATGTGTCACGACCCACACCCACTGTGAGGGTAAGAGAACGTAATAATGCCCAGCCTACGCCGCAGTGTCGGTGGTAGAACGCTGTCCTAGGTCTCATCGCATCTAACAGTATAAAGCTAAACAGTTTATACTCCCCGAATGGGGGTGACATAGCAAAATATAAACTCAATCAAAACTAAGAAAGAAGAAGCACGATATGATATATAACTCAAATAAAATACAGATGATCAGAAAAGTCTAAGTGTCTAAGATAACAACTCAGCAAACATCCAGAAATACAAGTCTCAACTACTGAATATGAAAGAATATATACAATCTGGATCCCAAATGACAGAAATAAAGCCTAACTAAACTAGTCTAGGCAGTAGGGATAATGTCATCAGCTAGAGCTGGGTCCTCCTGAGAGTCCAGCTCACAAGTGTCGTCTAGGGCTGTCCCATAGAAGGTGTCAACACCAGCCTCATCCTCATCCTCTGTAAACATTCAACGTTGCCCAATCAGGACGGAGCGAGCACAATACATCTCAACAATTCATAGCAGGTTAGAAAATATAATCATGCAGTAAAGTAAGATACAAAAACTAAAAAAATACAGTATGTAAACAGAGAGAGAACTGTAATAGAAATATCTACTATAAATAGAGAACTAACAGTGGCTAGTGAGTCAGAGTACAATATAGACATGTATATGGCATAGGATGATTCTGATGCTACACTATAGAATGATTCTGATGCTACACTACTTGAATATTATTCACATGTCCACTTCTACTCCCCCGTACCCCCAATCAATACACAAGGATTCATCCAGGTTATGTTATGATTCATGTAACGGCCCCCGAAGGGTGGTACATGATAGTCCCATAAATAGGGATTCTAGGAAAGCCCAATAAATAGACGATTCAAGAAAGACTCTGTGATCATTAGAGTACATGTCACAAGTGATTCAATGAACCATGAAGCATAGTGATACACCATGTAAGTGAAACACACAGAACATGTAATATCCGATGCTCCCTGAGGGGATAACATCTCAAGAAGGGATCCATATAGTACTAATCCGTGTGACCAACGTGACAGTATCAAGTAAAGTAATTTAAAGCAGGAAAATAATTCTAAACAGGATATGAAATGATCAGAGAATGTACTCGCCTAGTATCTGAGTGTCCGGATGAAATGTACAGTCCGAGGATAGGTGTATGGCTCCTAATCAGAACAGCACAAGTCACCACAAGTCTAAAATGATAACTAGATGCAATTCAATGCATTCTAATTGAATCTAGGTCAATCTAGGCCAAAGTCAACTCTTGGTCAACTCTGGTCAATCCTATAAGTCAAACTAGGTCAACTATGGTTAAACTAGGTCTAACAAGTCTAAATTAGGTCAATCTAGCCTATACTAGTCTATCAAGACTACCCAAGGTTATACAACCCTATACTAGCACCACAACTCAAAACCAAGACACAACAAGTCATCACACACACAGGGTAAACATATACATATATATAGATACATACACATTACATAGATATATATATATACATTACATCACACTACTTAGTACACTATACATATATATATACATTACATATAGGTTATAGTACATATACATTAGAAAATCATCACATATATATATATATATATATATATATATATATATATATATATATATATATATATATATAGGCTACCAACATTATATATATATTAACTATATATATATATATACATTACATATATAGTGAGATAGAAGGATAGAGAGGTAGAGGGGAATAGAAAGAGGGTGAAAAGAGTGTCAAGTGTGGGTGAGTGTGGCCTGTGTACATAGGCAAGTAAAATGTGAGGGAGTGAGAGTGTGAGGATATGAGTGTGCTAAGAGTGTGAGAGTGAGGGAAATTCCTATGTGAGTGAAATATAGTGCCATACACATGTGGGTGAGTGTGTGTTTAGGTAGGAGGCTGTGTCAAGTGTCAAGAGTGTAGTGTATAACCTGTAAACTAACATATATGTATAGGTGATAGGAATTAGAAAGGGTGTGTGTACATATGAGGCCTGTGTGTGTGTCTCAGATTTTTGTGATAGGGAATACAGTGTGTAATTAGTGGCAGGAATTGTGTGAGAGTGTGTGTGGATGAGTGAGAGTGTAGTGGCGAAAACAATCTCAGGTTAACAGCCAACGTGACAGGATTAATAGGGTAGGGTGTCACATACATGTGTGTGTGAGTACAGTGATAGGATTGTGTAATCTCAGGAAAACAAGGTGCACAATGACAGTTTAGGTATTCCAGTTTGTCACGACACGCACCCACTGTGAGGGTACGAGAGCATAACAACGCCCAGCCTACGTCGCAGTGTCGGCGGTAGAACGCTGTTCTAGGTTATGAACTATAACTAACATAATATGAATACTCTCCATAAGGAGGCCAAGACAGAGGTACAACTCAATCACAATCTAAAGTGGAATGTAGCATGATGGAAAATAGATAAGAAATCCTCAACTGAGGTACAGCTGAAAAAAATAACAAAGTCTCAACATCTCTAAAATATACAACTCTGAAAATAAGACAACATCTAAACATGAAAAGAAATGACAGTCTAAGCTATCTACACTATACAAGGTATCATCCTGAGCAGCTGCCTGAACCTCCCCAGGGGTCCAGGTCGCGAGTGTCAACTAGACAAACTCCAAGTAAGGGTGCAGGGTTCCTCATCATCCTCTGTAAAATTTTCAACAGGTCCAGTCAGGACCGGAGCGAGCACAAAACATCTCACGCAGTTCATATCATGTTAGGAAATATAAAGCATGCAATAGAGTAAGGTATATGAAACGCTAAAAGAAAGAAGTATATGAAAAACAGTAGAGATTTGATAACAGGAAATATATAAATATGATAAGTAAGAACTGTAAGCCAACTGTGATTTAGAGTACAATATGGTTATATAAACGGTCTAGGAAAATGCAATGGTAACTCCATTGTACGTGGGTGTACAATAGACATATACAATAGTTATACAATCTTGTACAATAGGATTTAAGTACATAACCAATTCTACTCCCCCTCCCAATCAATACACAAGGATCCACTCCAGTTACGTTATCTTGCACAATAGTGTACAATGTTATACAATGGATGTACAATATTATACAATAGATGTACAATGTTATACAATAGTTGTACAATGTTATACAATAGTGTACAATGGTCTATCCCTGGGACTCATGTGATACGGAGAGTACAATATGCACAAGGAGTATACAAGGATATAGGTATTCAATAAATACAATATGGAAGTGAAACGCACATCACAATATGTATCTAGTGAATACAAGGGATAACATCCCAAAAGGAGATCCATATAGTACCAATCCGTGATAACAATCGTGTCAGCATCAAGTACAGTAATCTACAGTAAGAATGTAAATCCAGACAAGTATGAAACAGTCAGAGAATGTACTCGCCTGGTATCTTAATGTCTGAAGTAAATGTACTGTCCGAGATGAGGTACCTGACTCCTAGTTAGAGCAACACAAGTCAAGATGTATACATGGGATGATCAATGTAATCTACGATGCGTCTGTATGCTATCTAGGTAAAAATAGACTATAGTCAACACCTGGTCAACTCCAGTCAACTACACCAGTCAACTAGGTCAACTAGGCCACTCCTAACCCAGCAAGTCTAATAAGTCTCACTAGGCCTAACCAAGCCTAGTCTAGCAATCACTCACCAATCACAAGGCTATACAAGCCAACACAAGTCACACATCAAGATATATCACTATCATGTATATTCGATATTATATATATATATAAATATATAAATATATATATATATATATATATATATATATATATAAGAGAAAAGAACTAACATTTAAAGTTATGTGTGTGTGTGTGAACATGGAGGTGTACATGAAAAGAGAAATCAATACTAGTTATGAGTTTACACTACACATGGCACAAAGCTAACCCATCTATATTACACATGTATTATACTTACATGCATGGCTACCAGTATACATCTATATACATTAGAGTAGAGACTATTTAAGTTATAACTAACATGCATCTATACTTTACATAAATCTATATATATTATAGCAATCATTTAGAGAAGGGTTACATGGCATGGTGGTTGATATAGAGTGGGGTGTCCTTGTGCAGAGGGTGAAGTTCATTCTCAGTTTAGTTTCACATTTACATATAAACTAAAGTGAGATATCCCATAAATTGGTGTAACTAACCACATAAAATAAACCATGTTATCTGAAATTTGCCATTAAGCCAACATCCCATATGCATACAGCTCATGCATCGTCTAATACTGAAATTAACTAACATTTCGAATTAAGGGGTTGAAGGTTAACATTACATTCATAGATATTCCACTATATTGAAAACTAAAATTGGCTTGGCAATAGGAAAAGGAAGGTATATATGCTTACATGGACAGTTCAGTGTTCGAACAACCTAAAATGAACTAACATTCAATCTAAATATCAGCTATGCATTGGTTCTATGTCTACATATGAAATCTGATATTGCATTTACAATATTTATACATTATGCATTCATATCTATCATTACATATATACCTTGCATTTATATCTAGCATTCATTATATACTTTCATGCATGTATTGTATATCATTCTTTCATTCATGCATTTATGTATTGCTTACATACATTACATTAATTGTATTCCTACATGCTTGCATTCAACCATATATATACATTAATGTAAAGAGGATATATATCATATATATATATATCATTTCATTCATCTAACATATCATGCATTACATCTATTATTACATTACATTCATGCTTGCATTCATTCATCATTTATTTATTCTCTTGTACCACTATATGCACCATACATTACATACTATGGAACCTACATATTCATCACAAGCCATACTTTTACATGCTTACATTAGATAGGATACTTACACCTCATACATCATTTATTTAATCATTTACTTATGCTTGTATTCTCTATTTAATTACATAATGTATATACATTAACATGGGTTAAAATCAAATAGAATATTATATTACACACAAGGGTGCACAAGATGCATATGTCGAATAGTAACTCCTACTAATAATCAATACTGTACCATCTCAGCATGAATTAAAATTTAGGATTAAATTATGTTATAGATCTATGTGTTAGCTTTCCGAAACTTCAAATGGATCGCGTTTTCGTTTCCGGAAACTCCCCAAATCGCGAAAACACCGAGAACGCGTTTGTCTTTCATACAGCTGACACTCAAATAATTCTCCAGCAAGTTACAGAAAGAATTAGGCCTATTAATACATATTTTTGGAAAGCTAACTTCAATACGCTTCTTTTAAAAAAAATGGTAGATTAAACCGAACTTTGAGCTAGAAGTTATGATATTTCTAAGTTAGGACTGAAATTAAAAACGTGGATAAAAATCATGACGGATTTAGGTAGTTTGAGACAAAAGAACACAAGTATATAACATAATATATCAAGAGCTCACTCTCTACACTAATATATATATATGAGACACTATAGAACACATCTCCAATACAAAAATATGAGATTAAACATGTAATAAATCATTCATACATAACAACAACACATAGTGTGTCCAAATTTGGGATTTTCCCACATGGACACAACCACAACACAAAGGAAACTCATATGACCTCCAAATGGACACAAAATGGACACAAATGGAGATACAACCATGGGGGTCATTCCTATGGGTTCAAAATAGACCTATATGCATGAGAAAATGAAAAGGAGAAGGGATTTATACCTTCCGGTAGATCGAATCGAAGAAAAGCCTTCCCGGAGCGACACCGACACGTAGAGATTCCAAAAGGACATGAACGAGCTCCGAATCCTCCCAAACTTGGGTAGCTTCCTCCTTGGCTAGAATGGAGAAGGAAAGAAAAAGATTTGGTGGTAAAATGGAAGGATTTGGTGGAGAAATTGCAAGGGATTGCTCTCTAGGAATTTGGAGAAGAACAAGAGAGAGTGTGGATGAAAATAATGAAATGAACTTGAGACTATCCTCTCCCAAAGTGGCTGGCCATATGGGGCTATTTGTCCTATTATGGTAAGGTCCAAAATGCCCCCACTAACCTATTCTATGAGTATTAGGAAAGGGCTAATTGGTTGGGGGCTAAATTAGTCATTCTAAAGTCTCTAATCACACTAACCTTATCCATAATAATTAGTCTAACCTCTAACTAAAATATTTCTATCATGTGGACTAAAGTTAATATCATGTGGGCCATGCCTAACTAGTGTGTGGGTCCCACTAGAGTCAACACTACCCCCGGGTCCCCGTTTCAAGTCGGATTGAGCTGAAATTCGAACCCGACTCAAATAATTCCAAAACAATATTATAAATAATAAAATAAATTTCAAAAATATTTCAAAAATACAAAATGACAAAAATACCCCTGTTCCTAAAAACTGGGGGTGACAAATTCCTCGAAATTAAAACCAAACAATAGTAAAATGTCAAAATCACAAGTCATAATTTTAAATAGTTTAAAAATGATTAAAAATCACCAAAAATCATAATATGAAATAATTATCAATAAATAGTAATTATAATTACAAAATTTCAAAATTACCCTCATCTGGAAAACTGGGTGTTACAATCCTACCCACCTTATAAAAATTTTGTCCTCGAAATTAAGATGATCGAACCCCCTTCTAGGTCAAACATAGTCAAGGGTCAATCACTAGTCAATTTATCAACATCCAAGTACTTGGTCATCAACTGGTCAACTTCTTAGGGTTTTACCTATGCTAGCTATTTAGGGGTTGGCAACTAGAATTTAGCAAAAGAGAAACTCTATAATAGACTAGCTCTTAACTTCCCAATCCTATCAAGTCACCTATAACTAAATACCTACAAGCTAAGCACATGAATACCAAATACCACATATATATATATATATATATGCTCAAGAACAACAACCCATCACATATATCCTAAGTATATCATCGATATATATACATGACTGATCAACCAAGGGTTAAGGCAGACTAAACTTATAAGGGTCTGAAACAATGCTTAGAACTAGGCTAAGGATGAATGGTCTGAATCAAGGGGATATGGTATCTAGTGAAGGGTCTGCACACTGCCTATAAAGGTGATCAACACAAAGGAACTCAACATGAAGGGAACTTAACTAAAATGGAAAACTGAACCAAGTATAGGCTAAACAACATGTTTATAACCCTATACAACAATGGCCTATAGATACCAACTAACCTATATCCCATATGCCAATATCATCTGCAATCTATCTATACAAATAGACCTCTCGGTCTTAGGTGAAACCACAACTATACTCAAAGGCAGGCTCTGGTCATGGGTGCCTCACTGGAAAAGGTAAGGAAAAGTAGTAATAATCATCAAGGATGTAAGGCATACTAACATCCTATATGTAACTGGTTGGTATTATAGATAACAGGACAATTATCTGCAATGGATTACTATTCTAACACCAATGCTAACTATCACCTCTAGGGTACAGACACTCTACAAGTCATCATACCATTATACTATGAAGGAACTACCTATGAATAAGCTCTACAAAACTAAATATCCCTACTCCTAAGTCATTTATAACAATCAAAAGGGTATGATGTTTAAACCTTCTCAAGATACAATCTGTTAATCATATGTGTCTGTCCAAAATCATGTTGTCCAGAGTCTTTATCATGCTAGTGAGCAAGGCTACGATAATCAAAGAGTCCTTGACTAAGGTACGTACCTCTAGGTTCATGGTATTTAAAATTTTCGCACTGCCGCATGCGACGACGAAAATCTTAAATTCCCATACCCGAGAATACATCCAAAATCTGACTACATGTCCTCACTATGCCAACTAACACGACTATCGAGGATTCTAGATCCCATGATTTAGGTGACCTAGCCCATATGATTTTGGAAGAAAAATAACATAACAAAAGAACAACATGACAAAATTAATCAATCAGCAAGGAACAGATGGAATCGGATTTCAAGGTAATTATAAAAGACAATTACGGGAATGGAAATAAGAAGTACGAAACTTGCAGCAAGATCTCCAACGGTCTGTGCATCCTCGACTGTCCTGACGATAGCTCGCCCTGCTGGTTTCCTCCAGCCTGATGCTGATACTGCACAAATCTCTGATGCTGATGCTGCATGAATTGCTGCTGCTAAAAGAAACCGGAAATGAAGGGAAAAGTCTCTGTACAGACAGAGGTGCACCTTCAATGTAGCAGAAATGCCAACCTGAGTCTGCACAACAGGAGCTGTGGTCTCAAGGCCCTGATGAACAGGACGAGAGGTGGCCAGCCTCTCGATAGTATTCCCCGAACCGAAACGATAAGATCGTGTCTTCATAACCATCATGAAGATAGATCAAAACAAGAAGCAATTTCTGAGAATGAAGTGAAAATCAAATGAGGACAGTTTATATTCAAGGGAAGTCAATAAGCAGCAAATTTAGATAAGAGGAATCTGATTAAGAGTTTTTCCTAATGTGATTGAGTACCCCAAAAATATCCTAATCCTACTGCAGGCTGTAGTGATACTCTAGTTCGAATACAACTACATAAACTCTACCTGCATGGGCCACCACTAACAACGTGTCACGACCCGCACCAACTGTGAGGGTACGAGAGCGTAACAACGCCCAGCCTACGCCGCAGTATCGGCGGTAGAACGCTGTTCTATGTCATGAACTATAACTAACATAATATGAATACTCTCCATAAGGAGGCCAAGACAGAGGTACAACTCAATCACAATCTAAAGTAGAATGTAGCATGATGGAAAATAGATAAGAAATCCTCAACTGAGGTACAGCAGAAAAAAATAACAAAGTCTCAATATCTCTAAAATATACAACTCTGAAAATAAGACAACAGCTAAACAAAAAAAGAAAGGACAGTCTAAGCTATCTACACTATACAAGGTATCATCCTGAGCAGCTGCCTGAACCTCCCCAGGGGTCCAGGTCGCGAGTGTCAACTAGACAAACTCCAAGTAAGGGTGCAGGGTTCCTCATCATCCTCTGTAAAATTTTTAACAGGTCCAGTCAGGACGGGAGCGAGGACAAAACATCTCACGCAGTTCATATCATGTTAGAAAATATAAAGCATACAATAGAGTAAGGTACATAAAACGCTGAAAGAAAGAAGTATATGAAAAACAGTAGAGATTTGATAACAGGAAATATCTAAATATGATAAGTAAGAACTGTAAGCCTACTGTGATTTAGAGTACAATATGGTTATGTAAACGGTCTAGGAAAATGTAATGGTAACTCTATTGTACGTGGGTGTACAATAGACATATACAATAGTTATACAATCTTGTACAATAGGATTTGAGTACATAACCAATTCTACTCCCCCTTCCCAATCAATACACAAGGATCCACTCCAGTTACGTTATCTTGCACAATAGTGTACAATGTTATACAATAGATGTACAATATTATATAATAGATGTACAATGTTATACAATAGTTGTACAATGTTATACAATAGTGTACAATGGTCTATTCCTGGGACTCATGTGATACTGAGAGTACAATATACACAAGGAGTATACAAGGATATAGGTATTCAATAAATACAATATGGAAGTGAAACGTACATCACAATATGTATCTAGTGAATACAAGGGGATAACATCCCAAAAGGAGATCCATATAGTACCAATCTGTGATAACAATCGTGACAACATCAAGTACAGTAATCTAGAACAAGAATGTAAATCCAGACAAGTATGAAACGGTCAGAGAATGTACTCGCCTGGTATCTGAATGTCTGAAGTAAATGTACTGTCCGAGATGAGGTACCTGACTCCTAGTTAGAGCAACACAAGTCAAGATATATACATGGGATGATAAATGTAATCTACGATGCGTCTGTATGCTGTCTAGGTCAAAATAGACTAAAGTCAACACTTGGTCAACTCCAGTCAACTACACCAGTCAACTAGGTCAACTAGGCCACTCCTAACCCCAGCAAGTCTAATAAATCTCACTAGGCCTAACCAAGCCTAGTCTAGAAATCACACACCAATCACAAGGCTATACAAGCCAACACAAGTCACACATCAAGATACATCACTATATATATATATATATATATATATATATATATATAAGAGAAAAGAACTAACATTTAAAGTTATGTGTGTGTGTGTGAACATGGAGGTGTACATGAAAAGAGAAATCAATACTAGTTATGAGTTTATACTACACATGGCACAAAGCTAACCCATCTACATTACACATGTATTATACTTACATGTATGGCTACCAGTATACATCTATATACATTAGAGTAGAGACTATTTAAGTTATAACTAACATGCATCTATACTTTACATAAATCTATATATATTATAGCAATCATTTAGAGAAGGGTTACATGGCATGGTGGTTGATAGAGTGGGGTGTCCTTGTGTAGAGGGTGAAGTTCATTCTCAGTTTAGTTCCACATTTACATATAAACTAAAGTGAGATATCCCATAAACTGGTGTAACTAACCACAAAAAATGAACCATGTTATCTAAAATTTGCCATTAAGCCAACATCCCATATGCATACAGCTCATGCATCGTCTAATACTGAAATTAACTAACATTTCGAATTAAGGGGTTGAAGGTTAACATTACATTCATAGACATTCCACTATATTGAAAACTAAAATTGGCTTGGCAATAGGAAAAGGAAGGTATATATGCTTATATGGACAGTTCAGTGTTCGAACAACCTAAAATGAACTAACATTCAATCTAAATATCAGCTATGCATTGGTTCTATGTCTACATATGAAATCTGATATTGCATTTACAATATTTATACATTATGCATTCATATCTATCATTACATATATACCTTGCATTTATATTTAGCATTCATTATATACTTTCATGCATGCATTGTATATCATTCTTTCATTCATGCAATTATGTATTGCTTACATACATTACATTAATTGCATTCCTACATGCTTGCATTCAACCATATATATACATTAATGTAAAGAGGATATATCATATATATATATATATATCATTTCATTCATCTAACATATCATGCATTACATCTATTATTACATTATATTTATACTTGCATTCATTTATCATTCATTTATTCTCTTGCACCACTATATGCACCATACATTACATACTATGGAACCTATATATTCATCACAAGCCATACTTATACATGCTTACATTAGATAGGATACTTACACCTCATACATCATTTGTTTAACCATTTACTCATGCTTGTATTCTCTATTTAATTACATAATGTGCATGCATTAACATGGATTAAAATCAAATAGAACATTATATTACACACAAGGGTGCACAAGATGCATATTCCGAATAGTAACTCCTACTAATAATCAATACTGTACCATCTCAGCATGAATTAAAATTTAGGATTAAAGTATGTTATAGATCTATGTGTTAGCTTTCCGAAACTTCAAACGGATCGCGTTTTCGTTTCCGGAAACTCCCGGAATCGCGAAAACACCGAGAACGCATTTGTCTTTCGTACAGCTGACACTCAAATAATTCTACAGCAAGTTACAGAAAGAATTAGGCCTATTAATACATGTTTTTGGAAAGCTAACTTCAATATGCTTCTTTTAAAAAATATGGGAGATTAAACCGAACTTTGAGCTAGAAGTTATGACATTTCTATGTTAGGGCTGAAATTAAAAACGTGGATAAAAATCATGACGGATTTAGGTAGTTTGAGACAAAAGAACACAAGTATATAACATAATATATCAAGAACTCACTCTCTACACTAATATATATATATGAGACACGATAGAACACATCTCCAATAAAAAAATATGAGATTAAACATGTAATAATTCATTCATACATAACAACAACACATAGTGTGTCCAAATTTGGGATTTTCCCACATGGACACAACCACAACACAAAGGACACTCCTATGACCTCCAAATGGATACGAAATGGACACAAATGAAGATACAACCATGGGGGTCATTCCTATGGGTTCAAAATAGACCTATATGCATGAGGAAATAAAAAGGAGAAGGGATTTATACCTCCCGGTAGACCGAATCGAAGAAAAGCCATCCCGGAGCGACACCGACACGTAGAGATTCCAAAAGGACACGAACGAGCCCCGAATCCTCCCAAACTTGGGTAGCTTCCTCCTTGGCTAGAATGGAGAAGGAAAGAAGAAGATTTGGTGGTGAAATGGAAAGATTTGGTGGAGAAATTGCTAGAGATTGCTCTCTAGGAATTTGGGGAAGAACAAGAGAGAGAGTGTGGATGAGAATAATGAAATGAACTTGAGGCTATCCTCTCCCAAAGTGGCTGGCCATATGGTGCTATTTGTCCTATTATGGTAAGGTCCAAAATGTCCCCACTAACCTATTCTATGAGTATTAGGAAAGGGCTAATTGGTTGGGGCTAAATTAGTCATTCTAAAGTCTCTAATCACACTAACCTTATCCATAATAATTAGTCTAACCTCTAACTAAAATATTTCTATCATGTGGACTAAAATTAGTATCATGTGGGCCATGCCTAACTAGTGTGTGGGTCCTACTAGAGTCAACACTACCCCCGGGTCCCCGTTTCAAGTCGGATTGAGCTGAAATTCGAACCCGACTCAAATAATCCCAAAACAATATCATAAATAATAAAATAAATTTCAAAAATATTTCAAAAATACAAAATGACAAAAATATCCCTGTTCCTGAAAACTGGGGGTGACAAATTCCTCGAAATTAAAACCAAACAATAGTAAAATGTCAAAATCACAAGTCATAATTTTAAATAGTTTAAAAATGATTAAAAATCACCAAAAATCATAATATAAAAAAATTATCAATAAATAATAATTATAATTACAAAATTTCAAAATTACCCTCATCTGGAAAACTGGGTGTTACACAGTTTAAGCAATCCTAAAACAGTACAACATCTATGAATCCATAATCAACATGAACCTAACATGCATCATTCATATCAAGGAATCAAACGACATATAAACTCATGCATTGGGTTTTAAATCATTTAAAATAGGCTCATATATGTAACCATGTGTGTGTCAAAATCAGTTAATAGTTTCTCAGATAACATGGCATAATGACAGTTAATCTTCTATTCCACCAAATCAGTGAACTATCTACAATGAGTTATAGGAAACTATCATTGAATCTTAGAATTAGTTTTAAAGGAAGGGAAATCAAGAAAGTGTCATATAAACCAATCTATCATTCAGCATTGAAGACAAAACCAATTGAAAGTATGAGAATTAACATAGCAATGATCATTCAAATTAGTTTTAACAGGATTAATGGGAAATGAATTGACAGTTTAAGGAAAATCAAGTTGACAGTTATATAAACTACAGTTAACCCCTATTAGAAATTCCCAACAGTAATCAACCCAAACAATCTCATATGTAAACATCATTAGAATAACTAATACATGTGTGTAAGATTCAACATGGCAAATTAAACATCACTTTTCAGTTTTAAAAATTAGGAATTTAATGTTCAAGATTTAAGTCTCAGGACTGTATTCAGTCGACACACATTAGCCCAAATCAACATCAAAATCCCATTCTTGAACATAAAACCTAATCTAACTGCCAATTCCTATCCATCAGTAGTTAATACATATGTAGGATTGAAAAATGGTATTTTAAATATCAATTCATCAGTTAAACCAGGCATTGAAAGTTCAGAAAATTAAACTGAAAGCAAGTATCAGTCTACTACGGAAATTCGAATACGATCAACAAAATCATGTTAAAATGAGGAATTAAGAGTTGGTAATACACGAGACATGTGTACACGTGTTATACAATGTATTCATGTCCAACTAAGTGGACACGAACGTGTACAGCACACACCAAAACCCACACGAGTTCACTGCTCAGCACAGTGTCATATACGTGTGCACGCGTGTCCCGCGCACGACACAGGCCACGTGGTGACACGTGGCCTTGCGTACACATGCGCCAGGGGTAGGGATACCCCTAGGACCGCCTGCATAGTGACCACAACGCATGTCGTATCCGTGTCAGCTACGTTCTGTGCGTGCACAGCAGCTCGCACGTGGCTCGTGCGACTATTACAGGGAGGATTTCTCCTCGCACACGCAACCAAATGCTCTCAAATTTTGGAAGCAAGGTGACAGTCACTGCCCCAATACTCACACAAAATTTGGCGTGTCCACGTGTCCTGTGTCGGAAGATATTCAACCCGTAATGCAGGACACAGTGTACGTGTATGCACGGCGTGTCCAACCCAAAATTTTGACACAATAGGACACTAAAATACCAGACACTCTTCACAGAAATTAACCTAAAAAACTAGATCTAGGATTCTATTCAAATAGATTTGCAA
This sequence comes from Iris pallida, assembly GCA_029216955.1. NCBI lineage: Eukaryota > Viridiplantae > Streptophyta > Magnoliopsida > Asparagales > Iridaceae > Iris > Iris pallida. The sequence goes on along the minus strand of JANAVB010029820.1, from coordinate 4,845,156 downwards.
AATTTGCAAATCGAATCGGTTCGGGCATTTCGTCGAACATCTACGACCTACACTGATACGTGTCCGATATGGACACGTAAAGGACACGAAACTTTGCAAAACCTATTCCTACAGTTAGGGGACACCTAGGGCTTCCTATCCATGTAAAGATATCAAAAATCTATGGAAGGAATAGGAAGTTACCTATATGTGCAATTTGTAAAAAAGAGTCTCAAATGGGGGTATTCTTCTTGATGGCCAAATGCTCCAAATTGTTCCTCCACTGAAAATATTTACCATGGACGGAAAGTATTCATGGATTAGATCCTAATGCAAGAAGTTTGGTTGAAAAAGATAAGAAATGGAGAAGTTATGAATGAATGAAGTTGGAGCTCACCTTGTTCTTGAAAAGAGAGAGAATGAACAAAGAGGCAATAATTTGGAAGGGATTAAATAGGCTCACCTACGGTTTTGGGCTGGCCACTTCTAGGGTTTTGGGATCCCATCAAATGGTCACCCTCACATCATGTCAAATCGATGGCTAGGATGGAACCTAGGTTTCTATGCTAGTCTCAACAAACTATAACTAGCTAGTGTAACTTGATCATTCTAACCAATGACAAGTCATGACTAATCCAAGCTAACTAACCCTAGTCTAGGCCATGTCTAATCTGGGTTAGGGATAAACTTCTAGTTTAAGGACTAACATAACACATAGCAATATTTAATTAATAATAAATTCATATGCACCCCAATAAATTCCAATAAAGTCTATTAAATTCAAATTGACCAAAATACCCCTGGGCTAAAAATAATAAATGAAATACCCTAATCACATGGCTAGGCTCTAGGTCAAGCTGTCTCTAGGGTTACACTAGCAAGACACCAAATCACAAGTCATGATTTTAAATAGTTTAAAAACAATTAAAAATCACCAAAAATCACTCACAAGCATAATAGCACAAGCATATGGTGTGAAAGCGAAGCAACAGATTCTGAAGAAGAAGAAGAAGAAGAAGAAGAGAGACCTCATCAAGATGCAATAATATCAATAAATAATAATTATAAATTCAAAATTATCCTCATTTGGAAAACTGGATGTTACACTATTGATCTAGTACCAAGCGCAGAACCTACGGCTCAACCGGTGTAGAGGATCAACAACAAGGAAGCTGAAGAATTGAAGAAGTAGATCGACGAATTGCTAGAGAAAGGGTTCATCAGAGAGAGTTCGTCACCATGAGGATCCCCTGTCCTTTTCGTATCAAAGAAGGATGGTACGATGCGTTTGTGCATCGATTACCGAATCTTGAATAATTATACTATCAAGAATAAGTACCCGTTACCGAGGATTAACGATCTCTTCGATCAATTAAGCGGTGCACGGGTATTCTCGAAAATAGATTTGAGGTCGGGTTACCATCAACTGAAGGTGATGAAAGAAGATATTTCGAAGACTGCCTTCCGGACCAAGTACGGGCAATACGAGTTTATGGTGATGTCGTTCGGGTTGACTAACGCCCCGGCAGTCTTCGTAAACTTGATGAACAATGTATTCCATCCGTACCTTGACAAGTTCGTAGTGGTGTTTATAGATGACATACTAATTTACTCAAAAACATCGAAAGAACACAAAGAACATTTGAGGATCGTGCTTGAGACCCTCGGAAAGGAGAAGCTCTATGGAAAACTCTCGAAATGTGAGTTTTTCTTGGACAAGGTAGAGTTCCTTGGGCATGTGGTGACAGGCGACGGTATATCTGTCAACCTGAAGAAGGTTACGGCTGTGGAAGCTTGGGCTACTCCGACTATAGTGACAGAGATACGGAGCTTCTTGGGATTAGCAGGGTATTACCAAAAATTTGTGCAAGATTTTGCTCGGATTGCAGAGTCGCTTACTAGGCTCACTCCGAAGGACGTAGAGTTCGTATGGACAGAGGACTGCCATGCTGCGTTCGATGAGTTGAAGAAAAGGCTGATGACAGCTCCTATTTTGGCTTTGCCCTCGGGATCGGGAGGTTTCCCTATTTATAGTGATGCCTCGGGCAAAGGACTAGGCTGTGTTCTAGAGAATAACAAGAGAGTGATAACCTATGCGTCTCAACAGTTGAGACCGCATGAAAAAACTACCCCACATACGACCTAGAGTTGGCATCCGTGATCTTTGCCTTGAAGCTGTGGAGACATTATTTGCACGGAGAGCGAGTGGAAATCTTCACTGACTACAAGAGCTTGAAGTACGTCTTCACACAAAAGGAGTTGAACATGAGTCAGCGCAGATGGCTTGAGCTGATGAGTGATTATGATATTTCTCTACAGTATCATCCGGGAAAAACTAACGTTGTTGCGGATGCTTTGAGCAGGTATCTCGTAGCAATGTGCTTGACTCGAGATCGTCACTTATTAGCGGACTTGGAGAGTTTGGGCATCGAGATCGTCATTCCAGGAGCCGAGATACAGATGATAGGCATGTAGATTCAATCAGGATTGATGTACAGGATTCGGGAGGCACAACATCAGGATGAGCAGCTGAAGGGCATCATAGCCTAAGTACGGGCCAGCTTGCTAGACGACTTCATTATTGCAGAGGATGGTTCATTGCGGTACGGGATGAGACTTTGTGTACCTAGTGGAGAGCTTAGAGAGGAATTTATGCAGGAGGCACACCGTTTCCAGTATTCTCTATATCCAGGGGCCAACAAGATGTACAAGGATCTGCAAAACCACGTGTGGTGGTATGGTATAAAACGAAAAGTGGCCCATTTTGTTTCTAGGTGCCTCGTGTGTCAGTAGGTCAAGGACGAGAGGCAGAGACCAAGAGGATTGTTGCAGCTGCTACCGATACTGAGTGAAAGTGGGAACACATCACTATGGATTTTATTTCCGGTCTTCCACGGTCATCGGGCGAGAAGGATGCGGTTTGGGTCATCGTCGATAGGTTGACCAAGTCGGCCCACTTTATACCATTTAAAGTGGGGTTATCTAAGGAGAAGCTGGCAGAGCTTTACGTGAAGCAGATAGTCAGACTACACGGGGTTCCAGTGAGTATCGTATCAGACCGTGACAACAGGTTCATGTCTCACTTTTGGAAGAGCCTACAGGCTAACTTGGGTACAACGCTCAAGTTCAGCACTGCTTATCACTCACAGACGGATGGACAGTCAGAGCGGACAATTCAGACGCTCGAGGATATGCTGCAGACATGCGTGCTAGACTTTGGCGGCTCATAGGAGGACCACCTTTATCTCGTGGAGTTCTCCTACAACAACAGCTACCAAGCTAGCATCGAGATATCCCCGTTCGAAGTGCTGTATAGGCAGAGATGTCGTACCCCGCTGTCTTGGGTTGATGTAGGAGAGCGTGCATTGTTAGGACCGAAGATGGTGGTAGATGCTGCAGAGAAAGTCAAGATGATTAGAGAGCGACTTTGCATGGCTCAGGATAGGCAGAAGCACTAGGCAGACAGTCACCGTAGGCCATTAGAGTTTGAGGTATAGAATCTTCTTATAATTAACCACGTGTATTGTTATGAGATTCGCGATAACGTTTTGTGCATCTAGGTTAGCGATTTGGCATTTTTGAAAATCTCTTCGACGCGTGGTACTATTCATTTCGGTATAGGCGATAAACTCAGCCCACGTTTTATCGGGCCGTTCGGTATTATCGAGAAGATCGGAGCAGTAGCGTACCGTTTGGCCCCGCCGCCTACACTGGAGGGAGTGCACAATGTGTTTCACGTGTCTCAGCTGAGACGATACGTGGCGGACCCCAGCCATGTGTTGGAACATTCAGAGATCGAGGTGGGACCGAGTCTCAGTTATCAGGAGCAGCCCGTAGAGATTTTGGATCGCAGGGAGAAAGTTCTGAGGAATCAAACGATCTCCTTAGTTCGTGTCGCGTGGAGACGCCACTCCCCGGACGAGTCCACATGGGAGAGAGAAGACGAGATGTGCGAGCGTTACCCCTAGCTTTTTGAGCCCTGAGGTACGATTCTACCTTATACTTTAGTTAAATTTCGAGATGAAATTAATCTAAGGGGGATAGACTTGTAAGCCCCATATATTTTTTTTTTATTATTTATTACTTATCTTATTTTACCTATTTACAAATTTACTAGACTCATGTTTCACTTATATATATATATATATATATATATATATATATACATAAATTTTTATATGTATTAATTAAAAGTGGTTCCTTGTAAAAGCCTATAGTTCAGGGACCCTAATGCAATGTTTGAATCCAACCTCATCAAAGGAGCATGTACTCCTAGTCATAGCTGGTTACTGATTGTTCTTAAACATCAATTGATAAGCGCAGGATCAAATTCAAATAATTTGAATCCCTCTAGTTCTCCCCTTCGATCACATCTATACCACCTATATATATATATATATACATGGATGATTCTATCCCCCTACAAACCCTAGCCACCAGTATCATCTCTGCCAGAAAGAGAGCAGGATTTCGTGCAAGCAAGGTGAGTTCATCGACCTTCTTGACAATGCCATGATATAAATTCTATTGTCAGGATTAGAAGATTAGAGTAGGGTAGATATTTGTTGAAATTCCTAGGAAAACCATGGCAACCCCCACCAACATATAGGCACAAGTCGAGGAACTGTACTTGTATGGGAGAACAGAGGATGCCTAGTGGTCTACTGATTTTATCTACTGACCAATATGAATTGGTGTCCAAGGATGAAACCTTGGACTATGGAATAATTGATTTCATAGGACAGAAACTGATGATACCATGTGTGTATCAGGCAATTCCACATAGGAGGGGATGGTTCAGTATTCTGCAGTAGGAGACTTCAGAGTGCCATGGTCGATACTTTAGGATACGTGGTATATTAAAGGGGCCTTAGCATCAAAAGGAAAGAGGGGGGATACCTAGGTACTTGACAGATTAATATTGATATTGAGCCCACTTTAAACCTCGAATCCATCTCTTATACATTTCACCAGGACAGGAATTCAGGATATAGGCTACAAGAACCTAGGACCTGTCCAATCTGATAAGAGGAGGATAGAGAGAGTAGCAATTATACCATGGGTGGCTGTGACACCTAGGTATAGGCCTGTGCAACTGTTTAGGGACAAAAAGGAGTAAGGGCATACCAACAAACACATTAGGGGAAGACATTAGGATATATGATACCTGCTAGAGGTATGGCATTTAGTGAAGCACTGGAATACTGGATGGATTGAGGTGAGTTGTGAACCAACAGGTAAACACTCAACCTAATAATCTACTGGTTCCTCACAACAAGTCCACCCCTATACCCTACACCAGGAAAGAAATGCAGGATATGGTCTGCAGGCTAGTACCAACTTACCTGTTATAGTAGTATCAACCTATACAGAGAATCGACACTGTAGGTGCCTGATACTGTCATTGGGAAGTAACCCAAGATTTCTTTGGTGCACAGGGGATCCTGAACCATGGGTTCCCCTGGTACCTCGTAGATTCTAGCATGGGCTAGGTTTGGAGTAGTGTCCAGGTTATGTATACATGGGGGCAGGCTTGACAGGACAGCACTCCCAAGTCTAGTAGACCTATAAGGATTAGGTACACATCAAGTCCTTAGCACCTGGGTAGTTCCTCCTCTTGCCTCTTTAGATATCACCTATATGGCCTACCTTAAAGTGCCTGCTCACATGCCAATATAGGACAGGTGGTCAGAGTAAAGATAACCCAAGAGGTACGGTCACATAGAGACCTGTGTAACCAGATTTGAAGACAACTATGTTGATAATCAATTGGGTTAGCAAGGATACATGGGTGATGTGGGGCTAAGTGTTTGTATCATGAAACACTAGTCAAGGGAACAGGGGACTAACCATTAGTCTATTACCTGGCTGCAAACAGGACCAGGGTTGTTCCTAATACCTATGGATAACCAAGACTACAACTGGTAGACCAAACCTTAAAGCAGTCCTTGACCATGCAGAAGTGTATCAGTGAATCTCTAGATTAGATGAGTGGGTATAGAATTATAGGAAAAAGTCTTAGTTGATGAGGGGATTGGAAGGTCACCTCAAACCTGAACCTTGCAGTAGCAGGGACATACTCCGGTATGGATTAATAATACTAGGTAGACAAGTGTATCACCAGGCAAGGATATAAAATGCAGTATGTAGCAGACAATTACATGCCCTGTTATATGGCAACCGTACTAGGGAACTAATAGGAGCAAACAGGTGAGTTACACTCGAATGGTGGTCTGGAAAGGGGCATAGGACTAATGGGTGTAAAAGGGGTTGTCAAACAGTCTATAGGGAGGCAAACCACCATACCTCAACATCAATACACAGGTGCTTGGGAAGAAGACCAATGCTTGTACCTAGGTCCAAAGTAAATAGAGGGTACCTGGGATCAAATGCACAGGTACTGGACTGCAGGTATATGTAGCAAAGCCATGTGGAGTACATGGGGGTGACAACAGGGTATGAGTGATTATCAACCAGACAGAGGTTTGTGAGTCCTTGCCTGGACAAATTAGAAATTATATGTTAAGGGAAGACACATGATAGACTGCGAATGCATAGTAGAAAACCTGGCTTATTACCGGCACACTGCAGGGTGTCATATATTTATATACAGTTTGAGTAAGGACAGGTTGGCCAAATCTGATAAGTTAGGTTGCAAGGGTAGGTGAATACAAGCAAGTCTGAGTACTGGGGTAGAAGTATAACAGTAGGATAGCTAATAGAATAACATTTACTGTTAGCATATCATCTTAGCATTTCAGTAAAGGTTCACCCTTAATACTAGAGCTAGAGACTACAAACCTAAATGAAAGGGGGAAACCTAGGTCATTCGTTACGCCAATAATAAAGTACTAATTTTAACACTTTCAATATTGTGTATTGATCTTTACAAATTATTAAATAGGTCATTTGGGCTCAGACTTGGCATTGGATCTGTTACAGCAATTCAGGACATCAGGCGAGTACAGTTTATTGTCTGTTTTCAATATTGATTTTCACTATACTTTATTGATTGGTCGTTGGTTATGTGATTTTATATTCTATTATAAATTGTTGAGTCGAGATATAAGAAGTACTAAGGATGTGTGATCCAACCATAGATATTGTTTATTTTCTGCAAGTAGACCTCGTAGACATTGTTTAAATTCCTGCAAGTAGACCTCGTAGACATTGTTTACTTTTCATGCAAGCAGACCTCGTAGTGTAGTGTCCCAGACTGATCACATATCAAAGGTACTTCTAACAGTTGGGAAGATATTTTGTTATTTATTGATATTGATTTTTCTGCCTTTTTCTCACATCTTTTCTATTTATTTTCAAAACATATAGTTGATGTCTGACCTCTGTTTTATAGTCATTTTCATATATTGGAACAATATTCTGTGAATGGTACTCGTTCCATCCTGACTGGGTAACCAAACAAATTTTAGGTGATTGCGAAAAGGTCGAGTGCCCTGATCGGTATGGCCCGTACATGGGAGATTAAGTAGAGACGGACTTTGCTTACTAGGAGGAGTACGCAGCATCTGATCTTGCTGCGTTTGCTTAGTTACCTATAGTTAGTGCTGAGACATTGTAGTTGACTTTATTTGATTTTTGGAGACATTGTAGTTGAGATTTATTTTCAGTCGTCACACACTTTCTATCATGAGATGGTTTGTTTATTTCACCTTCTAGATGTTGATTAGTGATTTTGAGTTGTGGATTGTCCCATGTGAGTATTATTTTACTGCATGGTTGTTCATCATATTTTTACTGCGTTCTACCGCCAACTCTGTAGCGTAGGCTGGGCGTGCGTACGATTCTTGCCCACATTACTGGGGCGGGTCATGACAGGATCAAATTCTAGAACAGGAGCAAGAGCTGGAGCGTCTGGATCGACATGAGCATCACCAGAAGCAGGAGCAGCACCGTGTAGAGGTGGAGGTAAAGGAAATCTCCTAGACCTAGTCAGCTTAGAAGATGACACGGAGATAGGACACGAATCAAGGTTGATTTCAAATCTCCTAAATATAACTGCTATATGCATGGGGTACAGAAGGTTGTGCCCCACTCTCCTAGAACCAATCATCCAAGCCATGAATGTCTTGGGGACAGAGAAAGGAACATCAAAGTGGATGTGGTACATGGCAAATATCTCAAGAAAGGTAATCTCATCGGTAGATCATTTTTTAGGAAGCAAAGTAGAATAGATAAAATGATGCAACTCATAAAAGTTTTGATTAAGATGTTTTGCATACAACCTACAGCCCCGAGGGACTAGGTTAGGATGATACATTGCAGCCTTAACGGAATCAAGGTTCACTTCTTCGGGAAATTAAACTTTGTGAATTTTAACTAAAGTTTTGCCGACGTCAGGCATATGAAAGTATTTACTAATGTCAGTCGAGTTGAATTCAAGTTCTTTTTCGCTGACGCAAGAATAGATAAGACCATCGGGTTTTATTTACATGTTGCAGTAAAACATGCGAACGACATTATCATAGATATTATCATAAGTTTCAAAGTAATCTTCGAAACTTAAGTTTTCAAAAGTCGACGCGTACTCCGAGAAAATAGTAAAGTTGACGTATCGCCCGGGGCAAATATCCCAATAGCAAAAAGCGTCAAACCAAGAGTCCGCTATTTCCAAACATAAAAATAAAGTTGCGTCATATTCCTCTTGGCCGGTAGGGCGAACAGGACTGAACACGTTGACGGGTTCGTATTCAGAGGTCGAAGATGAACCCGCCGCGAAATCGTCTTTCTTCCTTTTGAAGATTTTAAGAGCCATATAATTGAAAAAGAAATGGTAAAGAGATATACCTCAAAGAGAATGGAGAAAAGGAGAAGATCACCTTCTTCAGCTGCTTAAACCTAAGGAGAAAGGAGCTTGGAGGAGGTAGAAGATGAAATTTTTGTGGAGCTTTTCATGCTCGGATGGAAGTAAAATGAGGAAGAAGAAGGGTTTAAAAGGGAGCTAGGGCCGACTGTACTGTTCTAGAAATTCGAACCGATGCCAAACAAACTCAGTCCAAGTTCAGACAGAGTTTGGCCACTTGTATTTCCATTTCATTTTATGCATAATGAATAACAAATAGACTGAATAGCCTTTAATTCTTAAATTTAATAATATTCATTACTTTGGATTAGCTGTATGGGTCGGATCCCAGCTAGCGGTAGTCCGAAGACACTTGGCACTGTGTCGCTTAGACTTTTACGTCTTTTTGACAGAAGGGCCCTTTCGGCTTGTACCCAAAATAACTTCAAATAATAAATATCAAAATTTTCAAGTTGTAAGAAATTTTTATTAAACATAACGTATTATGAATCTAAAAATTCAAGTATGCCCAGTTCACGTCGCAGATAATTGAAACAGTCTTCAGCCAGAGTTTTCATGAAAATACCTGCTAATTGATGATCTGTATCAATAAATTCTAAGCAAATATTCCCGTGTTGTTGGTGATCACGTAAAAAGTGATAACGTTTCTCTATATACTTCGTGCGTGAGTGACAAATAGGGATCTTAGTCAAATTGATCGTGCTAGTATTATCACAATATATGAAAATCTTAGGGTAGTGCAGATTGTAGTCTTCTAGGGTTTGCTTCAACCATAAAATTTGAGCACAACAACGTCCTACGGCGATATACTCAGCCTCATTTGTTGATCGTGCTGCAGAATTTTACTTTTTGCTAAACTAGGAGACTAAAGCTTTTCTTATGAAATGACACATACCGCTGGTACTTTTACAGTCTACTTTACATCCTGCAAAATCTGCATCTGAGTAACCTATCAGGTCAAAAGATATGGTTTTGGGATATCACAAGCCGATTGTAGAAGTTCCCTTAAGGTATCAGAAGATACGCTGAACGGCGCATAAGTGTGATTCCTTATGATTAGCTTGATATCTAGCATATATGCAAACGCTAAACATGATATCAGGACGACTAGCAGTTAAATATAATAAACTACCAATTATATCTCGATACTTACGTTGGTCGACTGGTTTGCCACTTTCATCAATGTCAAGCCGGGTTGATGTAGCCATTGGAGTTCTAATAAGCTTTTCGTTGTCAAAGTCATACTTCTTTAGTAAATCCTTCGTATACTTAGCTTGGTTGATGAATGTTCCCTGTGAGCGCTATTTGATCTGGAGTTCTAGGAAGTAGTTTAGCTCTCACATCATGCTCATCTCAAACTCACTATGCATACACTTAGCAAATTCTTGATAAAGCTTTTTATTAGTAGTATCAAAAATGAAGTCATCTACATAAATTTGCACAAGAAGAATATCATCAGCTAAAGAATTGATAAATAAAGTAGTATCAATTCTTCCTTTAGGAAATCTATTTTCAAGTATAAGGCACTTAGGCGTTCATACTAAGTTTATATTAAGCACGAGGTGCTTGTTTTAGTCCATAGAGTGCTTTTCTAAGTTTGAACACATGATCAGATTTTTAAAAATCTTCAAAACCAGGGGGTTATTTTACAAAAATTTCTTCTTTTAAAAAACTATATAAAATGCACTTTTTACGTCCATTTAAAATAGTTTGAAATTGTGAAAACATGCAAATACACAAAATATACGGATAGCTTCTAGTCTAGCAACATGAGCATTTGTCTCGTCATAATCAATACCTTCTTCTTGATTATAACCTTGTGCCACTAGACGTGTTTTATTGCGTAGAACTTGTCCATCATCACTAAGTTTATTTCGAAATATCCATTTGGTACCAATTATCGATTGACCAATAGGTTCATGAACAAGTTCCCAAACTTGGTTTCTCTCAAATTGATTTAGTTCCTCTTGCATGACATCAATCCAAAATTCATCACTAAAAGCATCTGCTATAGTTTTAGGTTCTACTTGAGATATAAAATCTACATTAGCTGCTATATTGACACCTTTTGATACATCACCTATGACGAGCGTCTCTGGATGGTCTGGCAAGAATTTTCAAGATCTGAACATATTTATTGGACTTTCCATAGGGCTCTTTTTGTTAGCATTATCTTTAGATGACTTGGATTTAATCTGTGCATCTTCATCATCATTGTTACTAGATATTTGACTATTGAGCTTATCAAAGGTAACGTTAATAGATTCTTCAACAATCATAGATCTTTTATTAAAAAGTCTATATTCCTTACTCTTAGCATCATATCCAAGAAATATTCCTTCATCTGTTTTAGAGTCGAACTTACCCAAGTTATCCTTGGTGTTTAGGATAAAATAGCAACATTCAAAAACTTTAAAATATGAAATATTTGGAATCCTTCCAAACCAAGCTCATATAGTGTTTTCTTCGAGGTAGGTCAAATTAACACCCTATTTAAAATATAACAGGCTGTATTAACAGCTTCTGCCCAAAATATTTAGGAAGATTATGCTAATTCAGCATGACTCTAGCCATCTCACTTAGAGTACAATTCTTCCGCTCCACAACACCATATTGTTGAGGATTTCTAGGACAAAAAAATTCGTGGTAATATCCACAATCATCACAAAACTTTTTGAAATCATCATTTACGAATTCGCCACCATGATCACTTCGAATTCGAGTAATCATGAAACCTTTTTTTGTACCTTTCTGTAAAATACCTAAAATTTAAAAATAACATCACTTTTATTTGATAAAAATAAAACCCATGTATAATGAGAGAAATTATCAACAATTACAAAAGCGTAGAGCTTACCGCAAAGACTAGTGACTCTACTAGGACCAAATAAATCCATATGAATTAACAGCAAGAGTCTAGAAGTACTCACAACGTTGATGGATTTAATACTTCACCTAGTTACTTTATTCTTTTCACAGTCATCACATACCATGTCTCTCTTGAATGTAATTTCAGGAGTCCTTTTACCAGCTTTTTAGTGTATAGACGTGAGATAGTCCATATTGGCATGTCCTAACCTCATGTGCCATAGCTAGCTTTTATCTTGGTTGACTACTAGGCACTTTTCTACATTGTTGGTACTTTCTAAAAAGAAAAAATAAATGTTGTCTTCCCTAATCTCTTTATATACGGGATTACTAGATGACATTTCATATAGAGAGCATTTGTCTTTTACAAAGTTGATACCATAACCATTATCTACAAAGTTACTTATGCTCAGTAGGTTATGTTTCAACTCTGTAAGTAGACAAACGTCTTTTATTACTGGGTAAGGAGACATACCAACCGTGCCAATTCCAATTATATTACCTCTTAAGTTATTTATGAAGAAAACGTATCCTTCTTTCTTCATCGATAGCGTAGCGAACAATGATACATCACCAGTCATGTGCTGCGGACATCTGCTATCGAGGATCCACTTGCTTCTAGCATGAGAGGGTTAAGGGTCCACCTACAAAATGAGTAGATGAATCCTTTGGTACCCATTTCTTGAAGGGTCCATTTTTATTAGTCTTACGTATCCAAACAAGTGTTTGATTGTCAACAAGCTTTCTTGCTAGATAATACTGTGATATGTGCCCACGAGTACCACAGTACATGCAAGTAAGTTTTGAAAAAATGCTCTTTGTTTCTGTGTTGACATGCATTTGTGTTTTCTTTGAAAACCTATATGTGAAAGCATAATTATGATTAACATTTTGCTTGCATAATTTCTATGGTTTAGTCCTCTTAGTTGTATGCTTAGCATTAGGACTAACCTTAGGCTGTGTCACATGAATTGCTTGTCTGCCTGACTTGATCTTTAACTTTTTAGAGATCGCACAAGACTCCTCATATTTGGCAGCCATATCAACGAGTCTTTGCTTTATGAATAAGTGTCTTCTCTATGTCATAAAGTTCTTGTATTTTGACATAGTCTCCTTCTTTATTTTTGATGGTAAGATAGCCTCATGATAGTCTACTTTGAGCTTGGCTATCTCATCCGAATTACCGGTAGTAGATGTCTCTTTAATGTCTTCGAAATGATTAGGCAATCTTGCCACTTTGGTTGTGCATGTCTTAACCTCTTTGCGAGATTGCTTATACTTATCTAACATATTTCTGTGTTCTTCAAGTAGTTCGCTAAAGGCAGTCTCTAATTCATCGAAAGTAAAGTCATCATACATAGGGTTGGAGGATACCTTATCAAATGCCATAAGACATACATTGGCAGTGTTGTAGGGTCTGTCCTCTTTCTCTGACTCACTGGCATCACTCTCATGCCAGATGCTTGTGTTTGCATACTTTTGACCTGTTGTAGCTTTCCTGCTTGATCTTAATCTATCATATGGATTGCTTTTCTTTGACAGCGGAAGTCCTTCTTTATATGCCCTGACTTCTTGCATTCGAAGCATATAGTTTCTTCTTTATTGCTTTCGTTGACGTCTTTCTTCTTTCGGTTTGATCTCTCAAACTTTAAGAATTTTCTGAAGTTCTTTACTAGTAGGGCTTGCTTATTACCACTGGATGATTCTTTGTCAGAATTATTGTATGCAACTCTTTTTGCTGTGCTTTAAAGGTGATAGATTTTTTCTTGGGGGTTACTTCTTCAAATTCCTTGGGAGTTACTTCTTCATAGGCAATATCTATTACAATAACACAAGTCGGGACGACATGATGCGACATCCAGTTGACTCGTTTGCATGGAAGAAGATTGATAGTAAATTTTCAACTTTTGCATCGGATCCTCGTAATCTCAGACTTGGTCTTTCTTCTGATGGATTTAACCCCTTTGGTGATCTTAGTTCTAGATATAGTTGTTGGCCAACGGTTTTGGTTACCTACAATCTTTCCCCATCTTTATGCATATCTAAAGAAATTTTAATGTTGTCATTACTTATCCCCGGTCCGAAGCAACCAGGAAATGATATAGATGTATATTTGGAATCACTTATAGAATATTTAAACGAGTTATTTATCAACGAAATTAGTGTATATGATGCATTCACTAAGACCACATTTATCTTGAGAGCTATCTTGATGTGGACAATAAATAATTTTTCAGTGTATTGAAATTTATCAGGATATTCTACAAAGGGCAAGAAGGCATGTACTGTGTGTGGTGTTTAGACATGCTCAAAATGGTTGCAAAATGGAAAAAAAAATTGCTTATATGTGCCATAGAATTTTCCTTCGACCTTATCATCGATTGCGGTTGAAAGCTTCTACGTTTGATGGAACCGAAGAACATCGATTGAGGCCTAAAAAACTAACTGGTTCAGAGGTTCTTCAAGTAGTCAACAATATTGTAAATGTTTGGGGAAAGTAAAAAAACCAACAACATGAAAATAGAAGGAAGAGAAATAAAGATATCGATTATAATGATGGTGATGATCCTACACAACTTACAAAGCGGTGGAAAAAAATATTTTCTTTACCATATTGGGAGGTATTTTTTTCTTTATTTATATTAACTTTAAAAAAACTTCATATTATTAGTTGTTAAATTTAATATATATTATGTTCATAATGCAGATTTTACTATTACGACACAATTTGGACGTGATGCACATTGAAAAAAATATTTGTGAGAGTATTATTGGTACTCTATTGAATATAAAGGGGAAAACAAAAGACAACTTGAATTCTCGAAAAGATTTGAAGGTGATGGGCATTAGAAAAAAATTGCATCTCAAAGATGATAAGATTAATAGTTCCAAAGGTACTATACCTCCGTACGTACTTTCAAAGAAAGAAAAGCATATATTTTGTGAGAGATTGGCAAATTTGAGATTGCCGGATGGCTATAGTTCTAACATTGCAAATCGAGTGTCATTACAAGACCAAAATATTTATGGCCTCAAGTCCCATGATTGTCACGTCTTAGTACAACAAGTGTTGCCAGTAGCATTGAGAGGACTTTTACCGCGGGGGCCAAAAATTGCTATTTTTTTGCCTTTGTGCATTTCTTAATCAATTGTGTCAAAGGGTACTTGATAAAAATAAACTAGAGCTTCTTGAAGATAAAATTGCTGAGACTTTGTATATATTGGAAAGGTTCTTTCCTCCATCTTTTTTTGACATTACAATCCATTTAACTATTCATCTTGGACAAGAAGCATTGATTGCTGGACCGATACCTTTCAGATGGATGTACCCTTTTGAAAGGTGAGGATCAATGTTTATGGTATAACCCTATATTAATTATATCCTAATATGATTGTTTATCAAGCTAAGTTTTTTAATCATGATTAGGTATATGAAGGTCCTAAAAGGATACGTTAAGAATCATTCTAGTCCCGAAGGATGCATAGCAGAGAAGTATTTAGCTGATGAATTAACACATTTTTGTTCTGGGTACATGAAATAAGCAGCTGATATTGGACATCAACATAGGCGTAATGAGGATTTTGAAGATAGAACAATAGTAGAAGGGCGGCCACTTGGTCAAGGTAGGACAAAAGACTCAATGACTTCTTCTATGTTAGAGATTGCCCATCGTTATGTTTTGAAGAATACTGCGGAAGTTGATTCATGGAGAGATTAAGTTATAATTTTATAGCAAATTTATTTTTTAATTTTTAATTCTCATTACACATTCTAAATTATCTTCTTTAACTGTTCCAGAAAGCACAAAGAGGATCTTATATGTTTAGATAAACGTTTAGCCAAGAATGAATCTCTTTTAGAAAAGCGACATATGAACACGTTTAGTGAATGGCTGGAAAATGAAGTTAGAAGTGGCAAAAGTGGTCCAATGTCACATATTGTTAAATGGCTTGCATGTAGGCCTAAAAAGGAAGTAAAGTTTTATTCTGGTTATGTTCACTATAACAAAAAGACCTATTAATGACGCTTGATAAGTGGATTTAATGACGGCTGATAAAGAAGCGTCATCAAAGTTCGAAATACCTTTTTTCTATGACGGTTTTGGCTAATTTTGGGCTTTTTATAACGTTTATAAAATAAAGCGTTATTAATATTTTAGAGCGGTGGCAAACTTGTAATAAGTTTTCTGTAAAATTCTTTCCACCAACACGATATTTGGAGGCTCAAGCCTCCGCCCCCTTCTCATCCCCTCTCCAAATCCCTTCTCCTTCCCTCTCAGCTCCACTCCCCTTCTCATCCTCTTCCCTCCTCTCACCAAACCCTAATCTTCTCCTCCTCATTCTTTCAATCCTCCACATCGTCGTCCTCCGCTTAGTTTCCTCCTCCGTTTCTCGATCCTGGAATCCTAAATTTCCTTCCATCCCTACCAAACCCTAGATTCTCTCCCAACCCGATCTGTTGAACCTCGGACACAGGGTAGGCGAAGCGATGTACGACCGCCGCCGCCACTCCCACCAGTCGACCCCCTCTCCATCCTCCGCCCACCGGACCCCTTTCCGCCACACCCCAGACCCCCAAAACCCCCGCCACTCCTGCCACCCCCAAGTCCTTCTCCTCCAATGCCGACAGTCCCGACCCCGCCACCGACCCCTCCGCCGACGACTCTGTCCCCGTCTTCGTCTGGGGCACCAACATCAGTGTCCATGACGTCAACGTCGCGATCCTCCGCCACTTCCGCGACTCCCCCGACCAGCCCGACTCCAAGTACATGCGCATCGTCCACCGCATCATGGAGCTCGACGGGGGCGAGTCCCTTGACGTCGATAGAGGTATAACACTATTTCTACAATTGTAATATATTTTTTATTCACAGATGCAAATGTGGCATGGAAATGTGGGCATGGCACCGATTTTGTGTAATTTTGGAGTCTGTGTTGTCTTTGATACATGTGCGATGAAGAACAAATTTTGGCATTACTGCTATTTCATTTGTTTCAATTTTTCCAATGAATTGAAGTCTAGACCCTAGCTAGAGAGTAACGGCCCTTCAAGATTGGGCTGTTGACTGGCCACAATAATGGTCCAATGCTTGCACAGGTTTCTAAAACAGTGTCAAGATCAACCCAACATATGTTAGTTTAATAGCAATTAATCTTGGTTTGCATGTTCGTTTTTGGTAGTAAGCAATAGGGATGCAAGTGCTGTTTTTATTTCCCGTGGGCTAGTTATGTTGAACTTATTAATTTGATTAGTTCTTTATGTGTTGGTTCATTCTTCGACTTCATGTGAAGAATAGATAATGATTATGGTCTTGTAGATGGAACATTAACAATAAGGAGTGGGGTATCCGAGGGAAATGCTAACCAAATTAATCATATTTCAAATTCTCTAGTTTTCTATGATTCAACCTCATGTTATCTACGATCTGAAATTTGGCCTTGTATGGATTGTATAACCACATCTAATTTCGAAATAATAAAATTCAAAGCTTAGATTGAGTGGTTAGTGTATTTGAGAATGAAACATATTCTGCAGTTGGAACTTTCTTTCAATAGCAATCCGGGAACAAGAATCCTAAGAAAAGCATAAATAAATTCAGGGAACAAAAAGGCTACTTTGGATTGAATATAAAACAAAATGACCTCCCCACCAGTCCATTGTCCATTATATTCACTTTAGTGAGAATTCTAGTGGAGTCCTTGAGGTATTTACACTTGTGGCCTCTGCTTCTAGATTATTGTCATAACTTGATAGTAGAGTGGGGCTGTATGTCATATGTTGAATGCTAAGCATACATGTTGTAGGTACGTACATCAGTAGGTCATGTGAAATTTTAAATGAATGGTTATTGTGTTATATTGTTGACTTTCTAGCATTGTGCTCTTAGGAGATTTTGGTAATTCTCTAGGGAACCAGTGTTTTTTTTTACATATGTTCTTACTTTCGTTGTTCTTGGTTTTGGAGGTCTGCCATTATTAATAAAGTTGAACTCATTACTTATTCACCTTGCTTGGCAGTTCTAGACAACTTGACCTTCATGAATTCAAGTAGCTCGGTAGTATCAATTGTTTCCTGTGCATCGGGAAACAAGGGCAAATTCCATATTTTGGTTTGCTTACTCACAGGATTCTTGGGAACTCCTGTCAGCTTTGTAAACTTCCTATTATTTATGGGTAAAAGTGATGTTGATATTTTGATTGGCTTTCATCTCAATAAACATCTATTATCTTGTAATCTTGTTTTGGTTATATACTTGATTCACCAGTATATCACAATATATTCACTGCTCACAAGAGGCTTCAGTAAGTCATTCACTTTGTAGGTTGATGCAAGTTTCTTTCTTGTTCTGATAGCTGATCAGAAATGTGTCCAAGTATTACATGAAGGGTCCATCCTTGCACTTATGATTGTGCAGTTGATTTTTAAGAGGTTATATTGAATATTATGGTACTATTTCTATGTTTTACATATTCTAATATAAAAGCTACTTTACTCTTGAAAATGAGATGTGGTGAACCTACAATTATTCATCTTCTATCTACAGCGGTCTGCAAAAGTATATGAATCAACAAGGATTTCATATTGTTGGATATGGATGCACTACATGTATTGGGAACTCTGGGGACCTGGATACGTCTGTTGCTGCTGCAATTTCTGAAAATGGTAGTAACAGTTTGTCATTGAGTTAGCCCTGTTTTATATCCCATTATCGATAATATGCAAGTCATGAAGCATTCACCTCATTTGATTATGTATGTTTTTTTTTTCTTCTTCATAGATATTGTTGCCACTGCTGTGCTTTCTGGAAATAGGAATTTTGAAGGTCGAGTGCATCCCTTGACTCGAGCCAATTATCTTGCTTCACCTCCTCTGGTTGTAGCGTATGCCCTTGCTGGCTCAGTAAGTCATTTGTGCTGTTTTTTAATGTAATTTATTTTGAGATACGGAATTAGGAATTTATAAGAACAGGCTGAATAACAGATAAATATGTATGCCTCGACCAATAATATAATTCCCTTTCAGTGATTCTCATCTTCCTCTTCTTTCAAGTTATTCTGACCAATCAGCCACTGTTAATTTTGCTTAATTGATCAAACTCTTGGCCAATACCTATACCAGTATTGTTAGCTTGTAATCCTCCCGAACATTGTCTTAGGTTGTTTATCAATAGCTGATTTTTTTTATAATTTTGTTACTTCAATAATCGATTCTTGATAGTAAATTTGAATATATTGCTGCAAGTTTTTCCATGATCATGCACATCTTTTTCTTACTGACACCAAATTAAATTTGACTAGTTTTATTGTGAAACCATTATCAGGTTGACATTGATTTCGAGAAGGAACCTATTGGAATATCAAAGGATGGGAAGAGTGTATACTTTAGGGACATTTGGCCGTCAACTGAAGAAATTGCAGAGGTAGTTACTGCAAGTGGATAAATTTAATTTTTGGTCACATGCTATCATATCCCTCGTAATTGCATAAATTCTTTATTTCTTTCAGTATGTGACTAAGTATCTATTGATAAGAGGATAATGTTGCATGTGCAAGATTACAATATTTGCATAATGAAGTGCCTGGTTGATAACCGATTAATCCTTTTTGTAGAACACTTCACATGTTATATATCAATTCTTATAGGATCATGAAGCCACATCAGAAAGATAGGCTAACGTAGTATCAGTTTTCGAAATCGTTGATAACCTAACACTTCACATGTTACAATTTCTTGCTTTCGGGGTGATGTCTTTGATAGCCTATACAACTAAATCTTACTTCTTCGCGTTGGCCTACTTTTGAGAAGGTGGTTCACATGGAGGTTGGATGGTTTGATGATCCTGAGAACTCGAGTGGAGCCGTTGGGGAAAGAACACATATAAGACATTTGTTATGAAAAATCTTATATAGGTAGATAGGCAAATCTGCACTTGTATATTTCAATCTTATATAGGTAGACTAGTCTTTCTTCAATTTCGACTTGATTCTTTGTGTATCTTTAATTCTTTATGACCTATATTGTATCAGTTTGTTGTTTTTCTTTTGAGAATTATGATGCAATTTATGTGTTTGACAATAAACTGTAATTTTTTGCTCAACATATTTTAGAAAGATTGGAGAAATGAGTCTCAACTTTGTAAGGTAAAATGTGATATTCAAAATAAGAATACGAGTAAATTTTGTAGTAATCTTTAGTTGCCTGCTCTGGAGTAACTCTCCTTTATCCAATTGTGAGGTGATATTTTTGTGTTCTTGACCGGTCTGGATGGCTCATTGGTTGGGGAGTTTCCTAGGTACTGTTATCCCTAACTATAAGTTACATGTTGGTGCTGCTTGAGAAGTTTGATGCTGGCTGCTCAGCTTCCAATGTAATCTTTTTTAAGCTTATTCATGTTGATTTAAGAGAATGTACTGTCAAGTTTATTCATGCTTCCAATGTAATCTTTTTTTTTTTATTTTTTTCTGCTTTCCTTCTTTCATATGTGGACCAATCAATTGCAAGAGACATTAAATTCAAACAAACGAGGATACTGCTTTTTTCCATAAAAATTTTAGCAGTTGGAGGACCTTTAGTCCCTGGTAGTCCAACAGAGCTCTGGGTGCAGGTTTTTTGGTAGATGTAAATGTATATATGTATTTGTAAATGTATATATGTATTTGGATATTCTATTTTGAGAATGTAATGAAGATGTTGATATGTACTCTATTTTGAGAAATGTAATAAAGATGGTGATATATAATGTTAATTTGATTTTTAGGCCTGACAATTATATGGACTGATTTGGATATGCTAATTTGAATAGTATAAAGTGTTATAAATGTGCTGCATTGAGCCTATACATGTTATCTATTCATGACGTTTTAAAATTGTTCTGAATTGTGCACTATATATTAACTATTCATAACGCTTTTATAGAAACTATTCATGACGGTTATTTTATGACGCTTTTAAAAAACATTTATAACACCCGTTTTCATGACGGTTGCTGTAAAAAAAAGCGTCATGGTTCGTCATTAATGACACTTTTTAGCCGTCATTAAAAGGGTTTTTTGTTGTAGTGCAATGGAAATCAATTTCACACAAAGGATGCCGAAAAAATACACAATATTGTGGAATTTCTATTGAAGCAGAAACAATGTGTCGAGCAAGTGTGAAAGATGCTTCACAAGTAATGGAAACAGTAACTTACTATGGTATCACAAAAGATAACATGTTGCTGGACTGTTACAAATTTATATTACCTTATTTGATTGTGACTGGACAAATATAAAAAAATGGTATCAAACTTGAAGATGGGTTTACATTAGTTAACCTCCACCAAGGACAACATCAATTTGAGAGGCATCCATTTATTTTTGCATCACAAGCAAAACAAGTATTTTATTCAAGAGACTCAGACACATCGAATTGGTATGTCGTATTGAAAGCACCACAAATAGGTTTCTATGAGAATGAGACGGACGATGGGAATGAATACATGCCATGCACTCCTTTAGATGTATCACAACTTGACTTTGATATTGATGATGAAGATTGTGAAATACGTAATTTTGAGGAACTATCTTATGTATCGGTAGTCATACCAATACCATTTATATAATTATCTATATTGATCTTGAGTTATTGTTTAAGTAGATGTTTATGTTATGAATCTAATGAATTATTATTGTTTTCTTAACAGACTGAAAGTGAAGACGGTGAAGATTGATTAAATTGTCTGAGAGTAAATATTTGGTCAATAAGATGGCTGAAAATGGAGAAGTAAGTTTCTATTTGTTCCACAGTTACTTAATTGAGCTTTGTTGATATGATTCTTTATGTTTTTCTCTTATGATTAAAAAGGCATTATTATGTCCTAAAAAACAGAGGCGTTATTCTGTCAGAAAATAATAGATCTTTTTTCTGCAACCTCATTCTCTGTAAAGGTCCTTGTTCTTGTGGGCTGATGCCAGTTGATATATAGTTTGCTTTCAGTAGACTTAGACATTCTCTTCTATATTCTTTTGGGATATTAATAGAGTAACATCAAATTATTGATTATCAGTAACGATTTTCATAGTTAGATAAAATTGTCAAAAAGTTTAGCCTTCCAGCTATCTCCATGTAACTTCCAAAAAAAGTTGAGTAATTATGCTTGTGAAGTCTGTGACTGCGAACAGGTGAATTATTTCAATTCTTATGCCTTTTATATTGTATTATTGTGTCCTTTATTGTAAGTATAGTAAGATACCAGATATATGTCTTACAATATGTTACGCTACAAGCTATAAGTGATACAATCTGTGAACAGATGTATGGATGTATCATCCAATACGAAAAATATTGGTTTAACAGATTAAAATAAGGCAGATTCAAAACGAATTCCCTCAGGTATCATAAAAGCTATAATATGATACCTGAGGGAAATCAATGGTATCTGAAGTTTACCTAGAGATTCAAAATGAATATGACCTGGCCTAATTTCAACAGGAACTTCTTCCTGCACTTCAGAATTCAGAACCCTCTCTTCTTCTTCTTCTGTTGATATTTTATGAATGTTATTTGGTTGCTCTTCACTCTGGATATCCTAAAAAATCAAGATAGAAATAGAATTGTTAATACTTTGAATATCTGACACCTATTATATTAGCATCAGCATGAATGAAGTCATGTCTTGAGAGGATGAGACAGAAATTTTAAACTAAGGCAAGATTGTGATCGTCGTACTTTCTGCACTTTTATCCAAGGGCCTATTTGGTTGTTGTTGAGTTTCTGCAGTTTTCATTATACTGCAATGTTGCATTCTAAGATTTTATTAATGGGTTTCTGCAGTTTTTACTGCAATATTACAGTCTAAGTTGTTGTTCTGTCCATTTTGGTATCTTATTTCTGAAGGAATAAAGTAGGCAAAAATCAATATATAGATAGTACCTTGCTAGAAGAACAGGGCTCATGCTTCCCTTCCCACGCCTATGGCACTGCAAAATAAAATGGAAGATCATTGAGCCTACTGCTGCTTACACAAAACATAAGGCCAAAAATGAGAGGTCTGAAAGCAAATTCTTTGGAAGAGAGATGGCTCGAAAAACAATATTAGGATTGTTGCCAGGATTAGAAGGTCAATCATCCACTTATCTTGTCTTCTCCGTCAGAAATATGAAAATTACTCTAGTGCAGGTTGGTAAAGTAAG
Source organism: Iris pallida (assembly GCA_029216955.1). Classification (NCBI taxonomy): domain Eukaryota; kingdom Viridiplantae; phylum Streptophyta; class Magnoliopsida; order Asparagales; family Iridaceae; genus Iris; species Iris pallida. Next base: position 4,822,316 of record JANAVB010029820.1, on the reverse strand, counting down.
GAAACAGGATAAAAACTAAAATTATGAATTTTCTATTGCATTTCTTCCAACAATCAAAGCATACTGATTCACAACAGATAGGTGTTGGAACACATTGTTCTCGTCTTGGATAAAAACGAGAAGAAAATGGTCTAAATCCTGCAAGATCTGCAGTTAACTACATGAATATATCTACTGTGCCTATGAGCCATCTCCTCTGTAATAGTATTAGAAATGTTGTCCCCTATTGTAGCCTCAGCAACTACCATATCCCTTCTCATAGCCTCAAAAAGAGTTTATTTTGGTTTTTCTCTAGACCTATGGGATCCATGAACTCTTTTTTATTCCCTGCAAATAGGTGCATACATCAATCTCTATTCACATTATCCACATCATCTCCAGCAATTATGTTATTGCCGGGAACGCCGGGGCACAATTTTTCGATAGAAAACTGAGAAAATGAAACAGTTGTAAAGACAACGTTTCTAATGCAACTCCTTAAAGAAGGTTTTACAACAGAGATCTAGAAGGATTCTGCAAATTACGAAATCTAAAAAGATATCGTAATACACGAATAATCTAAAGAGATTTTCGTGATCGTAGCAAACTGGCAGTAGTGCCTTCTAAAAAGAAGATACTGACAGAACTGCTAAAGGCAACAGAAGGATGACAGGCGAGAGATGGAATTGCTGGGGTGAATTATCACCGTTGCTCAAAGCTTTATTCGCCCTCTGCGAACAGCTTCCAGGAACCAGCAAGGTTGACGGAAAACCTTGGAACACTCCTGCTCTTCTGACTCCTCGGAAGACGGCGAACTCCTCTGGCAATGGTACTTTTCTCTCTCTGTTTGAAGTAACAGAACTCACGCGTACTAAAAAGTACTAGTGTTTGTGTTAAACAACACGCTCACTACTCTGTTGTATTAAAGAACACTTAGAGTTTTCTCTCTGGAATTCTGATTACTTCTGCTAATTGAGAGAGAGGAGAGAACCTGCATATATAGCCCACGGGGCGGTTGCCAAGCAGTTGCCTGCACTTCAGGGTAGTGGCAGAACCACTCCTGAACATGCATCAACTGCTGCAACCGTTCCCGCTCTAATATGCAGCCAGCCATACGCACATACGCACTCTACGCACACTGCGTACGCTGCGTACGCTGCGCAGACTGCGCACTCTACGTACGCTGCGTACGCTGCGCACACTGCGCGCACTGGGCTGCGTAACTGGGCCAGCGTAACTGGGCTCGCGTAACGGGCCGCACAACGTGGTCGCGCAACGAGCGCAACTTAAGCGCACTATGCGCCTAGCGACGATGCTGACGTGCTAAGTGCGCCAACAAAACGCCACATTACGCCTCATGAGCCCTTGAGCCCGAGTCCGAGTCCGAGCCCGAGCCCGAGTCCGAGTCCGAGTCCGAGTCCGAGTCCGAGTCCGAGTCGCTAAGCCCCAACGGGGCTTAGCTCCTATGGAAATAAATTTCCCAAGAGCAAAAAGCTTACAGCTTATTAATTGTTGATTAAGCCTTTATACCATTAATAATTATTCCCACATGGCACACACCCATGTGCACTACATGTGCATCTCCATAAAGAGTAAAGACTCATATATATGGAGATACACATTCCTTTCTAGCCGATGTGGGACTAAAAATCAAAACAAAAGGCTATAAACCCAACAAATTATCCTCATCTTATCCTCGAAAAAACTCGCATCTAAAATTCTACGAATCCACTCATTATTATCTGGTCTATTATCATATCATCACATCCATCTCAACTCTCATTTGAGCTATGCTTACTCTTGGGATAGTTATATTACTCTTGGGATTTGCCTGCTACCAGAATATTGTTGAATTGAGGACTCAAACATGATTATTCATACATGACTCCACCATGCATACTGGAACAATTTTTATAATATCACAAAACTAACAGTTTTGAATACATATCACTTCTCTTGTTTATGTTTTCTTGTCAATATAACTGAAGAAACCTGGCACCACCATCTGCCACGATCACCAAGTATTACATACAACAGTTTAGCCTTTTATATCAAAGAACATTGATATCTTTTACAACACCATGATATTCCATCTCATTAGTTATATTGTCTATTATCAGATCATCACATCCATCACATCCATCTCAATTCTCATAATATCACAAAACAAACGGTTTTGAATACATATCACTAGTCTTGTGTAAGTTTTCTTGTCACTATAACTGAAGAAACTTGGCACCACCACTGCCACAATCACCAAGTATTACTTACAACAATTTAGCCTTTAAAATCAAAGAACTTTGATCATCTCTTGCATCACCATGATATTCCAATATGTCTAGTTCTACCTATAAATATTATATACATCATATCATAAAGCTTAACTATATTGAGAAACAAGTAAGCCCCAGACTATTTACTTAATAACTTTCAATATTGACTTCCATGGATGTTCAGTTTAGAACAAATATTAAGTTAAAACATTTTGAAGGCTACTACGAGGGAAGTAGTATGAATGGCCTTTTGACCTGATCAAATAGAACCACCAAGGAGACAAAGACTGGTGGGTGGACCTAATCTTCCATCAACTATGGATTCTTTCTGGTTACTTGTTTAGTTTTGTTATCTTCAGAGAAGCAATGTGAACATTTTTTCTTGACTATGGGCTATGAGATTTGGTTTTATTGACTATGGGCTATGAGAATATCTCTTACAAACTATTTACAAGATGATGTTGCTGAATGGTTTGTTTAAGCAATGTGCTTTTGCATTTTTTTAAGTTAGTTTTATGTACTCAAATTTTAAAATATTTGAGATGGTTGCAGAGGAAATAGAAATAGTAAATAGATGTTTTTGCATGGAATTGCTTTCATTTTTCATTTTCAATTAAACTCAGAGATCTTTTTTTTTGCTTTCATTGTGAAAATGAAACTTGATACGACATGACTGACAGTTGATACCGTTATGCACTAAATGTTAAATACAATCACCTTGCATTAGTAAACTGACACTCATGTTGTTTTTTCTATATATTGTTATTATTTTAATTTTTTTGCTTGATGAAGTGCTCAAACAGTTATGCAAAGAGAACCAAAAAGCAACAAAAAGCTAAAAGCTTCACACATTGTTGCTATTATTGCATGTAGACAAGAAAAGAACCGACCCTTACGAATGTTGGATGGCGTTTCTAATGAAGATTCTAACTCTCCACCTAAGACATCATCTAATACATTACCAAATGGTTTAGAAGATGGGATACATCCAGAAAAATAAAAAAGAACACCTAGGAGTAAGGCAAAATGTTTGGCAGTTAGCAAACAAGCAAAACATGCTCCTCCTCTCCTAGATTTCAACCTTAGAGGCCAGTCCATTAAAGAAAATGCTCCAAAATTTAGTTCTTTTCTGGGCATGACGGCAAGAGAGCTGCTACCAGTTAATATGACTAAATGGAAGGATGTCTCAATAGACTTCAAAGATCAGATTTGGAAACATGTAACGGTAAGGATGTTATTATTGTTATTTATTTGTTTTATTTTACATTATTTTTAGCCACAAAATTTTGGATCAAATTTTTGCAGCAAAATTTTGCTGTTGATGAGTGCCACAAGGATTATACTTTTAGAAAGCTACTGAAGATTTGGCGAGAATGGAGATCCAATTTGGTGAAACAAGTAAGGACGCAAGCGAAAGTGGTAAGCCTACCACGTGCCGCTGCCCTCCTCAAACCTGGAAACATTGAATCTATGAATAAGTGGATGTCTTTTTTTAAAGCCAGAACAAGTCCTAGTTTTTTGGTAAATATAGTTTTGAGATTTTGTAGTACATATTTCAGTTTTTTATACTTTTGTATCTAAAAATTCACCAGTTTTTTCCCCTAATTTTTTTGTAGAAAAAAACTAAAAAATTCAAAGAGATGCGAGCAAAACAAGTTAATTTAGTGCATCGTACATGTAGAAAAAGTTTTGCCATTATTGAAGACCAGTTGGTAAGAATAATATGTTTGTTTCATATCTGGTATAAAATGTGAGATAAGTGTAGATTATCTATATTTGTTATTTTACAGAAGCAAAAACGTACGACACCTGAAGCAATTTCAAGGGCTGATGTTTGGATTCATGCATATGAAGCAAGAAAGGAAAATTCAGAAGGGGTAGTTCAAGACTCAAAAATAGTGGTAACAATATTTTGTTGCACATTTCAACTAACTTTTGTTTGTATTTATATATCTCCAATTTGTGTAGAATATCTATATTTTCATACTTATATCTCCAATTTGTGTTTTTCTAGCAACAAGTAAAACAATACAAGGGTGAGGAAGATCCTTCACAAAAGAATTCTATAAAAAATGATGTTGTCGCAAAAGTACTTGGTCCGGATCCACGAGGACGAGTAAAAGGGTTTGGATTTGGAGCAAACCCTTCAAAAGTGGATGGTCAAATTTATATGGGAAATAAATTCACAAGATTGGAGAATGAATTGGAAAGCTTAAAGGGCTTGGTGAAAGACCGTTTTGTTCGATTAGACAAAGGAGAAAAAAACTCTGTAAGTTTATCAAATATATACATTGACTTTTCTCTTGGCCTTGTTTATGCACTTGATCACAATATTTTATATTTGAGCCCCTTAATATAATGACAACATGAAAATACATATGCTCAACATTCGGCTAATGAGATAGCAAGAAGAAAATGCAAAGAAAATCCCAATGATCAAGATTCTTGTAATAATAAGAGAACAAAAAATGATCAGAGAAAACAAAAAAGCAATAAGACCACTCAAAATTCTGCTAGTAAGGGAGCACAAAACAAAAAATGCAACAAAGCAAGTGTAACAAGTATACAACCTTTTGGTAGTGAAGGGGCACAAAGAAAAAAAATAGCAATTGTTGCTGAAGGTTCTAATCTTGAGAATAGGATGTGCAAACTACTAAGGTGGTTTGTGAAAGATGAAGTTTTTGTTGCTACCACTGAAATTTCATCAACAGATCCAAGTTCATTGGTCCATCATGTTCCTTTAGGCCATGATTGTTGGAAAGTTTGGGTACGCGATGTAATAGATAACATTGCTTTATATCGATGAACAACTGAGTTTGGTAAACTTGCTAGCGCTGAACAAAGTACAATTGCATGGCCCATCAAGTACATCAAATTGGATTAGTCTTGTTTATTTGAGGTAAATATTCTAACCATTTTTAGTTTATTTTCTTATGAGCCATTGATGTCTTCCTGATCTATACAACTGCAGTGTTAATTTATCAACATGTCTTTTATTTTAATGTATAATGTTAGCCCAATGATTATATCATGTGTTTGAACATGGCTAATCAATTAAGTTTCTATTGAAGTCACTAATATTCATGTAATCACTATCATATTGCTACTTAAACTTAGCATTGTCCTAAATGGTCTATATCATATTGCTACTTAAACTTAGCATTGTCCTAAATGGTCTATATCATATTGCTATGCTTGTATCATACTGCATCATATATGTTTTGTTTGTCTAACATGTACTTGCAGACAAGCAGTAAGCATGATCAAACCAGGACATATATAATGAAGAATTATTGATGGGTCAAAGACGACGTCATACAAGAAGATTTCTCTGAACCGCCTAGCGACCTATCCGGGGCCTCGTATCGGGGGTTCCGCTGCCCGGTCAGCGAACGGGGGTCGAGGGGGCAGCGCCCCCCATGGGGGTTCGAGGGCGAAGCTTCCAAAAGGTATTCAGATTTTTAGATCTGTTTATCTTTGGACGACTTCCGTTAAGAAAAAATGTGTCTTCAATGTCAGGAAAAAGACGTCATCAAAAGGACTATTGGTTTTCATAGTTATTCTGTATTTTTTTCATTTATCGAGTCTAAAAAAATGTGAGATTGATCGGATCGGTACCGTCTTAGCTATTCTCAGTCCACAATATACAGCCTACCTATCCACAAATATCTATCCAAAAGTCTACATAACAAAATAGCCTAAAACCCATCAAATTGGCCAAAACAGTTCTGGTAGAACTCTGCCCGAACTCGGTCCGAGTTCGATCATGGTGGTTTTAACCAGTCCCTCTAAATTTGTCTACAACGTTCGAATGCGAGATTTCTGTATCCGAACTCAGTCCGAACTCTGCCCGAGTTCGGTCAGCAAAAACACTATAAATAGAGTTGATATTGCCATTCATTTCATTCATCCTATTTTCATCTCTTCTCTTCTCTATATAAAGTGTTCTGAGCTTTTCACCTTCAAATCTAGCATATACCACTCTTAGCCAAGCCAGTACAGTTTCTGTTTAATCTAGAGTCTGGTATTGAAGAGTTGTATCGGAGGCTGTATTCAGAAAATATTCTAGTTTCCCAATTGCCTTATGGAATCGGTCGTGTGGTCATCACCAAGCACAGTGTTGTGAAGTCGATCGTGCACTTGTCGCCAAGCACGGTGTTGTAAGAGTTGCAAGTGCTCAATTAAAGCTTGTGCTATAGTAGATTAACAGCGAGCAAGAGTACTCGCGACTGGACTAGTCCTCTCAGAGGAAAACCATTATATATCGCTGTATCACTGAGTTTGAATTCTTGACTCTTACTTTACTGTATTTTATTTACCGTCTTTTATTTGCCATAATATATAACTGTTTAATATTTTAATTGGTGATTATTTCTGCTGTACATGCACACACTCTATTCACCCCCTCTAGAGGTGCTCAACGATCCTACGTATAAAACTTGCAGTTTCTAATGTTTGCACTTTCTCTTGGAAACTGCTGCATCATGATTGTAAATTGTTTAGCTTTTGTTGAAAAACTGCTCATTGAGCACTTTTTATCTTTGAAGGGTAAATACTGTACTGAAACATTAGGCACTTGATACTTCCGTTTTCATGTTTGATGTATGTTTTCTGTAGTTACACGAACTGTCACATGGTTAGAAGCTTCACATCTGATATGCCTGCAAAGAGTTAGTTAACGATATAGGTTACTCTAGAGGTTAAATATTTTAGTATCTCGTGGTAAACAATATTCAGTGCAAAAAGGGATACTCAAAACTACTTTCTTTTATATAACAATAAAGGAAAAGGAAATAGATATTTGATCTCTGGAGTACATCAGCTCCGATGAATCATTCTACCTTAACCAAGTAGAGAATTTGGTGATCTACAAAGTAGCAGGTTTTCAATATTTGCAAAGTAACAATAACAATACCAATTTTGTGTAATCAGTAAGGATTGGACTTTTGTACTCCACGGGTAATGGATCCGAAACTCTGAGTGTCCCTCCATGTTGATGGGCATCAATGGAAGCAGGACACGTAACACTATATGACAACCAGTAATATTTGAATGAAAATGGATATGCAACCCATATATTCTAGTGTAAGGCATATAACCTGGGGTCAACTATTCTAAAACCCTGTAGGCACATTCGTATAGACAAATGGGATGGCGGCCATAGGGTGCCAAACCCTGTAGGCACATTCATACTACAAGTGTCTCAACTAACTCTCTAATCTAATTCCAACCTTTTTTTTCTTTTTGGAAATCATGTATACATTCTTTCTCTTCAGATTTTAGAATGGGATATATATGCATCTCCGGGTACATAAGGTTCAAATATATACACTCAAGGTTCAAATATATACTCTCTTATCTATGTTACAGAAAGCCAATATTTATATTGTTGCCATCTCCAGGATATATTTGCATCTCCAGGATGTATTTTTGCATCTCAACTAACTCACTTATTAAATATGGTATAGTTTTGTTTAAATGACATCCCTAAATTTTGTATCTTATGATATTGTCAAATTCTCACAAACATTACTATTTGTGGCTATTTTCTATTTCAGCTGGTTACCATGGAAAGGTTGAAGTTTTTTTAATTTCTTACAAACATTATTGTTTCCTATTTCATTCTAAAATTCCACTTGAATTCATTTAACTGTTGCAAACTGCTTCATTTTAAAATTCTACTAATATTAGACTCTCTTTTTTGCATCAGTGGAGTTATATGGAGTGACGCTTAACAATGGACCTGTGGATTCTTGCCCTCATCTTCTCGGCAACAAATGGAATTTTTTCATTGTCACTTTCTTGTTTTTGTTGGAGATTTTGTTTGTGCGCATTTTTTTAAGGATGGATGTTTATTTGTTGTCAAATACTTTTTGATATGACATAATGTTGGTTGACTACTGAACACTAATGTTACTATCTAATATAATTATGGTTTGTAAGCTACTCTTTGTTTGTATTCGTGAATCTAGTTTGTTAATATGATAATTCGATCAATTAGTTTCTATAACATTCTTTTGCTATGTTGTACTTTATTTTCTCTCTTCAAATTGATGTTAGTTTAAATGAAAGAAGATTTGATAGAATAAACTAAATTATGATATTCGTTGGCATATATGTTGGCTGCAAATGATACCTACAATTTAGTAGGAATATTTTTTATCAATATTAATCAAAGGTCATTTATGACATGCTACATATGCCATAAATGATCATTTCAATTAGGTGGGAGCAACTTTTACCACACCATCAAATGTCATTTACGTCACACCAAATATGCTTTAAATGATAGTCAAAATTTTGCAAGAAAAGTATTTATGGCATTCATTATTCTACATTTACAGCATGATGTAGGTGATCATTTACGACTTTCGAATGTGTGTTGTAAAAAGATGGTCATTTACAGCATTCTAAAGCACATTGTAAATGGGTCATTTACAGCATACGGTAGGTGATCATTTACGGCTTTCGAATGCGTGTTGTAAAAAGATGGTCATTTACAACGTTCTAAAGCGCATTGTAAAAGGTCATTTACAGCATGCGGATGCACGTTGTAAAAAAGATGGCCACAAGTGTACGCCATGAAAGGTCTTTTATGACGCGTTTCGCACGTGTTAAATGATCATTTTTCTTGTAGTAAAGATAGCATAAAAACCAACTACAAATGAAGTTCACAAAGTGCAAAGGCAACTTATAAAATTGGGACAGAATAAGTCCAAAGAGCAAAAACAGTACTACAAAATAAAGTAGTCCAAAATAAGAGAGTGTCACTACTAGATCATCATCATCAAAACATGTCCACAAAATACTAAGCCGAAAACTAAATCACATATCAGCATCATCACCAGGGGATCAATAGGAGGCTGGGGATCAACATAAGTTGTCATCGAATATGAAAGTAGGATGATCCTTAAGTCTCGATCTGTCGAATCCGGGATGACAGAGAATAGGAGCTGGAGCAGTGGAATGATGTGCCAATGTCTACTGAATATCAGCCATACTATTTCTCAAGACCTGGGCCTGAAAAATGTGATGATACTCAGCGTCGGTAAAACGAGTCATATAGGTATGATGTTGTTATCCCTGGAGAGTGACAAATGCATCGAACCTCTGTAAGAGATCGTCAAAGTGATGACCTGGAGCTGTAGGGGCTGGAGCATCGGCTGGAGCTACGGCTGGATCAGGTGTAGGGGCTGGAACACCGCCAGGTGGAGGTGGAGGCTGAGGATACTTCTAAGATCTACATAGCTCAGAAAGCGATCCAGATACAGGACAATGTCTAAATTAATGCCAAACTTCTAGAAGATAGCCGCAAGATGCATAGGATATAGGAGGTTGTGGCCTACCCTCCGACAACTGACTATACCAGCAATCATGGTCTTAGGAACAAAAAAAGTGACTCCAAAATAAATATGGTACAAAGCAGATAACTCTATGAAGGTGATCTCGTCAGTGGATCCCATTTTAGGTAACAAAGCAGAATAAATGATGCGATGGAGTTCATAAAAGTGTTGGTTCAGGTAACGTGTGAACAACCTTGCTCAGAGAACTGGACTATGATGACACAGCGCTGCCTTAAACGACTCAAGAGTCATATCATGAGGGAATTAAACTTTGTTAATATCGACTAGAGCGTCACCGTTGTCAGGCATATGAAAATACTCGCTCAAGTCTGCTGAGTTAAATTCAAGTTCTTTTCTACTGACACAAGAATAAATGTTGCCATCTGCTTCTTTCAAATTGCAATAAAAGGGGGGCTTTCTGTTCATTGTTGTTATATTCAAAACCTAGGGTTAGGGTTTAGAAGCTTCAGGAGGCTGTGCGTTTAAGAAAGATGAAGAGAATATAAAGGGGGGCTTTATGTTCGTTGTTGCTATATTCAAAACCCGACACCGAGTTTGGCCCGAACTCAGTCAGAACTTGGTCCATGTTCTGTCCGAGTTCGGCTAGTCGAATTTCTATTCATTTTATGTGTAATGAATTATAAAAGTAACTTAATAACTTTTATCTCTTTGATTTAATTAATATTATCACTTTGGATTAGTTGTAGGAGCTGGATCCCGGCTAGCGGTAGTCCGAAGCCTAATGAACCGTATTAGTTCAGGCTATTTATTCATGTATGATAGAAGGTCCCTTTCGGCTTATACCAAAATAATTTCAATTAATAAATCTCGAGTTTTAAGTATTTTTATTAATCATAACGCATTATGACTCTGAAAATTCAAGCACTACTAAAATCTGCTTAATTGGCGGCGTAAATTTAGCGACGTTAAAAAGATGTCGCCAAATTGTGGACATTAGCAACGTATAAATGAAACATCGGTAACCGTCGCTACTAGCAACACAAATGGCGACGTGACAACGATGTATACTAGTTACGTGAGCTAGTCGTCGCCAAACGTCGCTAATTGTGACTGTTTTAGTGATGTTAATAGTAACGTCGCTAAATTCTAACTAAATTAATTTCCCTCCCCCGAATTCATTTTCCCTCATCCATTTCACTCTCTCACTCTCTTCCTCCGGCGCTCTTGCTCTCACTCTCTCCGGCGCTCTCGCTCTCACTCTCTCCGGCGACTTCACTCTCTCCGGCGACTCTCCTCTGGTACGTGACTCCCTCTCTCTTTCTCTATTTGTTGTTGGTGGTTGTGGGGTGCTGGTGGCTCGGGGGGAGGGGTAGGGGTGGTGCGGGTGGTTGGGGGTGAGGAATGGTTGGGGGTGGCTGGGTGGGTGGGGCAGGGAGGGGTGATGGTGACTGGGGATGAGGGCGGTTAGGGTTAGGGTTAGGGGTGGAGTTAGGGTTTGGGTTAGGGAGGGGTGAGGGCGGTTAGGGTTAGGGTTCGGGTTAGGGTTAGGGGTGTGGTTAGGGTTAGGGTTAGGGTTAGGGAGGGGTGAGGGTGGTTAGGGTTAGGGTTTGGGTTAGGGTTAGGGGTGGTGTAGGGGTTGGGAGGGCTGGGGAGGGGGGCTATTTGGGAGGGGTTAGGGATAGGGTTCTGGTTAGGGTTAGGGGTGGTGTAGGGGGGGAGGGGGAGGGAGGGCTGGGTCAGGGGCGCCGATAGTGCCAAAAAAACTGATAATTTAGTAATAGTTATTTGTTTTTCGATACCGAAAAATATGATACTCCGATTCGAAACCACCTTCCGATAGTGCCGATATTTGTAACACGTAATTTTGTTGGTTGGTTAATTTATAACACGATAGTGTCGATATTTGTAACACGTACCGATAGTGCCGATATTTATAACACGTAGTTTCTTTGATCCCGATACTCATAGGAATGGTCCCGAGTCACGGCCGTAGTATGTAGTATATTCGTTTTAGTTTGTAGTATATTCATTTTAGTTTTTAAGTTTTAGTTTTGAATTTTATTCGTTTTAGTATGTAGTATGTAGTAGGAATGGTCCCGACTCATAGGAATGGTCCCGAGTCACGGCCGTAGTATGTAGTATGTAGTATATTCGTTTTAGTTTTGAAGTTTATTCATATTTGCAGATATCTAGAAATGGCTATATCCATGTATCTTCTAGACCGTTCGTGGATGTACAACCGCATTCGAGATGACAGGTGCGGTGTGCGAGATGAATACATCGTCGGAGTAGAACAATTCTTCCAATTCGCGAAGGCATTCCCTCAATCCATGGACGGCGTGGACATTAAGTGCCAGTGTGCAAAATGTTGGAACATAAAGTTTCAACCAGAATTGGATGTGACATATCATTTATACACAAAGGGTTTTCTTCCGAATTACTACCAATGGACAACACACGGAGAGCTTGTACCTTTAGCATTCCAAGTGGAGCCTTTTATGGAGCATTATATGAATGTCCACAACCGAACAGGTGTCGACAAGGAGTACGTGAACTTGGTCTTCGACGCTGCGGGACCTAGTTTCGATCCATACAATAGTGACGCAGCTGAGGAGGCACCGAATGTCAATACCGCGAAGTTCATGGAGTTGCTGGAGAATGCAAGGACTCCTTTATACCCTGGCTGTGAGAACCATTCACCGTTAGAGGTGATCAATCGGCTCTTGAGCATTAAGTCTGACTTTAACATATCCCAAGAATGCTACAATAGAGTGCTCGAGTTGATTACCGATATCTTGCCGGAGGGTGCCAAGTTACCGAAAGACTTCTACCGCTCTAAGAGGATGGTGAGATCTCTCTGGATGGGATACGACAAGATCGATTGCTGTCAGAACGGATGTATGCTTTACTACAAAGATCATAAGGATGCAGAAGTGTGCAGATTCTGTGGTACTGATCGCTACAAGCCAACTGCTGCAGGCAAGTCTAGAATATCGACTGCTTCAATGCACTACATGCCATTGACGCCGCGGTTGCAGAGATTGTTTATGGTGAAAGAGATTGCCGAAAATATGAGTTGGCACAAGCGACAACAGACCGAAAGAGTGTTGGATCACCCATCTGATGGAGAAGAGTGGAAGCACTTCGATCGAGCATATCCTAATTTCGCTTCTGATGCGCGTAATGTAAGGTTGGGGCTCTGCTTTGATGGTTTCACCCCATTTGGTCTTTCAGGCTCCCAATATTCATGCTGGCCGGTAATCCTCACTCCGTGCAACCTACCGTCTTGGATGTGCATGAAGACACATTTCATGTTCTTAACTATTATCATCCTCGGTCCGAACAACCCGAAGAGGAATATCGATGTGTACTTACAGCCGTTGATATATGAGCTGAAGCAGCTATGGGAAACAGGGGCGTACACGTATGATTCTTCGAAAAAATAGAATTTTCAGATGCGGGCAGCACTAATGTGAACAATCGACGACTTTTCAGCTTATGGAATGTTATCTGGATGGAGCACTCATGGTCGGCTTTCATGTCCGTATTGCATGGATCGCACTAAGGCTTTTCGTTTGAGACACGGAGGAAAGCCATGTTTCTTTGATTGTCACCGGCAGTTCTTGCCAAAAGACCATCCGTATCGTAGGAACAGAACTGCATTCCATGCCGGAGCTATGGAGAAGGACGATCCACCGCTAATGTGGTCTGGAGAGGACACGTGGGAGCAAGTAATAGAAATCCCAAGTGCTATTGAAGATCCTACAACAAGCAGCCATTGCGAGGGATTTGGCGAAGATCATAACTGGACCAAAAGGAGTATATTCTGGGATCTGCCATATTAGAGCACAAATCTGATTAGACATAACCTTGACGTCATGCATATCGAGAAGAACGTGTTTGATAACATAATTAATACTGTAATGGACGTCAAGGAAAAGACAAAAGACAATCAGAAGGCTAGATTGGACTTAGCCGAAATATGCAGACGACCTACATTGCACATGATAGACAACGGAAAAGGAAAGCTTTTGCGGCCTATGGCAATCTACTCGCTGGACAAGGAGGACAAAGTGAGACTTTGTAGATGGATCCAGGACTTGAAATTTTCGGACGGATACGTCTCCAATCTAAGAAGAAGTGTCGACATAAAGGAGTGTAAACTGACCGGAATGAAGAGCCCCGATTGCCACGTATTCATGGAAAGGTTAATTCCTGTTGCATTTCGAGAATTATTACCGCCGGTAGTCTGGGATCCATTAACAGAGCTTAGCATATTCTTCAGAGATCTTTGTTCTTGCAAGTTGCTCGTCGATCATTTAGAGAAGCAAGAGAATGGCATTGTGGTAACACTTTTTAAACTTGAGAGAGTTTTTCCTCCTGCATTCTTCGACTTAATGGAGCATTTACCGATTCATCTTATCCATGAGACTCTTGTTGCCGGACCTGTCGGTTATCGTTGGATGTACCCGTTCGAGCGACAGTTGAACCACCTCAAGAGGAAGGTGAAAAATAAGGCACGGGTGGAGGGTTCTATTTGTGAAGCATATGACCTTGAGGAGATTTCAAACTTCTGTTCCATGTATTTTCAGCCTCATATTGCTATAAACAGAACAAGGACTCCCAGAAATGACGACGGCTATGAAGTTGGTATGGAGGCAAAACTGAAAGTATTTACTGCCTACGGAAAACCATCTGGTAAAATAAAAAAATGATATCTAAATGACGACGAGGTTAGCGCTGCAATGTTATATGTATTGCTCAACTGCGACGAGGAAGAAGTAGACAAGCTAGAGAGGTAAGTAAAATTATTTCACGTGCTTCGTTGCTTCTGAATATAACTAATATACCTATGCTTCGCTGCTTTTCAACATATTTAAGGATGAGGTAACGTCCAACAATCTGTACGCAACCGATGAGGAAGTAGAACGACAAATGAGACTTCATTTTCCTGTTTGGTTGAGAGCATATGTACGGAAGTAGTCACAATTTACTTTTTCTGTATATTTATACTTGCACATAATAATTAAGTTAGCATCATTTCTATGGTATTTAGGTTGATCATCCCGAGGCAATCCTTGAGAATGAGTATATTAAAATTCTAGCCAAGGGGCCAATTTATTAAGTGAAGACCTGGCCAAGTTACTGCGTAAATGGTTTCAGGTTCAAGTCAACAAATGCTCGAATAAGAGACGACTTCTTGGATTTGGATTCTACGAAGAATAGTTGTTTGTGCATAAAGTCTTCAAACTACAAAGACGTCGTCCTAGGCGATGACTTCTTTGGCGTCTTACGGGAGATTGTGGAACTGACATACAATTATGCTATAGAACCTTATAAGATCGTCTTGTTCAGATGTGACTGGTTCGATCCGATCCAGGGTCGAGGTTGGAGAGTTGACAAACATGGTCTTGTTGACATAAATTATCGCTGTCGATATCAAGCTTATGAGCCGTTTGTTCTAGCAAGCCAGGCTCAGCTAGTTTACTTTACCAACTATCCAAAACGAGGAGCCGGAAGATCAGATTGGTGGGCAGTCTGTAAGACTAAAGCTCGGAATACCTTCGATGTCAACGAGATAGCTTATCAGGAAGATGAACTACCTCTTATTACAAATATTGTCGATGTAGACTCAACGGAAGTTCCTCATGACATGTTTCATCAATTGGAAGAGGTAGAAGTATCAGAAGAGGAAGCGGACGTTAATAGAAGTGAAGAGGAAGAGGAAGAGGAAGATGAACAAGATGAATTTTCAGAAGAGGGTTGAATATGTTTAATTTTCAGATGTAGTATGGTTTACTTTTGTTTTTTCAGATGTAGTATGGTTTACTTTTGTTTTAGCAACGTTAATAAGCGACGTTTTCAGATGTAGTATGGTTTAATTTTCTTTCCAGATATAGTATGGTTTACTTAGTGACGTTCCCTGGATGTAGTATGGTATACTTTTGGTTTTTTAAGATGTAGTATGGTACACTTCTGTATTTTTTCAGATATGGGTCGACGTGGATCATTTGGTTCCGCTCCTGGTGGGAGTCGATGAGCTCGATCGTCTC
Source organism: Iris pallida (assembly GCA_029216955.1). Classification (NCBI taxonomy): domain Eukaryota; kingdom Viridiplantae; phylum Streptophyta; class Magnoliopsida; order Asparagales; family Iridaceae; genus Iris; species Iris pallida. Next base: position 4,806,707 of record JANAVB010029820.1, on the reverse strand, counting down.
CATCTACCATTCCTACTGACTCCTCATCCCTCCGCACTCCACCATATACTAGCGGTCTAGTCGTCGGCTGTCATGACCCGCTCCCGAATAACCGGATACGAGTCGGACACGCCCAGCCTTTGTTGTTAGACACAACAAAGTAAGCTGTACCAATCTAGGGAAACTAACCAGATAAATATGAACATGAAATGAATCACAGCATCTATATAAATATGTCCCAACCAGAGTAAAGTACAATATCTGAATTATTACATTCCAACTAATAAAAGAGTCTGCTAGTCTCAATATATGGAAAGATAATGGGAAAATACTAAAGAAGCACTAGGCTTCTGCAGCCTCTAAGTCACAAGCAGCTCCAGCTGGCTCAGCAGGAAAAGCAATATCCTGTCCATAGTAGGTGTCACACAAAGCCTCCATCTCACCTGCAACATATCCTATTCAGGAGCGGAGCAAAGTACAGTTCTAGGTAATGAACAATAACATCATGATATGGAAAGTAAATGCTGAGAGAACAGGAAGAGCAAGATATGTAAAGAAAAGGAAGAACATGAACTACTGCTATAAAGATACATGAAGATCACGACTATATAAAGATGCAGGAAAGATCACGACTATAGCTAAAATCAAGATCAGGATCATGGAAACTAATGTAAGAACAAATCCTGGACATGTGTTATAAATTTGAAATACTTCTATGATATGTGACCAGCTTGGGTAAGACAATGAAAGAGCATGAAAAGATCCTGAAAGATCATATAAGGTACGGCTTAGGACCCGCGTACACTGTGCGAGGCCTAAGCTAAAGATCATGAATAAGTATCCGGGTTTGGTCACATATCTAGAGTATTTCCCCACCCCAAGATACAAGTAAGATCATGAAAGAACAAGCTAGAAAGATCATGAACGTGTTGCAGTGTGTCAGCAATAAAGAACAAGAAAAATGCACTGAGCAAAACCATAGAGTGTATTTGCCTTGCTCCAAGAAGGTACAAGTAGGCAAAATAGCTAGATATCCTCCTGTCATGATAATGATGTGTACAAGTTGGTTAATAAACAGCTAATTCTAATTGGTTTTATCAAGAGATTCTATTCACAAATAATTTCTAATATAATCTTAGTTCTAGGGTTCCTATAGAGTATCAAAATTATTCACTACATCCTAGACTAGCAATAAAACCAAACACATGATATGGTGATTACCAGGCTTAGAATTTAGACCAACAAAATTTAAGGTTTAAACCTATTATTAAGCCTTCATGAATACTTCTAGGTTAGAGTGAAACCAAAAGTCTTAATTAAGAATGAATGGGAGTTCTTAGAAGAAAGAGGATTTCTGAATTAGAACTAACAGTTTAATGGTCTTAAACTTAAATAGGAACCCTGCCTACAATTCAATTCCTTGCTAATAGTCCACACAACTAAAGTCCATTTACACCCTCTAAACATCTTTTTAGTCTTGAACAGGCAGTTATTGCTTCCCAAGCAACATCCCCTGCTAACAAGTTGCACCTCCTGAACTACACAGGATTTCCTTCCTGGATTATGCAGGAAACATAACAAGTGTCTCAGATTCTTGAGACACTCAAGTCTCTGAATTCATGAGACTTAAATCTCAGATTTACTGAGACCCAATCTCAGACTTCATGAGATTCAATCTCAGACTTCCTGAGATTCAATCTCAGACTTCCTAAGTTTACCAAGTGTCTCAGATTCTTGTCCACTGGACTTCACAAGTCCCAGATTCCTAAATTCTTCTTGAAAATGTTGATACCAACCCAAGACAAGACTGAACAAGGTCCCAGTATAAAACTTATTCAGACATCACCCAATCCAGTTAGCAGTATTGGCAGGATTTCCATTCCAACATCAGGTCCACTAGACTGCATTCTCAGATTTCAAAATAAAAGTTCAAATCTCTAATACATAGTGAAACTCAGTCTTAATAGGACTGATACAACTAGTCCAATGCATGATATCAGTCATATGCTCAGCTACGTGATTCCTGAACAAAACACTCTAAATCGAGTGTAGCTGCTACCTCTTCCCAAACCATAGTCTCAGGTCAAACAGGACTGGTACACAGTCCAGTACATACCCTGTATTCTTAACATGTTAATCATTATTCTAACCGATTTCCATGCTTAGTAGGCTTCCAAAAGAGAACAGGAATTGGGTAATCTAAGTTCAGGAGTTCAAGAAGGATATTCACCCAATCCTGTACTATAATTCAAGCACAAAGTTAACCCACAGTATCAGGTTAGCCTACAGTTCCAGCTACTTAATTTCCATACTATATCAGTTTAGAACTATAATCCCTAGACCCTCAACTGTAGCAGGAACCCAAGTGAGGGATTCATGCTAACCAAGGCATCAGTAATAAACTTCTAAGTTAGGTAGCATGTTGACAAATGTAGATAATGAAATCTAAATACAACAGTACACTGAAATCCAATTATAGCAGTAATAAACAGAAAGAAGTAGATCTTTACTCTGCAAAATGGTTTGGCATTTACAAAGCCTATTAAAGACAACATCCTAGGCATTGGTATCCTGTGCTCAATACCATAACCTTCCCATAATCCACCCTACAATCTTTTACCAATATCTCATAATTAATCTGAAATAAGCCAAGGATATTAATGGACAACAACATAGGAATCTAAGTATAAGAGATTTATAATGCAGAAACCTCCCACCAGATCAACACCAATTCAGCAGTAACACTGCTTCACTCAAGCCCAGATTATGTTATTCCTAAACTCAGGTGACATCCCCCCTTAAGATACTCAACTAAGGTCAGTAACCTAATAGGAGGAAAAGAAGGTTTACCTAACAATTCTCAGGTCCAGAGTCTGGACAGATGTTCAATACTGACATCTAACAATAATTCCAAAGTACAACACAGATGTAAATGAGAAGGTTAAAACACAAACCTGTAGTTGATCTCCCTCGACTAGCGACTTGATTTCACGAATCCGATACGTTCCTCGTGTGCAACAATTGGTTCAAAACTCCTCTGAGACATTCCCACAAACATCAAGGCAAAACCAAAAATTAATTCAATATGAGATCAACAATCTCATCAGTAACTAATTAACTGAGAGTTTCAAGAGATAGCAGTCCTACCAGAAATCCTTTCTTCGCAATTGTTCTAGATCTCGAGTATTGATTCGATCCAAAGTATGAAGGAGAGATGGATCTGACTAACTCTGATATGGATTGAACCAGTTCAAATTGAACAGAAATTAGGATATGAATGGATCAAAAAGTATTTCTCTTCGATTGATAACCTCACCTGTCAAATGATCAATGAACCATCAAGAACGGATCAGAACACGAAGAGGGATCTGAATAAAAACGAGTTGTTCAGTTATCAATGTAAACTTGAGTTTTGAATCAAGGAAGAATCAGAGAAGAACCGTAGGAGAAACACCATTACCTAGCTTCAATGATAGACACCATTTCTGGTAGCTTCAACACCATCATTCTTCCATTAGAATCGAGCTTGAAAGAAGAATGAAAAGAAAAGGAAAAATTTGGAAGAGTTGATACTAATTGGTAGAGAGAGATGAAGGTGCTCTGTGAAGTTTTATAGGCGGTTAAGGAAGGAGTAGCGTGGGATTAGGTTATCCACTGGCGGGAAATGGGTTCTGACAAGGTTGTTAGAGCAGGGGAGAGGAGAGCACATGGTCGTTCCTCTCGGCCGTTGAGAAATTTCAAAAAATCGAAAGCTTGCCAGGAATTTTTTAGAATAGTAGGAAAATTTAAGCTAATACTGGTTTGAACTATTAAAGGAATCAGTTTGGGCTGGCAATGCTGGCCTAATCAATTGGTTTAAAGAGATTAAGCCTAAGAGAAAAATTTAGATAATTTTTAAATGAGAAAACAACTTCACCTATGTTTAAAATATATAAAGAATATATATATATTCCCAATCATTACTCAATACAAAAATTAAATTCTACCGTATTTCAGAAAAGTGGAGTTACAAATCTTTCCCCCTTGAAAAATTTTGCCCTCAAAATTGGAATGTAGACACAGATCATCAAGAATAGTGAATCTAATGAGTCTGTTATTGAATTCAATTTATTTGAAACACAAAACACTCAAATGAACAAACTAGGATATCGTTCATGCATCTCGTCCTCATGCTTCCATGTGGACTCTCCTGGAGAGTGGTGTCTCCACATGACGCGGACAAGAGGAATAGTCTGGTTCCGCAGTCGTTTCTCTCTTCGGTCCAAGATCTCTACTGGCTGCTCCTCATAGGTCAAACTCGGGCCCACCTCTAGCTCTGAGTGATCTACCACATGGCTCGGGTCTGAAATGTATCGTCGAAGCTGAGATACGTGGAAGACGCTGTGTACTCCCTCCAAGCTAGCTGGAAGCGCTAGTCGATACGCCACCTCACCAATCCGTGCTGTCACCTCGAAAGGCCCGATGTACCTCGGACTGAGCTTTCCGTCTCTGCCGAACCGAATGACGCCTCTGGTCGGTGAGATCTTCAGGAATACCTTATTGCCAGCTGCGAACTCCAATGGCCATCTGCTGCTGTCCGCCCAGTGCTTCTGCCGATCCTGCGCAACTCTGAGACGATCCATGATCAGTCTGATCTTCTCAGCTGAATCTACCACCATCTCTGGCCCAAGCAAAGCTCTCTCGCCAACGTCGTCCCATGATAACGGTGTGCGATGTCTCCGTCCATACAATGCCTCGAACGGGGTCATCTCGATGCTAGCCTGATAACTGTTGTTATAGGCAAACTCTACAAGGTGCAAATGGTCCTCCCATGAACCGCCGAAGTCGAGTGTGTAAACCCGTAGCATGTCCTCCAGCGTCTGAATGGTCCTCTCAGACTGTCCGTCCGTCTGTGGATGATAGGCTATGCTGAACTTCAACTGTGATCCCAAGCTCTGTTGTAGACTCCTCCAGAAGTATAATGTGAAGCGGCTGTCTCGATCTGAAACGATGCTCACCGGCACTCCATGAATTCGCACGATCTGATGCATGTAGAGGTTTACAAGCTTCTCGGTCGACAGCCCAACCTTGAACGGAATGAAATGAGCAGACTTTGTCAATCTGTCCACGATCACCCAAATAGCGTCCTTGCCCCTAGGAGTACGCGGCAATCAAGAGACGAAGTCTATGGTAATGTGCTCCCACTTCCATTCCAGAATAGGTAAAGGCTGGAGTAGTCATGCTGGTCTCTGGTGCTCCGCCTTGACTTGCTGGCACACAAGGCATCTGGAAACAAATCTGGCAACCTCTATCTTCATCCCATACCACCAAATATACTCCCACAGACCCTTGTACATCTTGGTAGATCCAGGATGTATAGAATACTGCGACTGGTGGGCCTCCTATATCACCTCCTCCTGCAAGTCCTTGGGCACACACAGCTGACTCCCGTGCCTCAAGGATCCGTCCTCCACAATGGTGAAGTCGTCGAGCAGACCTAACTCTGCCTGAGCTCTAAGATATTGGATTCCCTTATCAAGCAGCTGGGCCTCCTTGATCTTCTCTAGCAACCCCGACTGTATCTGCATATGCATCATCTAACCTCCATACCCTGGGAGAACAATCTCAATCCCAAGGCTCTCCAGATCCTCCAAGAGATGCCGGTCCATGGTGAGATACATAGCAATAGGATATCGACTGAGAGCATCTGCAACCACATTCGCCTTTCCAGGGTGGTACTGCAGACTGATGTCGAAGTCCTTCATGAGTTCCAGCCATCTGCGCTGCCTCATATTCAGCTCCTTCTGAGTAAAGACATACTTCAGGCTTTTGTGGTCCGTGAAGATGTCCACTCTCTCTCCATATAGGTAATGCTTCCACGGTTTCAAGGCAAATATGACTGCTGCAAGCTCCAAGTCATGTATGGGATAGTTTTTCTCATGGGGCCTCAACTGTCTAGAAGCATACGCTATAACCTTCTTGTTCTGCTCCAGCACACATCCCAAGCCTTTCCCTGAAGCATCGCTATAGATGACGAATCCTCCTGATCCTGATGGCAAAGCTAAAACTGGCGCTGTCGTGAGTCTTCTCTTCAATTCTTCAAATGTTGACTGGAAGGCATCGCTCCAGATGAATTCTTCGTCCTTCCGCGTAAGCTTCGTCATAGGCTCTGCTATCCTGGCGAAGTCCTTTACGAACTTCCTGTAGTATTCCGCTAGACCCAAGAAACTACAAATCTCTACTACCGACTTGGGAGGTGCCCATGCTTCTACTGCTTCAATCTTCTTGGGATCCACAGAAATCCCCTCTCCGGTCACAACATGTCCTAGAAACTCTACTCTGTCCAAGAAAACTCACATTTTGAGAGTTTTCCGTATAGCTTCTCCTTCCGCATAATTTCTAAAATAATTCGTAGGTGCTCAACATGCTCCTCCTCCGTCTTGGAATAGATCAGAATGTCGTCAATAAAGACTACGACAAACTTATCCAAATACTTATGAAAGACCTTATTCATCAGGTTCATAAACACAGCTGGGGCATTGGTGAGTCCGAACGGCATCACTAGGAACTCATACTGGCCGTATCGGGTGTTGAAGGCTGTCTTCGGAATATCCTGCTCTCGAACCTTCATCTGGTGGTACCCCGACCGAAGTTCAATCTTAGAAAAGACCTTCGCTCCACCAAGTTGGTCAAACAGCTCATCAATCCGTGGCAAAGGGTATCTATTCTTGATGGTGATGTTGTTGAGTGCACGGTAATCAATGCACATCCTTACCGTTCCATCCTTCTTGGGCACGAAAAGTGCCGGCGCTCCCCAGGGTGAAGCACTGGACCGAATAAACCCCTTGCCCTCAAGCTCATCAATCTGCACCTTCAACTCTGCAGCTTCCTTCGGGTTGATCTTGTAATAATGCTGGGACTTTAGCGCTGATCCGGGTACTAGGTCGATGCTGAACTCCACATCTCGATCTGGCGGCAATCCTGGCAATTCCTCGGGGAAGACGTCGAGATACTCTGCAATCAGCGGATGCGGCAACTCCTGGTCTTCTGCAACTGCTCCGAAGTAGACTCTCTCTGGCCTCTCTGCAACTCACCTGCTGATCTCGAATGGTGGAACTCCTGGCGGGCTGAAGATCACCTTCCCTTCATGGCAGTCTATTACGGCAAACTGCTCGCTCATCCAGTCGATGCCGAGGACTACGTCGAATCCGGGCAGTGGCATCACTAGAAGTCGAGCTCGAATCTCTCTCCCAGCAATAGTGATAGGGCATTCCACCATCTCACTTACTGGCACAATCCCACCTCCTGTCATAATCTGACAGTTTCTCCTAGTGGGCTTGGGTGTGAAGCCGTGTCTATACAGAAACTCATACGATACAAAGCTATGTGTGGCTCCAGAATCAAATAAGGCAATAACAGGAAATGAATGTATGATAACAGAACCTGTGATGACATCTGGCACTGCCTCGTCCTCCTAAACTGCAGTCATGACGTAAGCACGTCCTTGCTGTGCTCCTCCTCTCTGATGCTGCTGGTGCTGTGCAAACCTCTCCTGTTGGGGTGGTAGAGCTCCTCCTCTCTGGGGTGCAGCAGGGGTGGTACAGCCGGTAGTCCTCCAGCTCCTCGAGGTCCTCCTGCTAGTCTAGCTGTAGCCTGAGCGCAGTCCCTCATCTGATGTGCATCCGATCCGCAAAAGAGGCAAAGTCCCAACCTCTTGCGACACTCGTCGATATGATGACCGGGGTGATGGCAATAGGCACAAGGGGTCGCCAACTGCTGCCTCTGGTTCTGATGTGCTAGAGCTCTGGCCTGACGGTGATGCTGCTGTTGGTGCGGCCTCGTCTGGGTTTGAGTCTGAACCCTCTTCGCTGGTGCCTGGAAACTGCTACTGCCCATATCCCGGTCCCTCTTCAGCTTGGGGTCCGTCTCCTTTTCTACAGCCTGAGCAATCTTCAGAATGCTCGCATACGCCGTCGCCTGACTGATCGCTACCGCATGTCGCAGCTCTCTGGTGAGACCCTTCTTGAATCTCCATGCTCTGTCCTCTGGCTCTCTAATCAGGTTCTCAGCGAACCTGCTGAGTCTGGTGAACTTCGAAGTGTACTGCGCAACCGTCATCGTCCCCTGCTACAGCGCCTCGAACTGCATCCTCAACTCATCACGCTCTACCTCTGAAAAGAATTTCTCCTTGAACAGTGTTTTAAAAACTGTCCAAGACACTCGGGGCTCCGCCAACTGGGGGTCCTCCCGGTACCAAGCTCTGGCCAAGTCAAAGAGTCGCATGCTAGCCACTGACACCTTCTGATCCTCTGGAATGTTCGCCATTGTCAAGGTCCTCTCTGCATTCTCCAGCCATTCATCTGCATAGATGATCCCCTCGTCGCCCCAGAAGTCCATCGGGGAAAGGTTCTGGTACTCCTTGGATGTCCCCGGTCTCGGTCCTCGCGGTGCTGGAGGTGCTACTGGTGCTGGTGCTGATGCTGCCGGCTCTCTGGTCCTCAGTGCGTCGACGACAGTCGCTCTGAACTGCGTGGCCTGTTGGTTCTGGGTCTCACGGAACTGAGCAGCCTGGTGGTTTTGGGCCTCCATAAACTGCTGAAACATCGCCATCACCTGAGTGTCGTCAAACATCATCGTCGGCGGCAGTGCTGGAAAGATAGGAGGCGCTGGCGGAAGCGGATCTGCCTGAACGTCTGGTGCGGCCTGCTCCGAACCGCCTGCAACTCCAGAACTGCCTGCAACTCCTGGCTAGTATGCGGTCTTCCTCGTAGCGACCATCCTGCATAAAGAGTAAACTTGTTGAATGACAAACCCTAAAACCTAACAAACAATGTTTTTAATAATAATAAGCACCTGAAAAACTTGAATAACCTGATATACCCTTGTTTCCCGATTTTCCTATGCTGTGATCAATTTTCCCTAGTGTAATCAAGTCCTCCAATAGTACGCTAAGTCCTAGGTACCATTAGGATAGACCTGCATGGGCCACCACTAAAAACATGTCACGACCCGCTCTCGAATAACCGGATACGAGTCGGACACGCCCAGCCTTTGTTGTTAGACACAACAAAGTAAGCTGTACCAATCTAGGGAAACTAACTAGATAAATATGAACATGAAATGAATCACAGCATCTATATAAATGTGTCCCAACCAGAGTAAAGTACAATATCTAAATTATTACATTCCAACTAATAAAAGAGTCTGCTAGTCTCAATACATGGAAAGATAAAGGGAAAATACTAAAGAAGCACTAGGCTTCTGCAGCCTCTAAGTCACAAGCAGCTCCAGCTGGCTCAGCAGGGAAAGCAATATCCTGTCCATAGTAGGTATCACACAAAGCCTCCATCTCACCTGCAACATATCCTATTCAGGAGCGGAGCAAAGTACAGTTCTAGGTAATGAACAATAACATCATGATATGGAAAGTAAATGCTGAGAGAACAGGAAAAACAGATATGTAAAGAAAAGGAAGAACATGAACTACTGCTATAAAGATACATGAAGATCACGACTATATAAAGATGCAGGAAAGATCACGACTATAGCTAAAATCAAGATCAGGATCATGGAAACTAATGTAAGAACAAATCCTGAACATGTGTTATAAATTTGAAATACTTCTATGATATGCGACCGGCTTGGGTAAGACCATGAAAGAGCATGAAAAGATCCTGAAAGATCATATAAGGTACGACTTAGGACCCGCGTGCACTGTGCGAGGCCTAAGCTAAAGATCATGAATAAGTATCCGGGTTTGGTCACATACCTAGAGTATTTCTCCACCCCAAGATACAAGTAAGATCATGAAAGAACAAGCTAGAAAGATCATGAACGTGTTGCAGTGTGTCAGCAATAAGGAACAAGAAAAATGCACTGATCAAAACCATATAGTGTACTTGCCTTGCTCCAGGAAGGTACAAGTAGGCAAAATAGCTAGATATCCTCCTGTCATGATATTGATGTGTACAAGTTGGTTAATAAACAGCTAATTCTAATTGGTTTTATCAAGAGATTATATTCACAAATAATTTCTAATATAATCTTAGTTCTAGGGTTCCTATAGAGTATCAAAATTATCCACTACATCCTAGACTAGCAATAAAACCAAACACATGATATGGTGATTACTAGGCTTAGTATTTAGACCAACAAAATTTAAGGTTTAAACCTATTATTAAGCCTTCATGAATACTTCTAGGTTAGAGTGAAACCAAAAGTCTTAATTAAGAATGAATGGGAGTTCTTAGAAGAAAGAGGATTTCTAAATTAGAACTAACAGTTTAATGGTCTTAAACTTAAATAGGAACCCTGCCTACAATTCAATTCCTTGCTAACAGTCCAAACAACTAAAGTCCATTTACACCCTCTAAACATCTTTTTAGTCTTGAACAGGCAGTTATTGCTTCCCAAGCAACATCCCCTGATAACAAGTTGCACCTCCTGAACTACACATAATTTTCTTCCTAGATTATGCAGGAAACATAACAAGTGTCTCAGATTCTTGAGACACTCAAGTCTCTGAATTCATGAGACTTAAATCTCAGATTTACTGAGACCCAATCTCAGACTTCCTGAGATTCAATCTCAGACTTCCTGAGATTCAATCTCAGACTTCCTGAGTTTCAATCTCAGACTTCTTGAGTTTACCAAGTGTCTCAGATTCTTGTCCACTGGACTTCACAAGTCCCAGATTCCTAAATTCTTCCTAAAAATGTTGATACCAACCCAACACAAGACTGAACAAAGTCCCAGTATAAAACTTATTCAGACATCACCCAATCCAGTTAGCAGTATTGGCAGGATTTCCATTCCAACATCAGGTCCACTAGACTGCATTCTCTGATTTCAAAATAAAAGTTCAAATCTCTAATACATAGTAAAACTTAGTCTTAATAGGACTGATACAACTAGTCCAATGCATGATATCAGTTATATGCTCAGCTACATGATTCCTGAACAGAACACTCTAAATCGAGTGTAGCTGCTACCTTTTCCCAAACCATAGTCTCAGGTCAAACATGACTGGTACACAGTCCAGTGCATACCCTGTATTCTTAACCTGTTAATCATTATTCTAACCGATTTCCATGCTTAGTAGGCTTCCAAAACAGAACAGGAATTGGGTAATCTAAGTTCAGGAGTTCAAGAAGGATATTCACCCAATCCTGTACTATAATTCAAGCACAAAGTTAACCCACAGTATCAGGTTAGCCTACAGTTCCAGCTACTTAATTTCCATACTATATCAGTTTAGAACTATAATCCCTAGACCCTCAACTGTAGCAGGAACCCAAGTGAGGGATTCATGCTAACCAAGGCATCAGTAATAAACTTCTAAGTTAGGTAGCATTTTGACAAATGTAGATAATGAAATCTAAATACAGCAGTACTCTGAAATCCAATTATAGCAGTAATAAACAGAAAGAAGTAGATCTCTACTCTGCAAAATGGTTTGGCATTTACAAAGCCTATTAACGACAGCATCCTAGGCATTGGTATCCTGTGCTCAATACCATAACCTTCCCATAATCCACCCTACAATCTTTCACCAATATCTCATAATTAATCTGAAATAAAGCCAAGGATATTAATGGACAACAACATAGGAATCTAAGTATAAGAGATTTATAATACAGAAACCTCCCACCAGATCAACACCAATTCAGTAGTAGCACTGCCTCACTCAAGCCCAGATTATGTTATTCCTAAACTCAGGTGACATCCCCCCTTAAGATACTCAACTAAGGTCAGTAACCTAATAGGAGGAAAAGAAGGTTTACCTAACAATTCTCAGGTCCAGAGTCTGGACAGATGTTCAATACTGACATCTAACAATAATTCCAAAGTACAACACAGATGTAAATAAGAAGGTTAAAACACAAACCTGTAGTTGATCTCCCTCGACTAGGGACTTGATTTCATGAATTCGATACGTTCCTCGTGTGCAACAATTGGTTCAAAACTCCTCTGAGACATTCCCATAAACATCAAGGCAAAACCAAAAATCAATTCAATATGAGATCAACAATCTCATCAGTAACTAATTAGGTGAGAGTTTCAAGAGATAGCAGTCCTACCAGAAATCCTTTCTTCGCAATTGTTCTAGATCTCGAGTATTGATTCGATCCAAACTATGAAGGAGAGATGGATCTGACCAACTCTGATATGGATTGAACCAGTTCAAATTGAACAGAAATTAGGATATGAATGGATCAAAAAGTATTTCTCTTCGATTGATAACCTCACCTGTCAAATGATCAATGATCCATCAAGAACGGATCAGAACACGAAGAGGGATCTGAATAAAAATGAGTTGTTCAGTTATCAATGTAAACTTGAGTTTTGAATCAAGGAAGAATCAGAAAAGAACCGTAGGAGAAACACCATTACCTAGCTTCAATGATCGACACCATTTCTGTTAGCTTCAACACCATCATTCTTCCATTAGAATCGAGCTTGAAAGAAGAATGAGAAGAAAAGGAAAAATTTGGAAGAGTTGATACTAATTGGTAGAGAGAGATGAAGGTGCTCTGTGAAGTTTTATAGGCGGTTAAGGAAGGAGTGGCATGGGAATTAGGTTATCCACCGGCGGGAAATGGGTTCTGACAAGGTTGTTAGAGCAGGGGAGAGGAGAGCACATGGTCGTTCCTCTCGGCCGTTGAGAAATTTCAAAAGATCGAAAGCTTGCCAGGAATTCTTTAGAAGAGTAGGAAAATTTAAGCTAACACTGGTTTGAACTATTAAAGGAATCAGTTTGGGCTGGCAATGCTGGCCCAATCAATTGGTTTAAAGAGATTAAGCCCAAGCGAAAAATTTAGATGATTTTTAAATGAGAAAACAACTTCACCTATGTTTAAAATATATAAAGAAAAAATATATATATATTCCCAATCATTACTCAATACAAAAATTAAATTCTACCATATTTCAGAAAAGTGGAGTTACACTGGCAGTGCCTCCATACCCGGCTCTAGCAGTTCGAGGCTAGGGACTTCTTCTTCTACGCAGCCAGTACCGTCGAGTATTCAAGAGGTCGACCCCACTATTGAGGAGCAGGCCGAGGCCTACGTCGAGGTCGAGGACGATGGCGAGGCCCACGCTGAGAGCGAGGGTGAGGCCGAGGGGCAGGGTGCGGGCAGGGGCAGGGGCAGGGACAGGGGCAGAGGGCGGGGCAGGGGCATAGTGCAGCTCCCATCTGAGATAGATCCTCCGTGTCGCCCGGAGGGGGATCTGAGGTTGGAGATTTGGGCCTGTACTCGGACCAGGCGGTAAGTAAAATTGTTGCATTTAATTTGTTTAAATTTATTATAAACTTGTTTAATAAATTTTAATTTCTATTATACAGGTATTATCCCTCCTCCATACACCGGGCGCTGGGTATATTCATGTGACAGAACTACGGGAGGCCCTGGATCAACTGGAGGGATGTCCCGGCCGACAGAAAGGCCTTCTGTTTTGAGTACTTAATATTTAGTATGTTATGTTATAACTTATGTACTTATATGATTTTTCAGCAGACTTACTTCTTCCCTCACCACCGCGCCATTGCTGTCGAGGCTATATTTTCCACCATCGCCAGCAAGCTTATTAGGGACGCGATCACCGACCAAAAGGATGCGACCGTCGGGGATTGCCTATTCAGGGTTGGATCTCTGCCGCCGACTGGGCGGTATTGAAGAGGAGATTCGATGAGGAAGCCTACAAGGAAAACTCCGCAAAGTCTAAAAAAGCACGACAGACGAAGTCGCAGTGGTATGGTGGATCAAGGTCCATCATAGATTTCTTCACCCATATGGTACGCATCTCGCTGTATACCCATAATTAATACTTTAAAGTAATATATTTCTTTCAACTTAACTGACAAATCATATAATAATTTCGTAACAGGTTGAATCGGAAGAAGACCCGAATATGGTGACCTTGTTTCTCGCCACACACAAGAAGGGGGAGCTGTTCGTAGACAACAAGGTCCGGGACACCTACGTAAGTTATACTTAATGCTAGTTCATTAATATTAATTTTTAGTTACGTAGAAAATTTATATAGATGTTATTTCTAGGCCGAGTTTTAGAAGTTTTACTTAATGCTAGTGCATTAGTATATTAATTTTTAGCGACCACGTGAGAATTCATATAGATGTTATTTCTAGGCCGAGTTTTTGAGGCTTAGGGAGGCCGGGCCAACACGGAAGGAGGGAGCTGGTGCTAGCACTTTCCAGCAGCCCCCGGCCGCAGCTCAGTCAGATGACGAGCTGTGGATGAGGGCCGTTGGTGGCATGCATAGGGGTACTTACTATGGTACGGGCTCCTATGGTGGCTTCATTGTGTCACAGTCCTCTGTGACTGCGACTAGTGTGCCCGGCCCCACACAGACTGAGGAGTCGATCCGCTAGCAGGAGAGTGACGTCCTTGCACAGATTGCAGCTCTGCGTGACGAGATGCTGCAGAGGATGGGGGTACCGTATAAAGATGATTCTGTGCTCATCTCACGCTTTGAGAGGCTGGAGGAGACTATGGAGGTACTGCAACAGATGACCCGTTGTACGCAGGAGGCTACACAGCGATTGACCGAGCAGATACAGCATTTCCAGGAGATGGCAGCGGAGCGACCGTCTGCTGGTATGTCGGGAGCATCGTCTACAACCGGCGGTGCACGAGAGGACATGTTCGTCCACCTGTTGTCACCGGAGGAGTATCAGACGATCCTAACGTTAAGACGACAGTCATCTGGTGGCGGTCCTCCTCCAGCACTGGGTCCAGCTCCAGGCGATCAGTAGTTGAGGATATTAAGTTTTCACTTTGTACATATTTGGGGATATTCAGCTTTTTCGTTGAGGATATTGAGTTTGTACGTATTTACGGATATTGATTTTGTTTGTTCAGGATATTATATATTGACATTGTTTGTTGCGGATAGTATTTTTTCTTTATATTTTTTGTATATTCTGGAATGTATTATGCGTACCGGTGTTGAGTGTTCCACCGAGGGGGTCGACGAACCCAGGGATTGGATTCTGTATTTTGTGTTTTGTATTCTGTATTTTGGCTCAGGCTCCAGCTCCATTTGCATTCTGGAACCTGTTTTTTTAATTTAGCGACGTTTTTAGCGACGTTAATATTCGTCGCTACATTTTAGCGACGTTAAGAAATGATATATATATATTTTATATATATATATATATATATATATTATTTTATATATATATATATATATATATATAAAATAATATATATATATATATATATATATATATATATATATAGGAGAATACTTAGAAATCATATATATGACTATCAAATGAACAAACTAAGGAGCCTAGAAGGAGGCGAAAAGCCTCCATCCCAGCCCAAAACACAAAACAAAGGAGCCTAGAAGGAGATCGCTGCCCGGACCACCAGGTCAGCCACGAAACTCAACAAACTCCCCCAGAATAGTAACCTCAATGCTTAACATCCTGTCTTAGAATGTTCGAGGTCTTGCCAACAAACCAACCATGAGAAGACTGCTCGGTCTCAAGAAAACCCACAAAATTGACATCTTGGTGATCATCGAACCAAAAATCCCCGCTAATAAACTGAAGTCCATTCAGCTTCAGCTCAGATTCTAAAAGGCCATTGCCAGCTGCCACGATATCTTGATCCTTTTCTCCAATAACGTGAAGCTGGAAGCGACCCATGACTCCAACCAGGCTCTCACTTGCTGGATGGAACACCCCACGCTCAGGACCCACTATCTTTTGTCTGCTGTCCACGGGAGCTGCGACATCCCCGAACACAGAACTCTCTGGAATGACCTGATCCAGATCAACCCCACCAACTTGCCCTGGATTTGCATCGGCGACTTCAACGCTATTTCTTATAGGGAGGAAAAATCTGGCGGCCGGCCCTCCCTCCGTCGGCTATGCACGACTTCAACACCTCCATCTTCAACACCAACTTGTCTTTCCTTCAGTTCAACGGAAGCTCTTTCACCTGGTGCAATATACAAAAAGGCTCCCGAAGGCAATACTCCCGTCTTGATCGTGCTCTGGTCAACACTCAGTGGAAAGATTTGAATATCAACTCCATCCTCTCGCACCTGAATTCCACCAAATCAGATCACTTGCCCCTCCTCAACGAAATTAGCAAAAACTCCAACCAAATGAAGAAGAACTTCTGATTTCTAAACTTCTGGAGCCAACACCCCCTATTCAGAAACATCGTCAGGGAGGCTTGGAGCAGTGCGGATTCCCTCGATCCCCTCATCCGAGTGGCCGATAAACTAAAGGTAACTAGAAAAGCTCTGACAGTTTGGAGCAAAAAAGCGTTCGAGGACCTTTTCCAGACGGTCAGGGAAACAGAAGACGATGTGACTAGAGCGGAAGCTTTCTTCGCGATCAACAGATCCTTAGAAGCCATAGCTTCTTTAAACTTTACTAGAGCCCTTATTAAATTTTGCCTGCGTATCGAAACTGAATTCTGGTAGCAGAAAGCCAGACTTATCTGGGACAGTGAGGGTGACAAAACACCAGCTTCTTCCACTCCTACGTCAAAGGCTACAGGCAGAAACTCACACTGTACCAAATTACTGACGATAATGGAGACATCCTGAAGGACCAACGGAGTATCCAATTGGCTGTTGGCACATTTATTTTGATAACATTAACAACATCTTCGTGGTTTAGTTTTCTTTATATTTTAGCTAACAGATAATCCCTCAAGCTCTCCTAAAAAAAGATCTATCCATTCAAGACGAGTCATCAAAGCCTTATGGAAGTCCTTAAACGAAGACTAAAGAAAAGACCAGCGCACCTCAAAGACAGCTCTCAAAAGATTCAAGATTTCGAGTTTGTACAAGGTCTAGGTCTTTCTGTATAACACCTAAGGTTAGATGACAAAC
This sequence comes from Iris pallida, assembly GCA_029216955.1. Lineage (NCBI taxonomy): Eukaryota > Viridiplantae > Streptophyta > Magnoliopsida > Asparagales > Iridaceae > Iris > Iris pallida. The sequence goes on along the minus strand of JANAVB010029820.1, from coordinate 4,789,868 downwards.
ATAAAGTTCTTTCTATTTTTAAGTCAAAAATCAATGTCTAAAGAAATGGCATACCGACGGTATACCGCTGTGTACCGACGGTATACCGTTTCTGAACCAGAAATATGTTCTGTAATAAAATTCGGCATCCGACGGCATACTACAGTACACCGGCGGTATACCGTTTTGTGAGCCATAAAATGTTCTGTGACAAAAATTGGCATACCGACGGCATACTACAGTACACCGGTGGTATACCGTTTTTTGAGCCACAAAATGTTCTGTGACAAACTCGACATACCGATAGCATACTACAGTATACCGGTGGTATACCGTTTCTGAGCAGAAAATATATTCTGTAAAGAAAATTGGTATACCGACGGCATCCCGCTTTATACCGACGGTATACCGACTTCGTCAGATTTGATTTTTGAATGGACAAGATACTAGCATTAAATGCTCCCAACGGTAAGATTTATTACCGTTACTGTTTCGAACGGTATGCCGGTCCATACCGACGGTATTGTCGTCTGTATTATGTTCAGGAGCATTAAATGCTATTATTTTTTTGTTTTCTATACAAATAGATTCCCTCTTCTCATTGAAGGTTATCCACTTAAGCCATAAATTTCTCAACAACCAAGAGCTCCACCATTACTACTCTACCCAAGCTTTTAATTGTCATCCAATTCAAAAGTGCTAGAGTATTCAAGAGTTATAATTTTAGATCTTCAAGTATTGTAGAAGATCAACAGCTTCCTTTCTTTTCCTTTTGAAGTTGACGAGCCTTCGTAAGAAAACTCGTGTGTAAGAAGTTGGCGAGTTCTTCGGATCCAAACTCGTGTTAAAATTGACGAGTTCTTCGGATCCAAACTCGTGTGTAACTATTTACTCAATAGTGGATTTAAACCGGAGAGAGTTCCGGGACTGGATTGCCTCTAGGGAGAAGACCAGGATACATCGAGTGTTTGATTCTCTTTCTCTCTCTCTCTCTCTCATTTACTTCAGTAAAATAGCTTACTTGTGTTAAGTAATTTTTTATTACCCTATTCACCCACCTCTAGGGTTCTATAATTGGTTTCAGAGTTTTATTCTCTTGATTTGGATTTATACCCTAAGAGTGATCGATGGCCACTAATTCTATTATCAACACATTCAACAATGAGGGACACTCCACAAATAGACCTCCTCTATTTGATGTAACCAACTATAACTATTAGAAAATTAGGATGAGCATTTATCTGAAGTCCATAGATTTCGATTTATGGGATTGTGTAATAAATGGTCTCCCTACTCCTTTCGGAGTTATTGAGGATGTTGCTTCTGACATGGATAAACTCACTGAGAATGTCAAGAAGCTTGCTAGTCGAGATGCTAAGGCTATGAACGCTCTTTACTACGCTCTCGATAGCAATGAATTCAATAGAATTTCTACTTGCAAGACTTCAAATAAAATTTGGAAATTGCTAGAAGCAGGGCCGGCCCTGAGCTGTTGGGGGCCCAAAGCAAAACTTCAAAAATGGACCCTCATACATAATGTAAAAATATATATATAAATAAAACAAAATTTTGTTGTAGCCAAGATTTGAACCAAAGACCTCTTAAATGTAAGTCTAGCATTATAACCACTAAACCGCAAAGTTTTTTGTTAAAAAAGACACATAATACATACTAGTTCTATTATAGACAATTCCATGTTGGTGCCTCTTTTTGTCAAGGGGCCCTGGGCCGTCGCCCAGCCTACCCTGGGCCAGGGCCGCCCCTGGCTAGAAGTCACTCACGAGGGAACATCATAAGTAAAGGAATCAAAGATTAGTAGACTCACACAAGAATATGAATCTTTTAAAATAAAATAAGATGAGTCTATTACTTGCATGTTTACTCATTTCGGTGATATCATTAACCCTCTTTCTTCTCTTGGTAAGGAATGTCCTGCTCATAAAAAGATCAGAAAAATTCTCAGAGGGTTAACTAAAGGATGGAATCCTAAAGCTACCGCCATCATTGAGGGGAACGACTTGACAACCATGAATCTTGAGACCCTCATATAGAAGCTTATGACTCATGAGCTTGACATGAAAGATCAAGAGAAGTCATCCATGCAAGAAAATAAGAAGTCTCTGGCTCTCAAGGTTACAAAATCTCACTCAAAGGATAGCTCCAACGATAACGAGTCAGATGATGATGAAGAAATAGCTCTTACCGCAAAGCATTTCCAAAAGTTCCTCAAGTTCAACAAAGCCGACCACTTTAGACGGGACAACGGTGAAAAGCCTGCTTGCTACCAATGCAGGAGAACCGGACACATCAAGAGAGATTGCCCTATGACAAGAAGAGACTCCAGTAAGTACGATAAGTCTAACAAAGGAAGGTCTTCCTCCAAGAAATAAGCCAACACCAGCATCTGGTGTGAAAGTGATTCTAGCGATTCAGACAACGACAAAGAATACAAACACAATACAAATATTTGCCTCATGGCAACCGATGAGGTACTCGATGACCTCTCTTTGAACACTCTCTCTTATGATGATTTGAAAAATACCATTCTTGAATTACACGAGGAACACAAAGGTGTTAGAAATAAGTACAAGAAATCTCTAAAAGAGGTTGAGGTATACAAACAAGAAGTAGAGAGACTTTCCAACATCATTATTGATGTAAAAGAGAAATATTCCGCCTCTGACACGGATGAGATAGAGTCTTTGCGACTCAAGTTACAAGAATCTCAAGTCATTATTGAGAAAAAAGATGATGAGATTCAATCCCTCAGAAGGACTTATGATTTTTCTATGCATAAAACTCAAGCTTCTAATAGAAGAGAATATGATACCTCTATTAAGTATAATGATCTTCTTATGCATGGTAAGAAACTAGTTGGTAAAAATATGGCTCGCACACATGCTCCAAGATACGCCTACACTCATCACAATACTAGTCATAATTCTTACATGAACAAGAATACTACACATAGGTTCTATCCTAACACAAGGAAAGGACCCTTTGTTAAGAAGAACACCTCACATCATGCTTTCTATTATCATCACCATAACACTCATAATAGAACTCCTCGCACTAAAGCTCCACATATACATAACACTCACACATTCTCTTCTAAATCTTCCATGATGTGCAACTATTGTGGTCTACATGGACATACTTCTAATTATTGTCAAACAAGGAAACATGTTGATATGAAAGTTTTTAAATGGGTTCTTAAGACTAACTGTAACACCCACTTTTCTAAAAGGAGAGTAATTTTGAACTTTTGTAAAAGTTTATTATTTAATAATAGAATTTATGATTTATGGGAATTTTTAATTAATTTAATATTATTTAAAATTTATGAATTATAATTTTGATGTGTTAGCTAGTGAACCCTAGAACTGTTGAGCCTACAGACTAACCATGACCATATGGACCTAACCATGTGATTAGAATGACTATTTATAACTTTTTAGGCTAAGGATATTTTGGTCATTTTGTGACTTTTTAATTATTTAGGATTTTGATTAATTGGTGAATTTTAGATTATTTTAATAATATTTAAATTAACGTATTATAATTTTGGTCATTTTTTCATATTTTAATATTTTGGAAATTTTTATATTTTAATATTAATTTTACGGGATTTGTTTAGTCGGGTTTGAGTTTTGTTTCGTTCCGACTTGTGTTAGTGACCCGGGTAGCTTAGACTGTAGACGGGATCCCAAGATTAGTTAGTTATGACCCATAAATCCCACTAATTAAGTTAGTGAGTTTAGACTAATCCCACTTGTTAGATTGGTTAAGTTAGAGGCTTAAATTTAACCCTTTTGATCCCAAACTTGAACCGAACTTAAAATTAACCAAGTGGACTAGTTGAGGCCTTATTGGGCTTTCCCCCTAGGCCCAAATAGGGTTTAATGGCATCCACTATAGCTAGGTTAGCCTCCCTTCCTTTCATTTTATTCCATCTTGCCTCTTTTCCTTCACAAAGTGTTCTTCCCCAAATTAGAGAGCTTCCCTCTTTGATTTTATCTCTAAATCCTTATATCCCTCCACCAAAACTTTTATCCAACCTTCTCATACTACCAAGGGAGGATACTAGAAAAGATTTGGAGCAAAGTGCAAGGAGGAGTATCCTTTTTGGAAGATCTTCGTGTCGAAACCGTGTCCTTGGGAGTATCATTGGGATTCCATTCCCAATAGGTAAAACCAACCCTCTAAATTGATTTTCTATGTATATTAGTTAGTTTTGAATATATAGGATCCACTCCCATGCATATACCCCATTTAGATTCAAATTTGAGGCCTTTTGGAGCTCTCTTGAGGATTTTAGATGTGTCGTGTGTCCTACTTGATAGATCCCAAATTAGGACACCTCATGTATATGTATGTATGATAATAGTTTAAATAGATATTTAAATTCAGTTTTAGAATGGTCAGAGAGTGGATTGATCTTAGTTAGGATGGTTAGAATGAGTTTAATTTGGATACCTATGTTGGTATCCAAGTATCTTGGCCTACATGTGTTTCTTTTGTCAAAAATAACTCAAATTTGTCATAATATTCATCCACGTTTTTATTAACTAAAGCAACTTAGAAATGTCATAACGTTTAGCTTAGAACTCCTATTAATCTTCCATTTTTTTAAAAGAACCGTATCGAAGTTAGCTTTCCAAATATATATTTTAATAAACTAAAATCATTCTGGAACTTTCTATAAAACTATTTGAGTGTCAGCTATCCGAAAGACAAACGCGTTTCTGTTTTTTCGCGATTTCGGGAGCTTTTGGACACGAAAATGCGATCCGTTTGAAGTTTCGAAAAGCTAACATGAAGGGCTACGACATACTTTAATCCTAAAATTTAGTGAAGGCACAATTGGTATAGTATTGATTTTAAGTAGAAGAGTGACTATACGACATAGGCATTTTGTGTAACCTATGAGCCTATGTAGTATGGATATTAAATAAATGTAGAGTATGTAATGCATGATATATTAAATAAATAAAATAATATATATATAATATGTATTCTCTTTACATTAATGCATATATATGGTTGAATACAAGCATGTAGGAATGCAATCAATGTAATGTATGTAAGCAATGCATAAATGCATAAATAAAAAAATGATATACAATATATGCACAATGAATGCTAGATATGAATGCAAGGTATACATGTAATGATAGATATGAATGCATAATGTATACATAATGTAATGCAATATATAATGATAGCATGTATGGTAATATAGAATATATGATGCAAGCATATATATGTCCACTATTTTTCCTTTTCCTTACATTTTTCCTTCCCTTCCCTTTCAATTTCTGTTTTCCTCCTTTTTTCTCTTCTATTTTTACATGTTGTATAAAATGTATATAATGTATAGATGCATGTAAGTATGTAATATGCATGAATGACATGTATGTAATAAAAATAAGTATATGTATGCAACTTAATGATATGTGAATGGATATAATGCCTGAACTGAAGTATGCATGTATATGGGATATGAATGAATGGTATATATATGTGTTAAGGTAATGTAATGTATGTATTCACATATATTTTGAGTTAAATATATGAGTTTGTATGCATATATTATATGTATGCATGTATGCAGAAATGAAGGTAATATAATGTAAAGTATGCCTATATGAATATAATGTATGCAAGTATTAATGTATTCAAATATGTATATACGCATCTATGTACATATGTATAGGTGCATGAATGAATGCAAGTATGCATATATTACATGTATGTAGACATGAATGCAATGTATGTATGTATGTATACATGATATGTATGTATACATGTATACAATGTAAGTATGTATGTATGCATTTCTATAAACTGAGTTAATCTATAATATTTTACACACATGCATTCATACACCCTTTGACACCATGTATCACATGTCACAAACACCTACCTATCACTAAATCTGAGAACATTAACACATATCCTTTGACACACATGCCAAACACACACACACATACTCACTTACTCTTTTACCTCTCATTCTCTCTCTCTCTCTCTCTCTATATATATATATATATATGTATGTATGTATATGCCTATATATATATAGCTTTTCTATATATATCTATGTATATGAATATGTGAATGTGAATAATATATATGCATTATATGACTAAGTTTGTGTGCCTTGTTAGCTTATGTTTTAGTTTTGTGCTTGGTTTAGTAAGTGACTTAGGCTATGAGTTAGTAGCAATCTTGGATACTTGATTTGCATAGACTTAGTTTGTTTAGACCTAGAATTGACTAACCTAGACTAGTTGACCGTTGTTGACCCAACCCTAACTAGTTTGACCACAGTTGACTAGAGTTGACCTAGTTTGACTTTATAGTTGATCAGAGTTGACCAAGAGTTGACTTTGACCTAGATTGACTTAGACTCATGTAGATTGCACTATAATTTCAATTACCATATAAATTGAACTCTTTATAACCTGTGTTGCTCTAACTAGGACTCTGTGACTCCAGTTGGCCATCTTTTTATATCAGCTGTTCAGGGTATCAGGCGAGTTCATTCTCTGACCGTTATATACTTGATAGGATTTACATTTACGCTCTAGATTACTTTAATTGGTGATGTCACGTTGTTAACACGGATTGGTACTATATGGATCCCTTCATGAGATGTTATCTCTCTCGGGAGCATCGGATACATCATGTCATGTGCGTTTCACTTTCATCATGTATTCTTGTGCTTTTACCATTCATGTGCACTCTCGTGATTCATGTACTCTAATGTTTATGGAGCCCCCATGTTTACATTCATGTGTACCTATTTATGGGCCTCCATGTGATATCATGTGCAATAACATAACCTGTCTAGATCCTTGTGTATTGATTGGCGTATGGGGGAGTATAAATGGTCATGTGAATAATTCCAAAGTAGTGTAGTCATGTGCAAACTTTCATGTTTATTATCAAGCCGTTCACATATCTATCTTGTACTCTATATCACTAGTCACTGTTAGTTCTTTACTTATAGTAGATATTTTTTTACAGTTATCCCTTTTACTTCATATATTTCTTAGCGTTTCATGTATCTTACTCTATAGCATATTTACATATCCTGTTATATTATGAACTGCGTGAGATGTATTGTGCTCGCTCCCGTCCTGACTGGACCTATTGATAAATTTTAAAGATAGCTTAGAGGTTACTTGCTAGCCTAGAGGAGACACAGTAGAGGTTAGAGTAGATGGCTAGATTTTTCTTATTTTATTTTCAGTTGTCTTAAGTTGTATTTATTTTATGCTTGTTTGAGTTGTTGTTGATAACATCGAGATTTATTTCTCTCTGTTGTACTTCTCTTGTGGATTCATAGTTATCTTATCGTGCTACTTCTAGTTTTGGTGATTAAGTTGTATCCTGCTGTGATTGTCCTCCGTACGGAGAGTATATCATATTGTTTTTAGTTTTAATTATGACCTAGAACAGCGTTCTACTGCAGACACTACGGCGTAGGCTGGACGTACCCACTTCTCGTGTCCTACACTAGGTGCGGGTCGTAATACATTTTTAGTGGTGGCCTTTGCAGGTCGAGATTCACATTTGTGCGAAGTCGTGGTAGTACGACGATTAGTTGTAATGCTACGCACCTGCGATTAGAGATAAGGAATAGGTGTTAGAATGAGAGGATACTCAATCACTGTTAGAATTTCTTAAGAGATTCCTGGGACGACCCTTGAGAATCTTATTTTAACTTCGATTTGAAATCTATTTTTCCCTTGATTTGATTCACCCTTACTTCCTGTTAGTGAATTAAATTTTTGATAGATTATTGTTGAATTTTGAATCTTGATGTTAGTTGTTGAATTTGAGTTTATATTTATATATATACATCTTTTTGGAATTAAGGTATAACCTGATAACATACTTGATAAGGACAGTGAGAAAGGTAAAAGTCTACTTTATTTATGGAGTTTAGAATTTATCGCAGTCATATTTGCTAGCATGATAAGGACGTAGAGCCTGATTTAGATATACTTATCCTAGTTATGAAATTTATATTTTCTTGCAACCATACCGGGTGGCGTGGTAAGAATTCTAGATAACATGACTATAGGGTGTATACCTTCGTTATGGACTCTATTGTTTATTGCAGCTATGCTTACTGGCGTGGCAAAATTTTGACAACATGATTTCAGGAAGTCGTGTATGGTATCAAATTTTATCTCAAATGGGTTCATTTCTTTTTAACAGTTGATAAAGAACAGATTTTATCATTGTTTCTTTTTTACCATTATTTCTTGTATTACCATTTAAAAATAAAACTGTCCTGATTACATCAATCACCTGTCTCGTATCTAATTCTGTCAGCTATACTTTGAAACCCTTGAATCTCTATATCTTTTCACCTTCGAAAGGTCGAGGAAGTAACGTAAATCATCTAACTCGAAAAAGACTTGATTTGTTAACTTGTGATAATCTTGCTAGGAGTATAATATGATGGACCTTGATATAGGTTTGGGATAGAGATGCGACTAAATTTGAGGATGAAATCAAGAGAGTTATATTATCAATTTAGGAACAGTCATACTTAGAGAAATCTTTTGGGTATGAATAATTCATAGATGTATTTCATAACTGATGAGGATATTCGAGGTCAGCTTAGTTTCGAGAACTTGGATAAATTTTGCTTATTGATTTTTGAGACGTTACACTTTAAGACTATGATGTTAAATTTAGGAATTTAGTAATAGAGAAGAGATTTTTAACTATATGCAATGATGATACAAAATTGAACAAGATATTATAAGAAATGGCTAGAAACAGAAAGAACGCAATAATTTTGAGTTATATAAAATATAGAGATTTTGTGAAAATTTTAAATTTTAGGAGAATAATATTGAAGGTGTATGTTGAAGGAAATATGAAGGTTGAATTTATAATGAAGAATAAGTTTTTTAAGGCCTAGTGGGTTTAGATTTAAATAATACAAGGAGAGTAAATTGAATAAGTTCAAGGATTACATAAAACTTGATTTAGAGGCTTCGGATCCAATTTAGGACAAGGTGGAAGAATTTAGATTTATGATGATTAAGTGGTCAGTTTTGATTCCTAGTAAGAAGGGTATGCTTCATGAATAATGTTCAAAACTTAGAAATTTAGCCTATGGTAATCATGGCAAGGTCAAATCTTTATGACGGAAGGATATAATTTTGATGGTAGTCATATAAAGGTTAATTTTTATATTGGGACTTGTGAGATAAAAATATGATTGACAAATGATAAACTTGATAGTATCAGAGAGAGATGATTAACTTGACTTTCCTATGAAATCTTTTATCTTGTTTTCCCTTTAAAAGGAGAAATTTAACTTATTCCATATCTTTGAATCACCCTTTAAAAGTTTTCAATATCATTGAATCCTAGCTCCCTTAATCACGACCAATCGACTTTGATCATCTTTTCTTATCATATTAATATCTTGGGTCGTACTCAATTGAATTAAATTTAATTGTGATCTGAATCTCCATCCTTGTATGCTCATGCTCAGACTTCGATGACCTTGTCCTCCATATTGTCCAAATCTTGATTACCCAGAATTGATCAACTTAGATCGTATCGAGACTAAATTTTCTTAATATATATTATGATTGGATTTTAAAGCTATTGGCTTTCATTCTTTAAACTTTTGATTTTGATTTTTCTTTGACCCTTTATAGATAATTACTAGTTATCTTTATTTTATTTTTGATAATTACCTGTTTTCATATAGGATGGTAGACTGCCTTACAGCCTTGATGATTTGTTGTTTTTGTAACTTTTCCAGCTTAGCACCCCAGATTGTTTGTATATTTTGATACCCTATGACCGTTTTGGTTTAGCATGACTAATATACCTAGATGAGACTTTCAACTGCCACCGTATGCCATGACCTTGTATGGCATTTTTTTAAATTGTATGATTTAGGTAAGTTATGAGACTTTGATTGTTGGGGACGAGATTCTAGAGAAAGTACGACCATCTTAATTTTGAGGACGAAATTTTTTAAGGATGGTAGGCTTGTAACACCCACTTTTCTAAAATGAGAATAATTTTAAACTTTTGTAAAAGTTTATTATTTAATAATAGGATTTATAATTTATGATAATTTTTAATTAATTTAATACTATTTAAAATTTGTGAATTATAACTTTGATGTGTTAGCTAGTGAACTCTAGAACTGTTGAGCCTAGAGACTAACCGTGACCATGTGGACCTAATCATGTGATTAGAATGACTATATACAACTTTTTAGGGTAAGGGTATTTTGGTCATTTTGTGACTTTTGAATTATTTAGGATTTTGATTAATTGGTAAATTTTAGATTATTTTAATAATATTTAAATTGATGTATTATAATTTTGATCATTTTCATATTTTAATATTTTAGTGCCCCGGGTAGCTTAGACTGTAGACGGAATCCCAAAATTAGTTAGTTATGGCCTACAAACCCCACTAATTAAGTTAGTGAGTTTAGACTAATCTCACTTGTTAGATTGGTTAAGTTAAAGGCTTAAATTTAACCCTTTTGATCCCAAACTTGAACCTAACTTAAAATTAACCAAGAGGACTAGTTGAGGCCTTATTAGGCTTTTCCCCCAGGCCCAAATAGGGTTTAATGGCAGCCACTGTAGCTAGTTTATTTTTTTGAGGTAAAGTCACTATAGCTAGGTTAGCCTCCATTCCTTTCGTTTCATTACATGTTGCCTCTTTTCCTTCACAAAGTGTTCTTCCCCCAAAATTAGAGAGATTCTCTCTTTGATTTGATCTCTAAATCCTTAGATCCCTCCACCAAAACTTCCATCCAACCTTCTCATACTACCAAGGGAGGGTGCTAGCAAAGATTTAGAGCAAAGTGCAAGGAGGAGTGTCCTTTTTGGAAGAACTTCGTGTCGGAGTCGTGTCCTTGGGAGTATCATTGGGATTCCACTCATAATAGGTAAAACCAACCATCTAAATTGATTTCCTATGCATATTAGTTAGTTTTGAATCCATAGGATTCACCCCCATGCATGTACCCCATTTAGATTCAAATTTGAGGCCATTTTGAGCTCTCTTGAGGATTTTAGATATGTATCTTGTGTCCTACTTGATAGATCCCAAATTATGACACCCCATGTGTATGTATGTATGATAATAGTTTAAATAGATATTTAAATTCAGTTTTAGAATGGTTAGAGAGTGGATTGATCTTAGTTGGGATGGTTAGAATGAGTTTCATTTGGATACCTATGTTGGTATCCAAGTATCTTGGCCTACATGTGTTTCTTTTGTCCAAAATAACTCAAATTCGCCATAATATTCATCCATATTTTTATTAACCAAAGCAACTTAGAAATGTTATAACTTTTAGCTTAGAACTCTGATTAATCTTCCATTTTTTTAAAAGAACCGTATCGAAGTTAGCTTTCCAAATATATATTTTAATAAGCCAAAATCGTTCTAGAACTTTCTATAAAACTATTTGAGTGTCAGTTGTCCGAAAGACAAACGCATTTCAGTGTTTTCGCGATTCCTGGAGCTTCCGGACACGAAAATGCGATCCGTTTGAAGTTTTGGAAAGCTAACATGAAGGGCTACGACATACTTTAATCCTTGAATTTAGTGAAGGACTAATTGGTATAGTATTGGTTTTAAGTAGAAGAGTGACTATACGACATATGCATTTTGTGTAACCTATGAGCCTATGTAGTATGGATATTAAATAAATGTAGAGTATGCATTGCATGATATGTTAAATGAATGAAATAATATATATATGATATGTATCTTCTTTATATTAATGTATATATATGGTTGAATACATGCATGTAGGAATGCAATCTGTGTAATGTATGTAAGCAATGTATAAATGCATGAATGAAAAAATAATATACAATGTATGCATGAAAGTATATAATGAATGCTGGATATGAATGCAAGGTATACATGTAATGATAGATATGAATGCATAATGTATACATAATGTAATGTAATATATAATGATAGCATGTATGGTAATGTAGAATATATGATGCAAGCATGTATATGTCCACTGTTTTTCCTTTTCCTTATATTTTTTCTTCCCTTCCCTTTCTATTTCAGTTTTTCTTCCTTTTTTCCCTCATCTATTTTTACATGTTGTATACAATGTATATAACGTATACATGCATGTAAGTATGTAATATGCATGAATGACATGTATGTAATAAAAATAAGTATATGTATGCAACTTAATGATATGTGAATAGATATAATGCCTGAACTGAAGTATGCATGTATATAGGATATGAATGAATGGTATATATATGTGTTAAGGTAATGTAATATATGTATTCATATATATTTTGAGTTAAATATATGAGTTTGTATGCATATATTATATGTATACTTGTATGCAGGAATGAAGGTAACATAATATAAAGTATGCATATATGAATATAATGTATGCAAGTATTAATGTATTCAAATATGTATATGCATCTATGTATGTATGTATAGTTGCATGAATGAATTCACGTATGCATATATGATATGTATGTAGGCATGTATGCAATGTATGTATGTATACATGATATGTATATATGTATGCATGTATACAATGTAAGTTTGTATGTATGTATGCATTTCTATAAACTGAGTTAATCTATAACCTTTTACACACATGCATTCATACACCCTTTGACACCATGTATCCCATGTTACATACACCTACCCATCACTAAAAGTGAGAACATTAACACATATCCTTTCACACACATGCCAAACACACACACACACTCACTTACTCTTTTACCTCTCATTCTATATATATATATATCTGTGTGTGTGTGTATGTGTGTGTGTGTGTGTGTGCCTATATATAGCTTTCCTATATATATATATATATGAATATGTGATTGTGAATAATATATATACATTATATGACCAAGTATGTGTGTCTTGTTAGCTTATGGTTTAGTTTTGTGCTTGGTTTAGCAAGTGACTTAGGCTATGATTTAGTAGCTACCTTGGATACTTTATTTGCATAGACTTAGTTTGTTTAGACCTAGAATTGATTAACCTAGACTAGTTGACCATTGTTGACCCATCCCTAGCTAGTTTGACCAAAGTTGACTAGAGTTGACCTAGTTTGACTTTATAGTTGACCAGAGTTGACCAAGAGTTACTTTGACCTAGATTGACTTAGACTCATGTAGATTGCATTATAATTTCAATTACCATATAAATTGAACTCTTTATAACATGTGTTGCTCTAACTAGGACTCTGTGACTCCAGTTGGCCATCTTTTCATATCAGCTTTTTAGGGTATCAGACGAGTACATTCTCGAACCGTTTCATACTTGATAGGATTTATATTTATGTTCTAGATTACTTTAATTGGTGTTGTCACATTATTAACACGGATTGGTACAATATGGATCCCTTTATGAGATGTTATCCCCCTCGGGAGCATCAGATACATCATGTCATGTGCGTTTCACTTTCATCATGTATTCCTGTGCTTTTAGCATTCATGTGCACTCTCGTGATTCATGTACTCTCATGTTTACGAAGCCCCCATGTTTACATTTATGTGCACCCATTTATGGGCCCCCATGTGATATCATGTGCAATAACATAACCTGTCTGGATCCTTGTGTATTGATTGGGGTACGGGGGAGTATAAATGGTCATGTAAACAATTCCAAAGTAGTGTAGCCATGTGCAAACTTCATGTTTATTATCAAGTTGTTCACATGTCTATCTTGTACTCTACATCACTAGTCACTGTTAGTTCTTTACTTATAGTAGATATTTCTTTACAGTCATCTTTTTTACTTCATATATTTCCTAGCATTTCATGTATCTTACTCTATAGCATATTTATATATCATGTCATATTATGAACTGCGTGAGATGTATTGTGCTCGCACCAGTCCTGACAGGACTTGTTGATAAATTTTACAGATAGCTTGGAGGTTACCTGCTAGCCTAGATGAGACACAGTAGAGGTTAGAGTAGATGGCTAGAGTTTTTCTTATTTTATTTTTAGTTATCTTGAGTTGTATTTAATTTATGCTTGTTTGAGTTGGTATTGATAACACTGAGATTTATTTCTCTCTGTTGTACTTCTCTTGTAGATTCATAGTTATCTTATCGTGCTACTTCTAGTTTTGGTGATTGAGTTGTATCCTGCTGTGATTGTCCTCCATATGGAGAGTATATCATATTGTATTTAGTTTTAATTGTGACCTAGAACAGCGTTCAACCGTCGACACTGCGGCATAGGCTGGACGTACCCACTTCTCATGTCCTACACTGGGTGCGGGTCGTGACACTAACAATCTTGGGTACAAAAATGTTCATCTTTAACTTATGTTGTAGGTGAATAATCCTTCTCATGCTAGAAGCAAGTGGATCCTCGATAGCAGTTGCTCACGGCACATGACCGGTGATGCTTCACTTTTTACAACGCTGTCGATGAAGAAAGAAGGACATGTATCCTTTGGTAACAATCTAAAAGGCCACATCATAGGAAATGGTAATATCGGCTCCCCTCCTTATCCTTCTATTAAGAATGTTTGTCTTGTTACAAATCTCAAACACAACCTTCTTAGTATCAGTCATCTTAGGATGACGGTTATGATATTAAGTTTGTTAAACTCAAATGCTTCATTATTGTAACGTCCTAGTCCCAAAATACGTAGGACTAGGAACGTAGTCATGCCAGCCGTATAATAAATATACGTAAGCTGTAAAATGCAGTAGAACCATAACTAATCTCATCCACACAAAATAAATGAATAAAAGATATCATATAACGATAATAAATTATCTTGATACAATTTATTGGGCAGAGACAAATCTACTACCAACTATGAAAAGAAATACATGATATACAAAGGAATGATTTTTGCGAGCGAAGCGAAGACGATCAAAGTGCAATCATCCTCGAAGAAATAGTGGCGGACATGGCCACGGCTAGAATACCTGCGAAAGACAAGAGCACACACCTGACGAGTTAACCAGGTCCTCAGAGGGACGTAACAAGATACAATAAACATGCCACTTAACTGAATATATATACTATGTCATAAATCACAAGTAAAGTAAATAATCCCACTCGTAACAAGATCCAATATCTTATCATCGAAACAGTGGACTACCCCTATAACCAAACAAGGACAAGGGGTAGTACACTATACCGCGATGCGATATTGTCCCAAGCTACTAATGGAACGGGGTGATATGACATTGACGAGGGTTACCTGACCGTTCTAATGTGTTTATGCAGTAAGAACAAACCTTCAACGCATGAGCCCCGGCTGTAAATAGGATCGGCATAGTCCCCATATAGGGCAACAGAGGCCTACGTCCGTAACGTCCGAAGATCGTCAGAGGGCATCATGTGCAAGGGGCTGCGTCCATAACGCTCTGGAAAACGTCAGAGGGCACCTGGAGCTTGCGTCTCCGACGGAGCGCACAGGTAAGCAGGGAAGTGCAAAGAAGCCCATACGTCAGGTATTGTTCTCCCCACCCAATGTACCTGTCAAGTCGCATCCACGACCATGTACCTCTACTAACTGCTAAGTCTCCTGACATGCCTCTATTAGCAGTTAGCCCTAACGCATGCGCATGGGAGATCAGCCCACACGTAAGAACCTCTACATGCTACTCATCTCACACATCCTCGTGGTACAGCTGTGTCAAGGTATATGCAATACACTACAGACGGTAGTCCCTTAACTCTAGGCTCATATGCAACCAAAGGATAGTAACAAAATAAACTAATAATCACTGAGCATGTAGTAAATCAAGAACTATAATAACTGAAAATAATGAACAGTGATATATAATAAAATACAGACTGAATATAAACAGTTTAATGGCAAGGTGTCTTGCCTGGTGTGTCGCCTGGTGTGGTGCGATTATCCGACAAGTCATAGTTTGTTCAATACCCATGTTCGATATGTAGAGGCCTGAAGTCGCAGGAAGATAGGATTATGGAATTAGTCATGAGCAGGGTTGATAGATAGTGAGAATTTGCTGAGAAAAGTATTTATACTATCTTAGAAAAATATTCTTACTACTTGAAAATATATTTTTATTATTCAAAATAATTTTAGTAGTTATTATTTAAAAATAATTTATATATATCACAATTTTTGAAACTATATTTTTTTATAAATCAAAACATTTACAGTAACTCTTTAAAATCATTTGAATCGAGTAAAAGTACTACGAGACTATTTAAAAAAAAATAGAAATTTAATTATGCTTTGAAATATGGTTTGAAATTATGTATAGGGTCAAGCCCCAGTGTCATATTTTGATAGCAAAAATATTAATCTCAAAATACTACTAGTATAACTTATATATATTTATATATATACCTTCTCATAAAAGTACAACTACATTATCTAAAAAAAGAAAATACTAATAATATTAGCATTGTTAATCATTTTTAAAATGCTAGTATCATTATTAATAATAATAAAATAGGATAATCGAAAGAAATAAATAGCAATTTCAATAAAAATACTAATAATAATAAAATCCTTTAAAAGCTATACAGCCAATCTTTTTAATAATAATAATAATAATAATAATAAGAGTAAATCCTAACCAAACTATACAGCTCATCCTTTTAATAATAATAATAATAATAAAAACAATACAACTAAAATATCTATTCCCGTTCCCAATTATTATACAGTGAGATAGGGAGAGAGGTGGAACCTGGAGAGAAGGGAGCAAGGGGGAAGGAGAGGCGGCGGCGATTGGGAGTCGGGCACCGGCGATGGTGCTACGTTGGAGATGCTCAGGCGCTTGGCCACGTCGGGCAGTGCGAAAGAGGTAGTGGCACGTCGGGCGGCGCGTCGGGCTGATCGTCGAGGCGTCCGCGCGGAGGAACGGAGGAGTACGGCGCCGGGCTTGAGTGTCTTGGCCAGGATCGGCATCAAAGGGGGCGACGAAGCGGAGCTCCCGCAGATGGGGTTCCACCGCGACGGTGGCTCCGGCCGCACATGAGGCGGCAGACGGGAGTGGAAGCACGGTCCGATCAGGTTAGGGTTTCCCCCTTCTACTTCGTCATGGGTAATGTGGTAGTGGTGACGGTAATGGCCAAGAATCGGTCGTTGGGTGGTGATGTTGGTTTTTGGGGTGTCGCCGTTGGTGGCGGAGTGCTGTGTGGCGATGGCGATGGCGATGGTGGTTGTTGCCTTTTATGAAGTCAGGGGGTATGGTCGGCGATGGTGGCTAAGAACAGGAGTACGGTGGTTTGTGTCACAACGGGTCGAGATTTGGCCGAAGTTGGCAGCGTAGTAGCCGCGGAAGAGGTGGTCGGAGATATTGGGGAAGAGGGTTTCGGGAAGGCATGATGGTGATGTTCGGGTGACGGGGAGTCAGAGAACGGCAGCGGGCGTAGGGTTAGATTTCATGCTGTCGTGTCGGGGGCTGTCCGACACGATGTGAATCATTGTACTGAAGCTGGAATAAGATTCACAGACACGATGCACGCTGGCTTCGGTTGGCACGGAAACGATGCACGCACGTTGTGGAGAAATAATTTTGGAGGAATTTATGAATGTTAGAAATATATGGATGAGTACCTCTCCTTATATAGGAGGTAAAAATTTCAAGTTGGATAAGGATTAAAAAAAACTAGTAGATAAATATTATTTGACTCAAATCAATTTAAACTAATCCTTTATAAATCAAATATAAATTTAAATCCAAATTAAATTCATCCCAAACAATTGTGAAGAAATCCCGTCTTTTAAATTAAAAACCCATAACAATCTTATTAAAATTTGATCTCCATATTTATAAAAATTTAAGCCAAACATTATTTTCAAAATATGTTTTCCAATAATAAATTTCAAAAATTTAAGTTAAATATTTAATATTAATAGGAAAACTTCAAAATACCTTTTTAATAAATAAGTTAAATAATATTTACTTAACTATACTTTCTATTATACTCTATTTAATAAAAGAGGAAATATCGCTTATACTATATAAATGAAAGGCCTTTATAAATAAAATAATAACTTGAAATTTTGGTATGATAGCTAAAAATAATTCTTATATATATTATTTTGAAACTATAAAAATAGAAAGAAAAACATTTTTCTAAAAATATGTACGCTCGCACATATTCGCACTTAACGAGCAATTTCGAAAAATGCAATTTTACGCGCGACGTACAATACGACATTGAGACGTACAAATACGAAATAAATAAAAAATTTAGTACCAAATTTATAAAAAAAACAATAGTAGAAATTTAGGGGATTTATATCCTACCCAACTTAAAAGAATTTCGTCCTCGAAATTAAGAATTAGTAGAGGGTGTGAAGGCACAAAGGGGTATCGATAGGATCAAGTTATTAAGCAGGGCGAAGAAATGATATTTAACTAAACATGCATTAGGAAATTATGATTTTAATAACGGCAAGGATAATCATGGGCTAACGTAAGAATGAAAATGAGTGAGGGTTAAGGTTAAAGCATGCAAATAAGATTAGAGAAATGAATTAATTACCTAGAAGATATAATTTCTTGAGCGTAGGTTGAGGGCACGATTAGGAGAGTGCTAAATCTAAGTAATTAGAAGGTTGTGATAGTAAATTTAGGCCGAGAAAAAGGACGAGTAGTTTAGGACGAAGGTATAGCAACTTTGAGTGGTAATGGTCCTAATCGATAGGAAGGCTAGAGGAAGTTCTAGTACAACGCCTTCATCTTTCTAAAATAGGTGAAGGCGAAAGCAATAGGGACTCAATAGACGATATTATCGAATACGAATATGCGGTTCAAAGACGACCGAAAAATTTCAAAGGAATTGTCAAGGCAGTCGCGGGTGAGACTTTAGGGCCAAGTTTAACTATGTCTCCATCCACGTTGAACAATATACAAAAAGCGAACCAAGTGCACTATGGTTGATCAGACCATAATACGTCGGTTCTGATTAGACAATGTATTAGTGGGCGCCCACAATAAATATATGTCACGAACAAGCTCGATAAAGAGTAAGCTTGCAAAACTAGACTATAATAGCAACATAAAATAGTCAAAATATAAGCAGTGGATGATGAAGGAAATTAAATAGTCCAAGATCCTTTAGAATTGAGTCTTGCCCGAAGCTCGGGCCTATGCAGTGGCTCTAGTGTTTCCTCGTCTATGAATTGATTGGTTAAATGGGTTAGGGTCCTACAAATTCTACAATCTAAGTAAGCTTATCCATATGGGTCACAAGGGCAAGGGCTTGTTAGGTTGTGAGGTACTCTACCCAACTTACAAGAATTAAACTAGTGGTGTGATGGGACAATGGGTAAGGCACAAAGTTAAGCACTTAAGGAATCAAGTAGAACACAATCATATATCGGTCGAAAGATTTGAGTCAATGTTGGACCCTAATTAAAGGCAGAAAGTATTTTGGTATCATGGTAAGGGTCGTAGTTTAGTCTTTTTGACCAGAAGTCATATCAAGAAAATAAAGTACAAGGATACGGGTTTTAGTGGCACGTGATATACCTATATGAAGGTGGGCTCGTCTAGGTCTTGTGTATGCAATTTGTTGGAAGAAAAGTCTAGTATTGTGCTCCAAATATTAAAGTCATGATAGGGAACGCCAAATGATCAAAATAGAAAGTGGGTTTTCATAAGGTACTAATTAATGCACAAAAATAAAAAGGTTAAAGCACGAAATAAAGATAATTTAGAAAATCTCGTAGATCAAGTTAAGATAAGTTAGAGACACGGTTTCTAGAGAAAATAGTCTCATAGATAAGGGTATGGGCAAGGGAATGATTCTATTCAATTCTAAGTTTCAAATAATTAGATGGTCACGATTAAAAGATCTAGATTTGAGGGAAGGTCGAGTAAGTCAAGATAACGATATAGTTCATCGGTTTGGTCGATGACTAACTATACTTAAGTATATGCAATATCATAATCATAGGTGGTATGGCAATCTAATGTGGAATACTTCTATCTCACTAGGGTATACTTGCTTCTTGGTCATCTACCAATATATGATCTAATCTAAAATTCCAAGTTCCTCGAAAGTTTCTCAATAAAATTTCCAAAATACTCTGCCAAAATTTCCAATTATCTTAGACTGTCAACATTAATCAAAATTTTAAATCTCTACTTAATCTCGAAACAACCCTTGTATATCGTAAATCGAATAATTATTATTATATTATTATTTTTTCCAAACCTTAAACTCAACGTTTAATAAGTTTATCAGCCGAATTTCATACTACAAAATGGAACACTTAAATAACTCCCGAATTTAATTATATATCCTTCAAATGTGTATATCTAGCTTCCAATAAGTCACAACTACTCTTCAAAAGTAAAAGAAAAAAATTTCCCCAAACTTTAAATATCCATAATCAAGGCTTTAAACTCAAAATCTAAATAACTTTATAAATCATAGATCATATGACGTAATGTAATTCAAAATTATTTTACCAAAATTTATCAATCATCCTCAAATTTTGGTCAATCGTAATTCACACTTTAAAATTTTATGATCCTTTTCAAATCAAATTTATCTCTCTCCAAAAGATGTATAGCTACAGCTCAATAAATCATAAATGTTCAAAGACCTTCAAAAATCAAAATACAAAATAAAATTAATTTATTTTCTCAATCTAGCTATCCTCTTGAGTATATCACCTTGTAATATCAAAATAAAGTTCTGACTATCTTTTGGAAGCGGTAATATGCTACTACCCAACTTGGAATTAACTAATCCATAAGATCATATTTCTAGGAAAATAAATGCCTTTATAACTCAAATAAAATCCCAATGCATATTAATTGTCAATGTAATCCTACTAGCCATGGGGTTGACCTGTGAGCATGTACTAGTGTAGTTATCTTCCTATCAAGTATGGAAATAAGGATTACGGTAGGAAGAGCTCAAGCAAGATGTAGATCAGGGGAGTTGAACAAGTCATTCGAAAATTTTAGTCAAGGATGAGGGTCAAGTATGTGGATGAGATCCTAGACTCTAATCCTATATTACAGGCCCGTTCGGTACAGTTGCATAACCGAAATAGCAAACTTGACCTGTATGGGCCACCACAAAAATATGTAACATCCCAGTCCCAAAATACGTAGGACTAGGAACATAGACATGCCAGCCGTATAATAAATATACGTAAGCTGTAAAATACAGTAGAACCATAACTACTCTCATCTACACAAAATAAATGAATAAAAGATATCATATAATGATAATGAATTGTCTTGATACAATTTGTTGGGCGGAGACAAATCCACTACCAACTATGAAAAGAAATACATGATATACAAAGGAATGATTTTGGCGAGCGAAGCGAAGACGATCAAAGTGCAATCATCTTCGAAGAAATATTGACGGACATGGCCACGGCTAGAATACATGCGAAAGACAAGAGCACACACCTCACGAGATAACCAGGTCCTCAGAGGAACGTAACAAGATACAATAAACATGCCACATAACTGAATATATATACTATGTCATAAATCACAAGTAAAGTAAATAATCCCACTCGTAACAAGATCCAATATCTCATTATCGAAACAGTAGACTACCCCTACAACCAAACAAGGACAAGGGGTAGTACACTATACCGCGATGCGATATTGTTCCAAGCTACTAATGGAACGGGGAGATATGACATTGACGAGGGTTACCTGACCATTCTAATGTGTTTATGCAGTAAGAACAAACCTTCAACGCATAAGCCCTGGCTGTAAATAGGATCGGCATCGACCCCATATAGGGCACCAGGGGCCTACATCCGTAACATCCGAAGATCGTCAGAGGGCAACATGTGCAAGGGACTACGTCCATAACGCTCTGAAAAATGTCAGAAGGCACCTGGAGCCTGCGTCTCTGGCGGAGCGCACAAGTAAGCAGGGAAGTGCAAAGAAGCCCATACGTCGGGTATTATTCTCCCCACCTAATGTACATGTCAAGTCGCATCCACGACCATGTACCTCTACTAACTGCTAAGTCTCCTAACATGCCTCTATTAGCAGTTAGCCCTAACGAATGCGCATGGGGGATCAGCCCACACGCAAGAACCTCTACATGCTACTCATCTCACACATCATCGTGGTACAACTATGTCAAGGTATATGCGATACACTACAGACGGTAGTCCCTTAACTCTAGGCTCATATGCAACCAAAGGATAGTAACAAAGTAAACTAATAATCAATGAGCATGTAGTAAATCAAGAACTGTAATAACTGAAAATAATGAACAGTGATATGTAATAAAATACAGACTGAATATAAACAGTTTAATGGCAAGGTATCTTGTCTGGTGTCGCCTGGTATGGTATAATTATCCGACAAGTCATGTTTTGTTCAATACCCATGTTCGATATGTAGAGACCTGAAGTCGCGGGAAGATAGGATTGTGGAATTAGTAATGAGTAGGGTTGATAGATAGTGAGAATTTGCAGAGAAAAGTTTTTATACTATCTTAGAAAAAATATTCATACTACTTGAAAATATATTTTTATTATTCAAAATAATTTTAGTAGTTATTATTTAAAAATAATTTATATATATCATAATTTTTGAAACTACATTTTTTTATAAATCAAAACATTTACAGATAACTCTTTAAAATTATTTGAATCGAGTAAAAGTACTACGATACTATTTTAGATCAAAAATAGAAATTTAATTATGCATTGAAATATGGTTTGAAATTAGGTATAGGGTCAAACCCCAGTGTCTTATTTTGATAGCAAAAATATTAATCTCAAAATACTACTAGTATAACTTATATATATACCTTCTCATAAAAGTACAACTACATTATCTAAAAAAAAATACTAATAATATTAGCATTGTCAATCATTTTTAAAATGCTAGTATCATTATTAATAATAATAAAATAGGATAATCGAAAGAAACAAATAGCAATTTCAATAAATAATAATAATAATAAAATCCTTTAAAAGCTATACAGCCAACCTTTTTAATAATAATAATAATAATAATAATAATTATAATCATAATCATAAGAGTAAATCCTAACAAAACTATACAGCTCATCCTTTTAATAATAATAATAATAATAATAATAATAGATAATAAAAATAATACAACTAAAATATCTATTCTCGTTCCCAATTATTACACAGTGAGAGAGGGAGAGAGGTGGAACCTGGAGAGAAGGGAGCGAGGGGGAAGGAGAGGCGGCGGTGATTGGGAGTCGGGCGCCGACGATGGCGTTGCGCCGGAGACGCTCAGGCGGCTGGCCGCGTCGGCAGTGCAGAAGAGGTGGTGGCGCGTCGGGCTGATCATCGAGGCGTCCGCGCAGATAAGCGGCGAAGTATGGCGCCGGGCTTGAGTGTCTTGGTCGGGATCGGCGTCAAAGGGGGCGGCGGAGCGGAGCTCCCGCAGATGGGGTTCCACCACGGCGGTGGCTCCGGCCGCACATGAGGCGGCGGACGGGAGTGGAAGCACGGTCCGATCAGGTTAGGGTTTTCCCCTTTCTTCTTCGTTATGGGTGATGTGGTGGTAGTGACGGTGATGGCCGAGAATTGGTCGTTGGGTGGCGATGTTGGTTTTGGGGTGTCGCCGTTGGTGGCGGAGTGCTGTGTGGCGATGACGGTGGCGATGGTGGTTGTTGCCTTTTGTGAAGTCAGGGGGTATGGTCGGCGATGGTGGCTAAGAACAAGGGTACGGTAGTTTGTGTCATGACGGGTCGGGATTTGGCTGAAGTTGGCAGCGTGGTTGCCGCAGAAGAGGTGGCCGGAGATCTTGGTGAAGAGAGTTTCGGAAAGGCATGATGGTGATGTCGGGTAATGGGGAGTCGGAGAACGGCAGCGGGCATAGGGTTAGATTTCATGTCGTCTTGTCGGAGGCTGTCCGACACGACGTGGATCATTGTACTGAAGCTGGAATAAGATTCACAGACACGATGCACGCTGGCTTGGGTTGGCATAGACACAATGCACGCACGTTGTGGAGAAATAATTTTAGAGGAATTTATGAATGGTAGAAATATATGGATGAGTACCTCTCCTTATATAGGAGGTGAGAATTCCCAGTTGGATAAGGATTAGAAAAAAAACTAGTAGATAAATATTATTTGACTCAAATCAATTTAAACTAATCATTTATAAATCAAATATAAATTTAAATCCAAATTAAATTCATCCCAAACAATTGTGAAGAAATCCCGTCTTTTAAATTAAAAACCCATAACAAACTCATTAAAATTTGATCTCCATATTTATAAAAAATTTAAGCCAAACATTATTTTCAAAATATGTTTTCCAATAATAAATTTCAAAAATTTAAGTTAAATATTTAATATTAATAGGAAAACTTCACAATACCTTTTTAATAAATAAGTTAAATAATATTTACTTAACTATACTTTCTATTATACTCTATTTAATAAAAGAGGAAATATCGTTTATACTATATAAATGAAAGGCCTTTTTATAAATAAAATAATAACTTGAAATTTTGGTATGATAGCTAAAAATAATTCTTATATATATTATTTTGAAGCTATAAAAATAGAAAGAAAAACGTTCTTCTAAAAATATGTACGCTCGCACATATTCACACTCGACGAACAATTTCGAAAAATGCAATTTTACGCGCGACGTACAATACGACATTGAGACGTACAAATACGAAATAAATAAAAAATTTAGTACCAAATTTATAAAGAAAAAAATAATAGTAGAAATTTAGGGGTTTTACAATTACCACAGCACTAGTGGATCTATGGTGTATGAAGGCATTAGAGAAAACAATATCTATGTTCTCTATCTTTTTGAAGGTACTAACAATGACAGGTGCTAAGTTGCAAAGAACGATGAAAGTTGGCTCTGGCACATGAGGCTTAGACACGCTAGCATTGATACCATCTCCCGTCTTGCCACCAAGAAGCTTGTAAGAGGGCTTCCAAGTATCTCCTTCAAAAAGAATATGGTATGTAAAGAATGTGAGAAAAGTAAGTTGACCAAGTCATCCTTCAGATCCATCAACTCTGTAAGTACCACTAGACCACTTCAACTTATTTATATGGATTTATTTGTTCCTAGTAGAGTAGCTAGTCTTGGAGGTAAACTTTATGCTTTTGTTTTGGCTGATAATTTTTCAAGATTTACTTGGGTTATTTTTCTTGCAAATAAAAGTGATACTTTTCGTAAATTTGTTGCCTTTTGTAAACGTGTTCAAAATAAAAAAGGCATTACTATTAACAAAATTAGAAGTGATCATGGAGGAGAATTTGACAATGCCGATTTTAAAAGATTTTACGAAAAGAATGGTTTTGGTCATGATTTTGCTTGCCCTCGAACTCCACAATAAAATGGTGTTGTGGAAAGAAAGAATAGAACCCTTGGCGGTATGGCCCGAGTTATGTTAAACCAATATAAGCTCCCCCAATACTTTTGGGCGGAAGCCTTTAACACGGTATGTCATGTTATAAATAGGGTCTTAATTAGATCTATTTCTAAAAAGACTCCATATGAGCTTTGGTTTGACAAAATTTCCTCTATTGAGTATTTTAAAGTTTTTGGATGCAAATGGTTTATTTTTAATACCATGGATAACCTAGGCAAATTTGAAAAAAAAGCTTATGAAGGTATTTTCCTTGGATACTCAATACATAGTAAAGGTTTTCGTGTCTTTAACAAAAGAAGTCTTGTTGTCGAAGAGTCAATTAATGTCTCTTTTGATGAACTTAACTCTTCTACATCCTCCTTATCCGATGATATTGATGACATCTCTTTTGGTTTGGAGAACTCTTCTATTGGAGACCCTCGTCCCTCTTCATCTAACGATGAAATTGTGACCCCTCCAACCGAAGATTCTCCACCACTAGAGCCTCCTCAAGAGGACCTCCCAAAGGAATGGAGATTTGTCCCTAGTCATCCTAAGGAGCTTATCATTGGTGATCCTTCTTCTCGTGTTAGTACTAGATCCTCCACTCATGATATTTGTGTAAACGTGGCTTTTATTTCTTAAATAGAGCCTAAAAATATTAATGATGCTTTTTATGATGAATTTTGGATGATAGCGATGCAAGAAGAGCTAAATCAATTTGAGCGAAACAAGGTTTGGAAACTTGTCCCTAAACCTCACAACCACCCCATTATTGGAACTAAATGGGTGTTTCGTAATAAACTTAATAAAGATGGGTTAGTCACTCGTAACAAAGTTCGATTGGTTGCTCAAGGCTATTACCAAGAGGAAGGCATTGACTACGATAAAACCTATGCTCCGATTGGTCGTCTTGAATCCATTCGCATGTTATGTGCTTTTGCTTGCTTTAATGATTTCAAACTTTTTCAAATGGATGTTAAAAGTGCTTTTCTAAATGGCATTATTAAAGAGAAAGTTTATGTTAAGCAACCTCCTGGCTTTGAAGATTTTCAATTTCCTCATCATGTTTTCAAATTACACAAAGCCCTTTATGGCCTCAAACAAGCTTCTCGTGCTTGGTATGAGCGCCTTAGTTCTTTTCTTATCTCTCATAACTTTTCTAAGGGCAAAGTTGACACTACACTTTTTATCAAATCTCTTAATGGCACACTATTGTTAGTTCAACTTTATGTCAATGATATTCTTTTTTGTTCCACTAAAAATGCAATTTATGTAGAATTTGCTAAAGTAATGCAGGATGAATTTGAAATGAGCATGATGGGAGAACTATCCTTCTTTTTGGGTTTGCAAATCAAACAAGGCCCCAAAGGAACCTTCATCAATCAAGCCAAATATACAAAGGATCTCCTCAAACGCTTCGAACTTGACTCATCCAAATCAATGAGGACTCTGTTGGCCCATTGGTCATATGGTCAAACTAATTTTAATAATTGATCAAACTCTGTCTCGATATATGAAGCTAGTCAGGATATCTCGGACTCTTGGACATGATCAAGAATAGCTATCTACTCAGTTCAAGACCGAAGCGTTGTTTGCCTGTTCGAGTCTGTATTTCTTTGAGCAATGTATTTTTTATTTTATTTGAGTCTAGGAATACTTTATACACCAAGTCGTACTGGCAAATAGGCTATTCTAAAATGATTTCAAAATGTTTTTAAAATGTCCTTAGTTTTGAAAAATATTCGTATTTACAAAAGCTCCAAAAAGGTTTTCAAAATTCCCTAAAAACTAATTTTAAAACCATAACCTAACCCTGACAGAACTCGGCCAGAGTTCGGCCAGAGTTCGGTCAGAATTCGGTTAGTGGCCGTTTTGTTTTTGAATTCCTTGGAACTTGGTCCCCCTGCAGTTGCAGATTTGACCGAGATTTTTTCATCGAGTTCTGCCCGAATTCTGCCCCAATTCTGCCAGAATTCTGTCTTTGGAACTCCTATAAATAGAGAAGGATTTCGATCATTTTAACTCACTCATTCACTTTCAATCTTCTCTCTAGTTAAAGCTTTCAGTCTTTCAAAGAGTTTTTTTCGAGCTTTAATTTTCAGATCCCAAGCCAGTTACAATCCTCTAGTCATTTTGTCAGTGCGGTACGGTCTAGAAGTTTCTGAGTGATTGTAATCAGAAGGCTTGATAGAATAATACCTCTTCACAATTGAAGTTGGACGAGTTCTTCGTATCAAAGCTCACGTTGTAGAAGTTGCAAGGACTTCGTAAAAAAACTTACAATTTTGCCAATACTAGATTCAACTGGTAGCAAGAGTTCTATCGACTGGACTAGTCCTCAACAGAGGGAAACCAGTATACATCGCTGTCTTTGCGTTTGCTTTCTTATCTCTGCTTTTACATTATTTAGTTGTGATTATTATTCTGTGATCTTGCTGCTAACATTTTTAATTAGAATTATTTCGCTGCCAACTCTATTCACCCCCCCTCTAGAGTATTCTGCTTTACGATTTCGTTCCTACAATTGGTATCAGAGCGGATGTTACAGGTAAAGCAAGGTAACATTGCAATTATTTATTCATTTAACTAATTATTATATAGATCACAGCTCAACACATGGCTACTGTGAAATTCACAAGTGAAGGCCAGGCCACAAACAGACCTCCACTGTTTGATGGTACGAATTATACCTATTGGAAAACACGGATGAGTTTTTTTTGAAATCACTTGACTTTCATTTATGGTCTATTGTTATTGATGGCTATCAAAAGCCACCTCATATAAATGTTGATGGAGTTTTAGTTGAAAAATCCCATAACAGATATACAGAGGAAGAAAAGAAAAAGGCCAGTCTTGACGCACGTGCTATTAACACTTTATTTTGTGCTTTAGACAGAACTTAATTTAACAGGGTGTCTATCTGCACAACTGCTAATAAAGTGTGGAAGCTTCTTGAAGTCACACATGAAGGCACGACTCAAGTCAAAGAATCAAAGGTCAGCAGACTTACTCAAGAGTATGAGGTGTTCAAGATGAAGCCCAACGAAACAGTTACTCAGATGTTCGAAAGATTCTTAGATATTGTAAATCCTTTGTCCTCCCTAGGCAATGATTACAGTAACCATGAAAAGATTCGCAAACTCCTGCGAGCACTTACCAAGAACTGGATTCCAAAGGCTACTACAATCATTGAAGGGAACGACCTCACAACTATGTCCCTCGAAGTACTCATGGGTAAGCTACTCACTCATAAACTGGAGCTACAATATTTTGAAGAGGCTGCACCAAAGGAGAAGATGATCGCTTTCAAGGCTCAGCACATAAAAGCTGCTGAAGGTGATTCAGACAGCAGTAAATATGATGCTGAAGATCAGGCACTCCTAGCAAGAAAATTCAAAAGATTCATGAGATATGAGAAGAAAGCCAAAGAAAACAATAGCAGCAACAACTGGTATCAAGATGATGATGTCTGCTACGGCTGCAAGAAGAAGGGACACATGAAGAAGGATTGTCCTACAAACTCATCATCAAGCAAGAAGAGCAACAGGTATGAGATAGGGAACCTGAAGAGATCAACATCACAGAAGTATGCCAATACCAGCATATGGCATGAAAGTGAAGCTAGCGACTCAGAAGATGAACAATCAGAAGACGCTACAAATGTATGCTTTATGGCATCCGATCAGGTACTCTCTGAACCTGTAGTTGATACATATGATGACTTCACCTTTGAGCAATTAGGAGATGCCTTCAGTGAACTGATAAGTGATTACAGGAAACTGTGTAGCAAATATCAGACCTCTAAGAAGGTACTCAAAGAGTACAAAGGTGAAATAGGAAGACTTACCGACCTACTAGCAGAGGTTTGAAATAATGTTAGTGAGTCTGGTGAGCTTTCTTCTATCAAGCTCTTATTACACGAGATTACCAAGTCATCTAAAGAGAAATACAAGGTTATTGACCAACTGAAAGAAGAACTTTCTAAAGAGAAGAAAAGTCTTCATTGTGCACAAGTCAGAATAGAAGCACTCACTTCTGACTATACTAAGTTGTACGACACTTCCAAAAGATTGGAAATTAGGTTAGAAAAAGAGCCTGAGACTGTTGCTTCCTACCCTAACACGTGTCACTTACCGAAAAATCGGAATATTTCTAAACCAAACACTGTCAGACCTAACCATATCAAACCTTTACCCCAAAAGGTTAAGCCCAAACAGGATTATAGGTATGTTTTCTTCTATACTAGAAAACCTAAACCTACCAACCATGCACACCACTCAGCTTTCAACACTCAACATGCTAAATGTCATTATTGTGGCCTCATTGGTCATATTTCTCCTTTATGTAGAATCAAAAAGCTTGTTGATTTAAATATTTATGCTTGGATACCAAAAGCTAACATTTCAGGACCCTACAAGAAATGGGTACCAAAAGTTTCATCTGCAAATTATTTTGTAGGTGAAACACCTTTCACATGCTAAAAGCAAATGGATCCTCGACAGCGGTTGTTCACGACATATGACCGGTGACGCTACATTATTTATAACACAGTCGAAGAAGAAGAATGAAGGCTATGTCTCCTTCGGTAACAACTTGAAAGGGTATATCATTGGTATCGGTGATATTGGTAGATGCTTAATGGCTAAAAGTGATGAGAGTCATCTGCGACATATGAGACTCGGTCACGCAAATATGGACGCAATCTCAAGATTATCCACGAAGAAGCTAGTACGCGGTTTACCGGACATAACATTCAAGAAGGATTCGGTATGCAGCCAATGTGAAAAGAACAAAGCTACCAGATCCACATTCAAGTCAATAAATGCAGTATGTACTACTAGACCTCTACAATTGCTACATATGAACTTATTTGGTCCTAGCAGAGTTGCTAGCCTCGGAGGTAAGCTATATGCTTTTGTAATTGTAGATGATTACTCTAGATACACGTGGGTATCCTTCTTGACACACAAGAATGATGCATTATCCGAATTTGTTACCTTTTGCAAGAAAGTACAAAATGAAAAAGGTTACATGATCACTCGTATTAGAAGCGATCATGGTGGCGAATTCGAGAATGCAGAATTTGAGCAATTTTATGACACATACGGTTTTGTACACGAGTTCTCCTGCCCTAAGACTCCACAACAAAATGGAGTTGTGGAACATAAGAACAGAACTCTATCCGAAATGGCCAGAGTGATGTTAAACCAGTTTAGTCTACCCAAATATTTTTGGGCTGAAGCTGTCAATACAGCTTATTTTTTTCTCAATAGAGTTCTAATTCGACCCAAATCGAAGAAGACTCCATTTGAGTTATGGTTTGATAGAATTCCATCAGTTTTATATTTTAGAATTTTTGGTTGTAAGTGCTTTATTCTTAATACAAAAGACAACTTGGGAAAGTTTAACAAAAAGGCCGATGAAGGTATATTTTTAGGTTATGCGGCCAAGAACAAAGGATACAGAGTCTTCAACAAACGAACTATGATCATCGAAGAATCAATCAACGTCACCTTTGATGAATTGAATCAAATGACTATCGATGACAATGACGAAGATCTAACTGTACCAAGCTCAACACCAGCTGATTCTCAACCAAGCTCAGCACTAGCTGATCCTCCTAGAGAAGATCCAGGAACCAGCTACCTTCAGAGTCTGCCGAAAAGATTAAAATTTATGGCAGATCATCCAAAGGATTTGGTAATTGGTGATATTACCAAAGGTGTAAGTACTCGTACATCCAGTAGAGATATTGTTTCTAGTGTTTCATTCATTTCACAGCTAGAACCCAAAACCATTGATGAAGCATGTAGTGATAATTTTTGGATAGATGCTATACAAGAGAAATTAAACCAATTTGAACGAAATCAAGTCAAGCCTATTGATCATCCGGTCATTGGCACCCATTGGGTATTCCGAAATAAACTTAATAAGAATGGTTTAGTGACTCGTAATAAGGCTCGACTCGTAGCTCAAGGATACAATCAGGAAGAAGGTATCGACTATGATGAGACTTATGCCCCAGTTGCGAGATTAGAATCCATTCGCATGTTATGTGCATTTGCATGTTTTCATAATTTCAAATTTTTTAAATGGATGTCAAGAGTGCATTTTTAAATGGTTTTAGAAAAGAAAAAGTTTTTGTAACACAACCTCCAGGTTTCACAGATTTAAAAAACCCTGATCATGTTTTCAAGTTGAAGAAAGCTTTATACGGTTTAAAACAAGCCCCTCGTGCTTGGTATGATCGTCTAACCTCTTTTCTACTTGACAACGATTTTTCAAAAGGCAAGGTTGACACTACACTTTTTATTAAGTCTTTTAATGGCAAGCTTCTCTTAATACAAGTCTATGTTGATGATATTATATTTGGATCAACTGATGAATCTCTATGTCAAGAATTCTCTAAGTGTATGCAGAATGAGTTTGAGATGAGCATGATAGGAGAGCTGAAATTCTTTTTCGGACTGCAAATCAAACAAACTGACAATGGGACATTCATAAATCAAGCCAAGTACACAAAAGATTTGCTAAAGAAGTTTGATCTGGACAATGTCAAACCTATTGGCACTCCGATGGCAACTTCAACAAAGCTTGATATTGATGAACAAGGCAAGCCGATCGACACACGTAAGTATCGAGGTATGATCGGTAGTTTACTTTATTTAACTGCTAGTCGTCCAGATATTATGTTTAGTGTTTGCCTGTGTGCATGTTTTCAAGCTAATCCAAAGGAATCATATCTGTGCGCAGTTAAGCGTATCTTTCGATACCTTAAGGGCACTTCTTCTGTTGGCTTTTGGTATCCTAAAACGAAGTCCTTTGACCTTATTGGTTATTCGGATACAGATTTTGCTGGATGCAAAGTTAATAGAAAAAGCACCAGCGGCACATGTCATTTCTTAGGCAAGGCTTTAGTCTCATAGTTTAGTAAAAAGTAAAATTCTGTAGCCCTATCAACAACAGAGGCTGAGTATATCGCCGCAGGACGTTGTTGTGCTCAGATTTTGTGGATGAAACAAACCTTAGAAGACTATGATTTATTTTACACACACATTCCCATTTTCTGTGACAACATAAGCATAATTAATTTGACTAAGAATCCAGTATGTCATTCTTGTACTAAGCATATCGAGATCCGACATCATTTTCTTAGAGATCATCATCAAAATGAAGATATTGACCTTGTGTACATAGATACTGAGAATCAATTAGCTGACATCTTCACAAAACCTCTAGCAGAAGTTCGTTACAATTATTTACGTCGAGAATTAGAAATTTTGGACGTCAATTATGTTAATTAATTTTGTTTTATGATTATATTTCAATACGCAAAAACTGTGTTAGATACAAGCCAATAAAGAGTCTGTCTGTCACCACAACTACGGTTGAAGCGAAGCGGTACTTAAGAGTTCCCCGGTGAACCTTCGCCAGCTGGGACAGTACTCCTACAGCTAATCTGAGACAGTTGCTGTGTAACGATATTTAATCTATAAAATAATATTAATTATATTAATTGAAGGTTGAAATTACTAATCTTTGAATTAAATTTTTGAAATGAGTCAATGAAAAGAAAGTGGCAGAAACCAACTAACAGCACCCTAGGCAAATTCGGCCAGAATTTGGACCGAATTCGGCCCGAGTTCGATTAGTGGTATCTGGTTATATAACCAGAACCCGAGAGCCTTTCTTCTTCATTGCTTCTAAACACCACCATCACAGCAACAGCAGCCACGCGAGAGCCCTCAAACCCTAGTTCTTTACCACTCCGTTTCTCCCAATCTACGTGGTAAAATCCATCCAAATTTTGGATTCGTGCGAAGATCGTTGTCCTCTACAACATACTCGAATCTCTGGAGGTATAACTTCGTATTTCTCCTCCTTTCAATTTTGTGCATATTTCTTTTATTGTACAATGTCGCCTAAGAGATTTAACCCCTTTAAGAGGAAGAAGACGACCAATCCTAGTGAGGAAGGATCATCTTCAAATCCACCTACGGATTCCCTTTTTTTGCCAGTTTAATCGAGCGATGGCGCGTTCGATGGGTTTTATTATCAAACCCTAGATCAAGCCCTTCTGTGGTATGGAGACTTTTCTATGAGATCCATATGCACAGGCGCTCCTATCAAATGGACTGTGTTTCTAGAACACCGCTCTTATTTTAAGGCATTAGGGTTACAACACGTTGTTAAACTTTGTTTCCCGGTAGCAACTAATGCCATTAGACTTTTTTACTGCAATATCATATTAAAAACGTTTGACGTAAGTACTCGAGTTGGCGGACTAGACATTGAGTTCAATGATGTCCTCTTAGCAGAAATCTTTGGTCTGTCTAACGAAGGTGCACCGCTTGTTGATATCACTGAATTTGATTTCCCCGACGGCACGACACTTACTAGTTACAAAGCTGAACTCTGTGCCCCTGATCGAGTTCACTCTGGAAAGTTTAAGGCAAATAACTTGAACTTGTTTAGTTATGAATTGCATCGCATCATCTACTCCACTCTCCTTCCGAAGTCTACTTCAAATGATGATGTCACATCACTTGAACTATCTGCTATATATCACATTCTTAAGGGGATTCCTTTTTCTGCCCCTAAGACCATTATCCAGATGATGGGACGTTGTCGTGCAAGAGATAGAAATCTCTCTTATGCGATGATTCTCCCACGCATCTTCCAGCGTTTTGATATTGATCTGTCAACTTGTACTCAAGATCCTGAGCCCAAGTTTCTTTAGCTATCTCGTCGTAGTATGACTGCTGCTGCTCCTCCTACTGCTCCTCCTACTGCTCCACCTCCTCAGAAGTATGCCATGACCTTTGAAGGCATACACCAGCATCTTTCTGATTTGCACGTCTTGATGACGGATATGGCCCGCGGATGTGAGTTTTGCGATGTCACTCGTTATCAGGCGATAGCAAATTCTCTCGCTGATCTCCGATTTGCTCAGACTGGGCATTCTGCCGGTTCTATTCCTAGAGATCCATCCTTCTCTGGTTACTGCTGTGAGGATGAGGCTGTTCATGCCTACTTTCAGCCCGGTAACGCATATGATTGGTACCGTTCTGACCGTGCTCCTCCTCGAGACTATGTCGGTGAGTTTTACATTGGCGCCCCTCCTCACCCTTCTGGCGCTGGTACTTCTGGAGCTGGTCCTTCTGGACATGCCGGTCATGCTGATGATGATGATGAGGAGGAGGAGGAGGAGGAGATGTGATATATTAGCTAATTTTTGAGACTTAGATATTGTTTACTGTACACTTGGAAATGCTCCGACATTTCAAGTTTCTGTCTTTTTATCTTTTTCTTATCAGACTTGTACTGGATATTTATTGATGTTTCTTGAACATCATTTTATCTTTATGGGACGCGTAGTTTATTTTTCATATCAGTTTATTTATTTATTTATAGCATCTTTATCTGCTTCTATATTATAAATTGCCTGTGACATAATTCTCTGTTATTCTTACTGTTGTATTATAATTCTCTGTTATAAACTGCATGAGACATTATTTTTTAATATTTCTTCACTGTTTGTTTCTTATGCATTGATTGCGGAGGAGTTTTTCTCCTTTGCAGTTATTTTGCTAAGTGACAATGGGGGAGAAATAGGATCTAACATTTTGTTTTTGAGAATAATACAGGGATTGAACTATTTTTGAACAATGTTGAACTATTTTATGGTATCATACTCAAAAGATGTCATATCATTCATAGTTTGTTAATTATCAAAATGGGAGAGATTGTTGGCCCATTGGTCATATGGTCAAACTGATTTTAATAATTGATCAAACTCTGTCTCGATATATGAAGCTAGTCAGGATATCTCAGACTCTTGGACATGATCAAGAACAGCTATCTATTCAGTTCAAGACCGAAGCGCTGTTTGCCTGTTCGAGTCTGTATTTCTTTGAGCAATGTATTTTTTATTTTATTTGAGTCAAAGAATACTTTGTACACCAAGTCGTACTGGCAAATAGGCTATTCCAAAATGATTTCAAAATGTTTTTAAAATGTCCTTAGTTTTGAAAAACATTCGTATTTACAAAAGCTCCAAAAAGGTTTTCAAAATTTTCCAAAAACTAATTTTAAAACCATAACCTAACCTGACAGAACTCGGCCAGAGTTTGGCCAGAGTTCGGTTAGTGGCCATTTTGTTTTTGAATTCCTTGGAACTTGGTCCTCCTGTAGTTGCGGATTTGACCGAGATTTTCTTATCGAGTTCTGCCCGAATTCTGCCCGAATTCTGCCAGAATTCTGTCTTTGGAACTCCTATAAATAGGGAAGGATTTCGATCATTTTAACTCACTCATTCACTTTCAATCTTCTCTCTACTTAAAGCTTTCAGTCTTCCAAAGAGTTTTTTTCGAGCTTTAATTTTCAGATCCCAAGCCAGTTATAATCCTCTAGTCATTTTGCCAGTGCGGTACGGTCTAGAAGTTTCTGAGTGATTGTAATCAGAAGGCTTGATAGAAGAATACCTCTTCACAATTGAAGTTAGACGAGTTTTTCGTATCAAAGCTCGCGTTGTAGAAGTTGCAAGGACTTCTTAAGAAAACTTGCAGTTTTGCCAATAGTGGATTCAACTGGTAGCAAGAGTTCTACCGACTGGACTAGTCCTCAACAGAGGAAAACCAGTATACATCGCTGTCTTTGCGTTTGCTTTCTTATCTCTGCCTTTACAATATTTAGTTGTGATTATTATTCTGTGATCTTGTTGCTAACATTTTTAATTAGCATTATTCCGCTGCCAACTCTATTCACCCCCCCTCTAGAGTATTCTGCTTTACGATTTCGTTCCTACAGACTCCTATGGCAATAACGACAAAACTTGATAATGATGAAGACGGTATCTCGGTCGACATTCGTAAGTATCGAGGTATGATCGGGAGCTTACTCTATTTAACTGCTAGCCGACCCAATATTATGTTTAGTGTTTGTATTTGTGCACGATACCAAGCAAATCTAAAAGAATCGCACTTATGTGCTGTAAAGCGTATTTTTTAGTATCTCAAAGGCACCATTAATATGGGACTTTGGTATCCGAAATCTTTATCCTATGAGCTTCTCGGCTTCTCGGGTGCAGATTTTGCCGGATACAAAATTGACCGAAAAAGCACTAGCGGCACATGCCAATTCCTTGGAAATTTCTTGGTATCGTGGTTTAGTAAGAAACAAAATTATGTTGCTCTTTCAACCACTGAGGCCTAGTATATAGCGGTCGGTTGCTGTTGTGCACAAATTCTTTGGATGTCACGAACACTTGTAGATTATGGTATATCTTCTACTTGCACTTTCATTAAATGTGATAATACTAGCTCTATAAATCTCACAAAAAATTTGATTTGTCACTCACGCATGAAGCACATTGAGATTAGATACCATTTTCTTCGTGACAATCAATAAAATGGGGATATTCGCCTTGATTTTATTAACACGACTTATCAATTAGCCGATATCTTCACCAAACCTCTTCCGGAGGATCGTTTCGTTTTTCTTTGCCGAGAATTAGGCATTATTAATCTTGACATCTAGCTCTACTCAGACGGCACACCGACGGTATACAGCGGCATACCGACTCACATTCAAAAAAAAAAGAAAAAAACTTTTTGTGCGCATAATCGGTATACCGTCGGCATCTACCGGCATGCCGACGGCATACCGTCTGCGGCGGAGACAGACAATCATAACAGCTATCGGGCCCCACCAACCTCTTTTACTCTTTTTTTAAATCTTTTCAAATCCTTTCATTTAATTATCATCCCTTCATTCCTATCCTTCATTAAATACCTCTCTCTTCAAATCCCATCCTTTCACATCCCTCTCTCTTTTCAAAACCCCTCTTCATTTATTATTTTCATCACTTCCTTCTATCACCCCCCAAATTTAATACCATCTCTCCCCTCTTCTCCATATAACCACAACTCCTTCTTCCTCCTCTCCACAATCCTTCACACCCTCTTCTTCCTCTTACCATCAAACTCCATGGCCAATCTCAATTGACCTTGCTCCACCTCCATTTCCAACCCATTCACTCCGGTTCCCCTACCTAATGGCGCCTATGATACCAATATCTTCAAATCTGCCCTTGCTGCCGATGCGTGGTTCCATTACTTTGCAAACCACTCGTCTACAAAGAAAAGGCTATAAATTGGAACGTCTTCTCCGGCCATCTGTCACTTTTTGAGACGACCGGCCTCTCGCCTCTTCTGCGTTGGCAAGTGCCTGTTTATCCGGCGGCGGTACGACTCTTCTACTGCAATCTTTTTCTTGATCTGGCCAACAATGCCATCGAGACCATGGTCAATGATCACCATTTTTGCCTCACGGCTCGCGACATTATGGAGATTCTCGAGATACCAAATCGCGGGGATGCTCTTCCGACCTTGGCCGATCATTATCCTACCGCCGAAGTCTCCTTCGATGAGTTCTGCGATATTAACTGCAAGGGACCGAATACTCCTGCCATTCCAGCCATCTCGAAGTAGTGGGAGCCGTTCTACTACGAGCTCCATCGAATCATCTGCCACACTCTTTACCCCAAGTCCGACAACTATGATGCTATCACCAATGATGCTCTAGTTTGCATGTATTATTTATACTCGAAGAAGACTTGGCCATTCCCCAAA
The DNA here is from genome assembly GCA_029216955.1 of Iris pallida. Lineage (NCBI taxonomy): Eukaryota > Viridiplantae > Streptophyta > Magnoliopsida > Asparagales > Iridaceae > Iris > Iris pallida. Next base: position 4,751,903 of record JANAVB010029820.1, on the reverse strand, counting down.
ACTCTCCTTAACGCCTTCTGCTATGTCCTTCATGCGGGAAAACAATCACTTAGCTGTGGCGCCTTCATCACCCTAATTCTTAAGGCCAAAGGCGTGGACCTCTCTCTCTGCCAATCGGACGGTGTTGCTTTATTTCTTGCCGTCTCCTGCTCTGCCCCTGGTGCCTCTGCGTCTCGTGCTTCATCCTCCCATGAACCCCAGCCTACTTCTCCTGCAGCAGCACCTTCTGCGCCTCCTCCATCTGGCCGTTTCATGCTGCTGACCCAGCAGCATTTTGATATGCGTATGGCTCAGGCGGAGGAGCAGATGAGGGCCAATACCAGTGGCCTTGGGAATCTCATTCAGAGTTGCTTCCATGACCAATCCTGCTTCATCTAGCGGACTCTTCAGGACCACAATCTTTATCTAGATCTTAACCTTCAGGATCCTCAATTCCAAGGCTTCCGATTCTCTGACTCGAATGCTTATGGGTTTATGTACCCCGATGGTGTGGATCCCTTCGATGCCTTTCACGAGACTCCGGGTGGTAAGGACGATAATCCAGCAGATCAGTAGCTGCAGTCTCCTTTTGTGGATGGTAGAATAAAGAATTGGTGTCAGTATCTAGTGTGTGTCTTTTGAGGTCCTACGGGGACCGTTTTATGTCTTACTTTACTCTCGTTAGGGAGAGTTTAATTGTCTTTCTGTTTAGGAACTATCAAGCATGTACTCTTCCAAATTTGACAATCAAATATATTTATGCTTTCATTTACTCTTGAGCTCTCCTGTTTTCTTGCTAAATACTTGATTTTCTATCTTTGATTAAGTGACAAAGAGGGAGAAAACGTATTGAGGGGTAGTAGTCTACCTACGGGGGAGTCACTCCCTGAAGATGCTATCTCTCTGTTTTGTCAATTATCAAAATAGAGGAGATTGTTGGCACATTTATTTTGATAACATTAACAGCATCTTCGTGGTTTATTTTTCTCTATATTTCAGCTAACAGATAATCCCTCAAGCTCTTCTACAAAAAGATCTGTCCATTCAAGCCGAGTCATCAAAGCCTTATGGAAGTCCTTAAAAGAAGACTGAAGAAAAGACCAGCGCACCTCAAAGATAGCTCTCAAAAGATTCAAGATTTTGAGTCTGTACAAGGTCTAGGTCTTTCTGTATAACACCTAAGGTTGGATGAAAAACATAAAGCTCTTTCTATTTTTAAGTCAAAAATTAATGTCTAAAGAAACGGTATACCGACGGTATACCGCTGTGTACCGACGGTATACCGTTTCTGAACCAGAAATATGTTCTGTGACTAAACTCGGCATACCGACGGCATACTACAGTACACCGACGGTATACCATTTTGTGAGCCATAAAATGTTCTATGATGAAACTCGGCATACCGACGGCATACTACAGTACACCGACGGTATACCGTTTTATGAGCCACAAAATATTCTGTGACTGTCACGCCCCAGAACCAGAATACTGGAGAGCGGGGGCAAACATAGCCAGCTACGTATATTGAAATGAAGTCCATCTCGCTATACGGTCACGGCTGTCTAGATATGAGGGTTTACTACAAGCCAACAGTCTCTTAAGGTCAAGCCTACTGTCTCAATCTCAAGCAAATAATATAATCACAAGATGTTTGACCACCAAATATACAATAAAAGGCGTCCCAAATATTACATATCAGCTGATCATAAAGCTAGTCGTACAAAATGCTAGGACTAGCATGAGTTAAGTCATACATGATCAACCCTAGGATTTGTTAATCATGTTTACAGCCCGTAGGCAGACAGTAAGTAAAGTGCATCGAGCTAACAGGTGCTCGTCGGCTAAACGCCTCAAAAGAATAATTTTACAATAGAGTGAGCGAAACAAAATAGAAAACCCACTCGTAGCCCGGGTTCCTTCTAGTCGCCACCATCGGGCTGGAGGTTCGGTAGATCCTCGGGAGCTGCTCCGAAATCTGGCCACACAAAACCAGCTGGGTCAAACCCCAGAAAGAGCAAATGCCACAAAGGAGGCTACAAAATAAGAACAAAAGCCAGCATATCAGAACATAAAAATGAAATAAAAGTAAAAGTAATAAAGAGCACGTCAGGACAATAAACGACTAGGGACGTGGAACCATTCTGGGAGCCAGGCTACAACCCGTGAACCAAACAAGGACCGGGGTTGTAACCTTTCGTCTGAATAGCTCCTTGTCTCTACCCAATTATTGTTGAAGCAAGTAAAACAATCATGTTCAGGGGTACCAGGGTACAGGGACTAGACAAGACTTAGACAGGGCTAGACATCATCCATTCACAAGCGCCAAGCAATTACTACGGCTTACTACTTTAACTAACTAGGGTTATCACAAGCCTAATTACTAACAAGATGCAATGAGAATTTTCCAGTCCCAAGCCCTGCAGACCATCCAGTTATCCTTCCGCGGGTTGAGAGTATGGTTGGGTACATCGCCCCGGAGACGATATACCCTTAGGTGACTTAGAGGGTGCAACACATGACAGTGCGCTGGAAATGTGCTCTACTCGTCGGCAAGCTACAAGTCCAATTAAGAGCGCCCAGATAACGAGATTGCCTATGACTGGAAATTCTCCATGAACTATAGTTTGATCTAGTCATTAGCCTAATCCATATTCAGTATGAATCCCTGACCGTGGGAACCAGGGAGTCACGTCCTAGACATGATGCAAGACAAGACAAGTGGATTGCACAAGCAAGCAAGCAGGAACACCCATGGTGTCAAGTTGATTATACGAGTCAAGTTACAAGTCAAGTCAAGTCAGGAGTGCGCCGCCACGGGCCACTATCAAGTTATCAAGGTAAATCATGTCAAAGTACTAGTCAGGAGTGCGCCACGACGGGCCACTATCATGTCAGGTTGGTCATGTCAGGAGTGCACCACTACGGGTCACTATCGTGTTATGCTAGTTCCTTGTCATACCATGCCATGTACAATAGTCATTCCAAACATATCAAGTAAAATCAAGTTCATGACAAAAGGCGTAAGGATATAAAATGGGCGTAAAATATCTAATAAAATATCAATATACAGGGCTATAGAAGAGCCAAGCTTAGAGAAATAAAACCAAAACTCCAAGAGCCAATGGATTGCGTAAGGGGTCAGGGTGTTGGATTGCGCAGGTGACAGCTGCGCAGGGTGCCAAGTGCGCAGGGGCACAGGGCGCAGGGGCAGATGGCGCATGGGTCAGATTGCGCATGAACAGACTGCGCAGGAGTGAACTGTGCAGGGGTGGATTGTGCATGAGCAGACTGCGCAGGAGTGCACTGTGCAGGGGTGGATTGTGCATGAGCAGACTGCACAGGAGTGAACTGCGCAGGGTGAAGTGCGCAGGAATGGTTGGCGCATGGGGTTGAGCGCAGTTCACCATAGGGCAAGCTGCACGGTCGGCACTGCGCTAAAGAGCGCAGGCCGAGAGGGGCTGCGCAGTCCAGCACTGCGCTAAAGAGCGCAGGCTGCAGGCTGCTACTCCAGGCCGAAAAGAACACCAAGAACACTAAGAATTTAAATTTTTATATCTTTGTCAAATCAAAGCCAAATCTTGATTTTCAAGGTTCTAACTTGAGTAAAATTGAATTCTCTTCCACATGGAAGCATCAAAACCCACAAAAATCCAACCAAAAATAGATCAAAACCATATAAATCCGAAAATAGTTAAAACCTAAATCTAGAACAATGGAGACTCCAAATCACAAAATGTCAAGTTCTAATGTTGATCACCATGGCCTAATCTAGCTAATGAACAAATAAAATGTGGTTCTCATGTGGTGGCAAGGTGCACTTGCCTATGGGTGTTGGTGTTGTGTAGAGGAAGGAAGAAGAAGGAGATGGAGAAGTAAATGAAAAATAAAGAGGAGAGAGAAAAGTTAGGTGGGATTTAATGGAGGGTGGGTTGTGTTGTGTTGAGGGTGGAGTGTAGGTTAAAGTGCTCCAATGCATTTTAAACCAAACCAAACCAATTCTCCTCCACAAAATAAAACCAAGTCATGCCAAAACCCGTTTTACGAGAAAACCAAAATCTGCAAGTCGAGCCAAAATACAATTACAGGCCAGAATCTGAGAAAATAAAATACGGGTCGAAGATACATGCAAGCTTGATCAAAAATACATATTCCGAGATATGGGTGTTACAACTCTACCCACCTTAAAAGAATTCCGTCCTCTGAATTTAATCAAGGGGCTAGAGAGACAAGGACAAGTTATACTATTCATATGCAAGCTATACTAAGCAGTCAATCAAACAATCACGCATGCAAGCAAGGACGGAAGGCATAAGGCATAAGGAAGACATTATACCTTATGAGTCAAACAGGTAGGGATATCACGATCGGATATCATCCTCACGCTCCCACGTTGACTCACCTAGAGAGTGATGACCCCAAGCAACACGGACTAAACTAATAGTCTTGTTCTTGAGTATCTTCTCTCTCCGGTCCAATATAAACACGGGCCTCTCCTCATACGAAAGGTTGGTACCAACAACCAATTCCGAATGGTCTAGGATATGGCTCGGGTCCGGGATATACCGTCGTAATTGGGACACATGGAATACATCATGCACCTCACTTAGCGACGGCGGAAGAGCAAGACGATAGGATACATCTTCTACTCGCTCCAGGATATCGAACGGCCCTATATACCTGGGACTAAGCTTTCCCCGTCCGCCAAAGCGAATGACGCCGCGGTTAGGCGAGATCCTAAGGAATACATGGTCGTCGATAACAAACTCTAGGGGACGTCGATGAGCATCGGCCCAATGCCGCTGGCGATCTTGGGCAACTCGAAGTCGATCTCTGATCCTTCTGACCACTTCAACTGTCTGGGCAATCATCTCTGGACCAAGCATCTGCCTCTCTCCGATATCATCCCATGCTAGCGGGGATCTGCACTTCCTACCATACAGAGCCTCGAACGGAGCCATCTGGATACTGGCCTGGAAACTATTGTTGTACGAGAATTCTACAAGATGCAGGTGATCTTCCCACGAACCACCGAAGTCGAGGGTGCAAGACCTTAATATGTCTTCAAGAGTCTGGATTGTGCGCTCTGACTGGCCATCTGTCTGCGGATGATATGCTGAACTGAACTGGAGATGAGTTCCCAAACTCTCTTGCAAGCTAAGCCAAAAGTGTGACGTAAACCTTGAATCTCGGTCCGAGGTGATACTGACGGGCACACCGTAAAGCCTGACAATCTGCCTGAGATACATCTCTACCAACTGAGCCGTAGACTGCCCAACTCTGAACGGGAGAAAATGAGCCACCTTTGCGAGCCGGTCAACTATAACCCAAATAGCATCTCGACCAGCCGGGGATCTAGGCAATCCAGTCACAAAATCCATGGTCACATGCTCCCACTTCTATTCTGGAATCGGCAAGGGCTGAAGAAGTCCAGCGGGCCTCTAATGTTCAGCTTTAACCTGCTGGCAAACCAAACACCGAGAGACAAACCGGGCTATCTCCTTCTTTATGCCATTCTACCAGAAGTGCTGACGGATATCACTGTACATCTTCGTGCCACCGGGATGAATAGAATACTGCGAGCTGTGAGCTTCTGCCATGACTTCCTGTCTGATATCTCCACTGGGTACACAAAGACGAGAGCCGTGTCGAAGTGTACCATTTTTATGAATGCACAACTCTGGCCTTCTTCCTGCCTCATACTCTGCTCTGAGCCGCTGAAGCTTGGAATCCGTAGATTGTGCCATCCGGATCCTCTCAATTATGCTGGACTGGACCTGTAGACTGGCCATCAATGCCACACTGGAAGGAAGAACCACTTCAATTCCCATCTTCTGAAAATCTGCCAATAACTCTGGTTGCATCGTCAGAAAATAAACTCCGGCTCAACGCATCTGCTACAACGTTGGCCTTCCCTGGATGATACTGTAAATCTACATCGTAGTCCACCAATAGCTCACGCCATCTTCTCTGCCGCATATTAAGGTCCTTCTGGGTGAAAATATACTTCAGGCTCTTGTGATCAGTAAATATCTCCACTCTATCTCCGTACAAGTAGTGTCTCCACAACTTAAGTGCAAACACTACTGCTGCCAGTTCTAAGTCGTGGGTCGGGTAACTCTTCTTATGGTCACGAAGTTGGCGTGATGCATAAGATATTACCTTCCCATGCTGCATCAAGACACATCTCAATCCTCTGCCTGAAGCATCGCAATAAACTGTGAATCCTCCGGTCCCATCTGGAAGTATGAGAATGGGAGCCGTTATCAATCCTCGCTTCAACTTCTCAAATGATTCCTGACACTCTGCTGTCCAAACAAACGGCACATCCTTACGAGTCAACTGGGTCATCGATGCTGAAATTCTTGTAAAATCTGAAACGAATCGCCGGTAGTAGCCGGCCAATCCAAGGAAACTACGAACCTCTGCCACTGAACTAGGCACTGGCCATGATTCGATAGCCACAATCTTCTGGGGATCCACTTCCACTCCTCCTCGGGTAATGATGTGACCCAAGTACGAAATGCGATCGAGCCAGAACTCGCATTTACTGAACTTGGCGTACAACTGGTGCTCTCTAAGCGTCTGAAAGACGATTCTGAGATGCTGCTCATGCTCTATTTCGCTCTTGCTGTAGACCAGGATATCATCTAGGAACACGATCACGAACTGATCCAGGTAAGGCATAAAAATGCAATTCATGAGGTCCATGAATACAGCTGGCGCATTGGTTGCTCCAAAGGGCATAACAAGGAACTCCCAATGCCCATACCTCGATCGAAAAGCTGTCTTCGGGATGTCCTGCTCTCTGACTCTGATCTGGTGGTATCCTGACCGCAAGTCTATCTTCGAGAACACTGAAGCCCCTTTGAGTTGATCAAACAAGTCATCTATCCTCGGAAGAGGGTATCTGTTCTTGATTGTCACTGAGTTCAAGGTACGATAATCTACACATAGCCTGGACGTACCATCCTTCTTTTTCAAAACAAGCATCGGGGATCCCCAAGGCAATCCACTTGCACGAATGAATCCTTTGGTCCTGAGTTCTTCAATCATCTTGTACAAAATCTCCAACTCTGAAGGCGCCATTCTGTAGACTCGCTCTGATACTGGTGTTATTCCGGGGATCAAGTCTATAGTGAACTCGATCTCCCGCTCTGGCGGCATCCCTGGAAGCTCCTCTGGGAGGACATCTGGAAACTCTTCAACTATCCGGGGCAACTGCACTGCTGCTACTGCCATCCGCAACACTGGGGAGGATGGCTCCACCGCGCCTCTGGAAAAAGAAAACTCTGGCTCGCCTGGAATGCTGAAAACAACTCTGCCAACATGGCAGTCTATCCTAGCATACTGGTTCCTCAACCAATCCATGCCTAGGACTACATCATAGTCTGCCATAGGAAATTCTATAAATCTAGCGGGGAACTCTCTACCGCTAACTACGGTCCGATACGAGGAAAACACTCGATCTACTCCCACAAGACCATTACCAGTAAGTATATTGAGTCTTACTGATAATGACTCTGGCTCCAATCCTATCCGTGTCGCGAATCGTACAGACATGAATGAATGCGATGCACCAGAATCAAATAATACTGAAGCTGGAAAGGAGTTGATGAGAATAGTACCTGCCACTACCTCACCTGGTGCAACTTCTTCTTCCATAGCCATCATCATGGCCTGACCTCTAGCTGCGGGTCCCCTCTGCTGGAAACCTCTCTGCCTGCTCTGCACTGGAGCCTGGGCACACTGCTGCTGGAATGCCTGGGCCTGAGGCAACAATGGCCTCGGGTACTGCTGCTGCTGCACAGGTGCTGGTCCCCTAACTGATGGACTGGTTAGGTTGGAAGAGGATGAACTACCCCTATTCGGGCAGGCTCCTATCTTATGATCTGCCGCTCCACAAGCTAGGCACAATCCTTACGCCCTACGACAATCTGCCACTACATGGCCTAGCTTTCCGCAATGTGAACATCCCATTGCGGAAGTCTGCTTCTGCTTCTGCTGCTGCGGGTATGTCGGGGTTGAATGCTGAACCGACGTTACTGAGGCCGCCCGCCTCGAAGTTCTAATGGTCAAACTTCTAGCTGCTAGGGCTGGAGCTGATGACTGGTGCATCTGACTGTGGGACCGCTTCCTACCTCCGGTCCTATCTACGATCCTCTGGGAGGTATACTCATGCCTCCTAGCCGCTCTCAATACTGCATGGAACGTCTGGTGCTCGAACTGCTCGATTGCCAACAAGATCTCCAAATGCAGTCCCTGCTGGAACCGCTGGGCCCTATCAAACTCGGTCGTCACCAAGGTGGGGGCAAACCTACTGAGCCTAGAAAACTCAGATGCATAACTGTCGACTGTTTTGCCTCCTTGCTTCAAGTTGGTAAATCTCGTCTGTAGGTCGTACCGAGCTACAGCATCAAAATACTTCGTCTGGAATCTCTTTTTAAACACTGCCCAAGCAATGGGTGCCACTAATCCCATGGCTTGTGCTGTCCACCAACTGCGAGCTAAGTCCAACAACTGCAGGCGTAGCACCGCCACCTTCTCATTCTCAGGTGTCCTAGCTGCTTCCAGAACTACCTCGGTATCCTGAAGCCAAGCGTCCGCGACAATCGCATCCTCGCTGCCGTCGATGAAGGGAGGGTTCAAGCGCTTGAAGCTGTTGGCCGCGTTGTTCCCTGGATGACCGCCTCTGGTCAAAGCATCTGCCACAGTCTGGTGCAAGGCGTCTCCTCTGCGATCTTGAGAAGTTATCAAGGCTCTGATGAGACCTACCAAGGTGCCATCATCTGGCTCGGCAGGCTGAACGGGCTGAACTGGGGGCTCTCCTCCAGTAGGCACAACTCTGGAGGCTACTCCGGAATGCTGGGCTTGATCTCCGGGTTGCTGGTCCACATGAAGTACTCCACCTTGCTGATCGGCGGGGTCAGGTACAGTGCCGCTGAAGAAGACGACACAGGGAAAACAATAAGGACCAGGACAGATCAACGATACAAGCATATAATCAGGGAAAAAATTGCAGGCATTTGAAAATACGGGCGGAGATCAAGGGCAAATACTGATTGAGACATCTATTCGGTAAACCCTCACATTTCTTGATTGATAAGACCTATATGGGCCACCACTTAAACCATGTCACGCCCCAGAACCAGAATACTGGAGAGCGGGGGCAAACATAGCCAGCTACGTATATTGAAATAAAGTCCATCTCGCTATACGACCACGGCTGTCTAGATATGAGGGTTTACTAAAAGCCAACAGTCTCTTAAGGTCAAGCCTACTGTCTCAATCTCAAGCAAATAATATAATCACAAGATGTTTGACCACCAAATATACAATAAAAGGCGTCCCAAATATTACATATCAGCTGATCATGAAGCTAGTCGTACAAAATGCTAGGACTAGCATGAGTTAAGTCATACATGATCATCCTTAGGATTTGTTAATCATGTTTACAGCCCGTAGGCAGACAGTAAGTAAAGTGCATCGAGCTAACAGGTGCTCGTCGGCTAAACGCCTCAAAAGAATAATTTTACAATAGAGTGAGCGAAACAAAATAGAAAACCCACTCGTAGCCCGGGTTCCTTCTAGTCGCCACCATCGGGCTGGAGGTTCGGTAGATCCTCGGGAGCTGCTCCGAAATCTGGCCACACAAAACCAGCTGGATCAAACCCCAGAAAGAGCAAATGCCACAAAGGAGGCCACAAAATAAGAACAAAAGCCAGCATATCAGAACATAAAAATAAAATAAAAGTAAAAGTAATAAAGAACACGTCAGGACAATAAACGACTAGGGACGTGGAACCATTCTGGGAGCCAGGCTACAACCCGTAAACCAAATAAGGACCGGGGTTGTAACCTTTCGCCTGAATAGCTCCTTGTCTCTACCCAATTATTGTTGAAACAAGTAAAACAATCATGTTCAGGGGTACCAGGGTACAGGGACTAGACAAGACTTAGACAGGGCTAGACATCATCCATTCACAAGCGCCAAGCAATTACTACGGCTTACTACTTTAACTAACTAGGGTTATCACAAGCCTAATTACTAACAAGATGCAATGAGAATTTTCCAGTCTCAAGCCCTGCAGACCATCCAGTTATCCTTCCGCGGGTTGAGAGTATGGTTGGGTACATCGCCCCGGAGATGATATACCCTTAGGTGACTTAGAGGGTACAACACATGACAGTGCGCTGGAAATGTGCTCTACTCGTCGGCAAGCTACAAGTCCAATTAAGAGCGCCCAGATAACGAGATTGCCTGTAACTGGAAATTCTCCATGAACTATAGTTTGATCTAGTCATTAGCCTAATCCATATTCAGTATGAATCCCTGACCATGGGAACCAGGGAGTCACGTCCTAGACATGATGCAAGACAAGACAAGTGGATTGCACAAGCAAGCAAGCAGGAACACCCACGGTGTCAAGTTGATTATACGAGTCAAGTTACAAGTTACAAGTCAAGTCAAGTCAGGAGTGCGCCGCCATGGGCCACTATCAAGTTATCAAGGTAAATCATGTCAGGATACTAGTCAGGAGTGCGCCACGACGGGCCACTATCATGTCAGGTTGGTCATGTCAGGAGTGCACCACTACGGGTCACTATCGTGTTATGCTAGTTCCTTGTCATACCATGCCATGTACAATAGTCATTCCAAACATATCAAGTAAAATCAAGTTCATGACAAAAGGCGTAAGGATATAAAATGGGCGTAAAATATCTAATAAAATATCAATATACAGGGCTATAGAAGAGCCAAGCTTAGAGAAATAAAACCAAAACTCCAAGAGCTAATGGATTGCACAAGGGGTCAGGGGGTTGGATTGCGCAGGTGTCAGCTGCGCAGGGTGCCAAGTGCGCAGGGGTACAGGGCGCAGGGGCAGATGGCGCATGGGTCAGATTGTGCATGAACAGACTGCACAGGAGTGAACTGTGCAGGGGTGGATTGTGCATAAGCAGACTGCACAGGAGTGAACTGCGCAGGGGTAGATTGTGCATGAGCAGACTGCGTAGGAGTGAACTGCGCAGGGTGAAGTGCGCAGGAATGGTTGGCGCATGGGGTTGAGCGCAGTTCACCATAGGGCAAGCTGCACGGTCGGCACTGCGCTAAAGAGCGCAGGCCGAGAGGGGCTACGCAGTCCAGCACTGCGCTAAAGAGCGCAGGCTGTAGGCTGCTACTCCTGGCCGAAAAGAACACCAAGAATACCAAGAATTTAAATTTTCATATCTTTGTCAAATCAAAGCCAAATCTAGATTTTCAAAGTTCTAGCTTGAGTAAAATTGAATTCTCTTCCACATGGAAGCATCAAAACCCACAAAAATCCAACCAAAAATAGATCAAAACCATGTAAATCCGAAAATAGTTAAAACCTAAATCTAGAACAATGGAGACTCCAAATCACAAAATGTCAAGTTCTAATGTTGATCACCATGGCCTAATCTAGCTAATGAACAAATAAAATGTCGTTCTCATGTGGTGGCAAGGTGCACTTGCCTATGGATGTTGTTGTTGTGTAGAGGAAGGAAGAAGAAGGAGATGGAGAAGTAAATGAAAAATAAAGAGGAGAGAGAAAAGTTAGGTGGGATTTAATGGAGGGTGGGTTGTGTTGTGTTGAGGGTGGAGTGTAGGTTAAAGTGCTCCAATGCATTTTAAACCAAACCAAACCAATTCTCCTCCACAAAATAAAACCAAGTCATGCCAAAACCCGTTTTACGAGAAAACCAAAATCTGCAAGTCGAGCCAAAATACAATTACAGGCCAGAATCTGAGAAAATAAAATACAGGTCCAAGATACATGCAAGCTTGATCAAAAATACGTATTCCGAGATATGGGTGTTACAGTGACAAAACTCAGCATACCGACGGCATACTACAGTATACCGGCGGTATACCATTTCTGAGTAGAAAATATGTTATGTAAAGAAAATCGGTATACCGACGGCATACCGCTTTATACTGACGGTATACCGACTTCATCAGATTTAATTTTTGAATGGACAAGATACTAGCATTAAATGCTCCCAACAACTAGATTTATTATCGTTACTGTTCCGAACGGTATGCCGAAGGTATGTCGGTCCATACCGATGGCATGTCGTCCGCATTATGTTCAGGAGCATTAAATGCTATTCTTTCTTGGTTTTCTATATAAATGGATTCCTTCTTCTCATTGAAGGTTATCCACTTAAGCCATAAATTTCTCAACAACCAAGAGCTCCACCATTACTACTCTATCCAAGCTTTTAGTTGTCATCCAATCCAAAAGTGCTAGAGTATTCAAGAGTTGTAATTTTTGATCTTCAAGTGTTGTAGAAGATCAACAGCTTCCTTTCTTTTCCTTTTGAGGTTGACGAACCTTCGTAAGAAAACTCGTGTGTAAAAAGTTGGCAAGTTCTTCGGATCCAAACTCATGTTGAAGTTGGCGAGTTCTTCGGATCCAACTCGTGTGTAACTATTTACTCAATAGTGGATTTAAACCGAATAGAGTTTCGGGACTGGATTGCCTCTAGGGAGGAGACCATGATACATCGAGTGTTCTCTCTCTTTCCCTCTCATTTACTTCAGCAAAATAGATTACTTGTGTTAAGTAATTTTTTATTACCCTATTCACCCCCCTCTAGGGTTCTACATTGGCGGCTACCAGCTTCTACTCCCGACTATTCACCAACGAGGCCATCAGAGATGCAGAATTCCTCGCGGAGATCTCGCATCTCATCGAGGACAGAGACAACACGAGGCTTGAAGCCCCCCCCTCCGGGCAAGAGGTTAAAGATACGGTCTTGGCTCTTAATGAACATAGCGCCCCCGGACCAGACGGGTTCACGGGCGTGTTCTTCCGCACCTGCTGGGACATCATTAAGTCCGACATCCACGAGGCCACCATAGCCTTCTTCCAAGGCGTCAGGTACCCTAGATCTATTTCATGTGCTAACTTGATCCTTATTCCAAAACAGGAGAACCCGAAAACTTTCAGAGACTTTCGCCCGATCAGCCTTTGCACTTTCACCAATAAAATCATCTCCAAGATCATCGCCACATGGATGACGAATCTCCTCTCTAGAATTATTTCGGAAGAGCAAAGTGACTTCGTTCGTGGCAGAAACATCCAGGACAACATCATGCTTGCCCACGAAATGAGCACATGCATGAAGCTTCCAGCCAGAGAAGGAAACATTGCTATTAAATTGGACATAAAAAAGGCTTACGACCGATTCGACTGGCAATTCATGATTTGGGTCCTCAGAGCCTTCGGTTTCTCAGAAACCTGGACCAACATTGTCTGAAGATCGATCAGCAATTCGTAGTTCTCTACGATTATCAACGGTCAAGTCGAAGGTTTTTTTAAAGCCAGCCGCGGTGTCAGATAAGGCGATCCCTTATCATCCACCATTTTCATCATCGTCATGAAATCCCTAAGCAAAAACCTGAATAAGATGGCGACCACCCCAAACTTTTGCTATTTTCACTCCACCAGTGGCTGTCTGATCATCACCCACCTTGCGTATGCTGACGACATCCTCATCTTCTCCTCCAGGGATGCAGGATCCGTAGAAGTTATCCATAACACGCTACTCAGATACACAGCGTGTTCTGGCCAGCGTGTCAACCCCAACAAAAGCGTGATCTACGTCCACCATATGTCCAATTGAGAGCATACTACCACCCTTACGAATATCACATCATTCGCAGTCTCGTATCCGCCTTTTACCTACCTCGGCTGCCCGTTAGTGTATGGTAAATCGAACATTGGCATCTTCGAGGGACTAGTGAGTAAAATCAGAAGGAAGCTCGAAGGGTGGCACAATGTTATGCTATCGCCAGGAGGCAAAATAATCTTGATCAAACATGTTCTCTCATATACCCTTGCGGCTTGTTCCCCTCCCAAGAAGGTACTGACTAACATCAAACACCTCTTCTCCGACTTCTTCTGGAGCCACAGCTAAGGAAAGAACAAACACCATTGGGCCAGCTGGGACACTATGGCCAAGCCCACTGCCGAGGGAGGCTTAGGCTTTGACCAGATGTCACACATTGTCAATGCCTTCTTGATGAAGTTATGGTAGAAGCTCTGAACTGGTAGAAACTTGTGGAATCGCTTCATGAAAGCCAGATATTTAAAACATATTCACCCGTCCAACGTGATCTCGAACTACCGATCCTCCGCGACTTGGCGTCGGATCTTGCACGGCCGCCACCTTGCAGAACCGGTCATATGTTTGCAGCTGGGATCTGGTGAATCTCATCTGTTCTGCGAACGGTGGGCCGAAAACAATCTTCTTCCTTGCCTACCTACTGCCCATGGCAACAGCAAGATTAGAGAGATCTGGGACGAAATGGAGACTGGAACTGGAATAAGGTGTGAGACTGGATTAGAGCGGAAGCGAATTTGCTTAGAAGTTTGCAGATCTCGGCTAACCCAGATAGACTGTATTGGTCGCCCATAGCTAATGGCGCTTTCACGGTGGCCACCGCCAGAAGTTTCGCTCGTGGCACTGGCACCCTTCCCCAACTTTTGGTCTCTTCTGGCACACCTGCATCCCCAAGAAATGGTCTTTCCTCATTTGGAGAACCTATCGTCAAAAACTCCCCACTGACGACAACCTCAACATCATCGGCTTCAGTCTGGCATCTGCATGTCATTGTTGTAAGGAGAAGCAGTAGGAAACTATAGACCACATTCTTTGCCAGGGGGATTTAGCGAGCAAGACTTGGGCTACCCTATCCCAAAAATGCAGTCAATCCATCATTGATGGGGGCTTCAACAATCTCCTGGTCCACTGGGCTAACACCTCCCATGGACATCAGATCGTTGCAGTCGCCAACACGTGGGTCATATGGAAGAACAGGAACAAAGCTAGATACGAGGGGCTGCAATACTCGGCCGACTAGCTTATCAGAGAAACTCTCCGTCAAGCCTTCAAAGTCAGCAATCTCTGCAACCACGGTCACCAGGATTTTTGGGCATCGGTACTCTCCAGAAGTGAGGTAGAGTGACCGGCTGCTTTCTCGTTGTGCTTTTTTCCCCTCTCTTTCTCCTTTGTAAAGGCTTTTTCTTGTAAAAGCTTCGACATTTTGCACCTTTTATGATATATATATATATATATATATATATATATATATAAATACAAAAAATAAAATATATATACACCGTGTAAATATATATAAGCAAAATTTAGAGAATAACACAAACAAAAAAATAACTTATATATTTATTAATTATAATTACTGAAATTTGTAAATAAAAACTCTTGGGTATTTATACAAAACACTATGTCTGCCTATTATGAATAAGCCCAAAAATCCAAAATATCATTCTAAGAGAATTATCCTATTTCCAAGGAAAATGTAAATTTAAATAGAAAATAATGCATATATTATATTTAATATACAATCTATATAAATTACTCACGAGGCTATAAAAATGAACTACCAATATATATATATATATATATTTTTTTTATATATATATATATATAAAAATGAACTACCAATATATATATATATATATATATATATATATATATATATATATTTATATATATATATATATATATATATATATATATATATATATATATATGACGTCGTCGGTAGCGTTATATGACTACCAGGGTTTGGATTGAGTTCGGGTTAAGTCCGAGCTAATTTGGTACAATCGAGTCTCCTAGAAGTTATAATATTAAGAATCAACTAATTAAATCATTTATAGGGGTCAAGTCACAACTTTGAATAGTTTTCCTAGTTAGGACACCGCTATGGCTCGGCATTCCCTACCGCTATGGCTCGATTTTCCTAGTTAGGACACCACTATGGTTTTCCTAGTTAGGACACCGCTATGGTCAAGTCACAACTTTGAATGGTTTTTCAGCCACTGAACTATCCCTGCCATAGTTTTTAGTCATCTTGCACTCCAAAACTTAGTCATGACTAAGGCATTCTATCATAATAATATTTAATTAAATTATTTATAAATTTCCAAAAATTACCATTTAATTCAAATAAATAACAAAAAATATATATCAAAATTTTGGGAAGAGGGGTTATAGTAGGCCTGGCTTGGCCAGTGCCTAGGTAGGTGATATGTTGGAATTGGTTAATTTAACATAGATTGACTCGAATTGACCAAGGTTGACCTACTTTGACCTAGCATTGACTTAGACTGCATATCACACATTAGACATCCATGTTTAACTCACTTAAACACTAATTAACATGTATATCTCATACATAGGTCTTTGTGACTCCACTTTGGACTTCGATTCATATTTACTGCTCAGGACCGCATGCGAGTGCATTCTCTGATATTTTACATTATTTGATATATTTCTATGATGCATTTTTATATTAGTGTTCGATTTAATTTCGAAACGATGGACACACGGATTGGTATTGTATGGATTCTTTGTCTTGAGATACATGGTTTCATGCCTATTGACTTCACTGGACTAATAAAAAATTGGACTAATATATCTATTCTGGACTATTGAGATTCGTGCCGGGACCTGGATCCATGTGTACTGGTCGAACGAAGAAATACCTAGGAGACGTGTGAACATACCCTTTCTATCATATGGTCTTACTAGAATAATAGCAGCCTCACACGATGTGCGTGGTTTGTTGGATATTACCTCCTAGTTCGTTCACATGTCAACTTAGTATTTCAAAATACTAGTTTTAGACAAAGATATTCTAGATTATTCTATACTTGCTAGTTGTATACCTTGCATGATAGGTTTTTCCCCTTTATTTTATATCTGCCTGCCTTTACATTCTTACATATTTTCCCCTTCACACATATTATTCCTTATCTACCTATTTCTCTATGTGTACATTGTCTCTTATAAAACTGCTCATCAAGTATTACATTATTATTCACTATTTCATAGCACTTGTCAATTAAATGGAACTGCTATTAGGTTGTACTTTGCTCCATCCTGACTGGATATATTTTTTAGATGGCTTAGAGGACTGTTGTCCTACCTACTATGAGCAGAGGGTATGCGAGGGTGGCACACATGAGTCTCAGGAGGATTCTGCTCAGTTTAGAGTGCCCTAGTAGTGAGTTAGAATCTTAGTATTCCTTATTGTATCGGATTGTTCTGAGCGAGGGACTTAGTTCTCATTATTGTTTCTGGATATGTATTGTTTGTCACAGACATCTAGACTTATTTGAGATATGACTCTTATTACTATTGTAGTTCCATTTCATTTAACTTCTATCTAATATCGTGCTTATCTTCCTTTAGAAATTGTGATTGAGTTACATATATTTTATGTCATATTATTCCTTCGTGCGGAGATGACAGGATATACTTCATATTGTTAGATATTAGATGTTATAGATGACATATACAACATTCTACCACCGACACTGCGACGTAGGTTAGATGTACCCACGTTCTCGTGCCCCTAAACAGGGTGCGGGTCGTGACACATTTTTGTGGTGGCCCATGTAGGTCAAGGTCGCAACTATTACAATTTCGTAGTGGTGCTCGACTTAGAGCGCTATTATGAGCCTGCTATTAGGATATAGGTTCTAGAATACTTTAGAGTTACTCAATCAGAATTAGGAAACTTCCAATCCTTGATTATCACTTCAATCCTTATTTGCAATATTCTTCGAATTCAATTATCCTTCCTTGATAATATCTCATCTTGTTCCATATTAATTTTCTTTGTTGATCTGTCTTCAGGATGCGAAGACCAGATTGCAACGCTCTGGAACCGTCGTATCGATAGAGAGGTCTGCTACTTTACAACCTTCTTATCTAACTGTGGAAGCTACAGCTCCGGGGGTTGCTCCTACCGTTTCTTTCGTCCATGCGGGAGTGCCAGCAGCTTCTGGTGTCATTCCTCCACTGGTTTAGAGGACCATTTCAGTTTAGCCGGAGTTCATTCCTTCACCACCTCCACCACCATCTGATACGACACAGATGTTCGCGCTATTCCAGCAGATGATGGAGGTGTAGAGGGCTCAGGCCGAGGTGTAGTAAAGACAGGCTGATGTGTTGCACCAGAGCATCGATAGTGCCCACCAATTGGTACTTGGTACGATTGAGAAGTGTCACTCCCATTTTCTGTTATACGTATTTCCAGTATACATGTACGGATTTCTGACATTGTCAGGTGACCCATGTTTTGACTTGTCTTGCTTAACTTTGGCTTGGTTTATTTTAGTTCGGCTTGGCTTGGATTTTCTTGGTTTGGTTTGGTTTGGGTTGAGATGGAGAGGTTGGTATATAAACCAACACCTCTCTCTCTCTCTCTCTCTCTCTCTCTCTCTCTCTCTCTCTCTCTCTCCTATATAACTTTTCATTTATTTCTTTCTTCTTCTCCATAACTCCTCCCACCTACCAAACACTAGGCAAGTTCAACTTGCTTCATGATGGATCTCAAGTTTTATTGTTCCATTCTCTTCTTTACTTGATTCTAAGCCTCTTTAGAACATAATATTTTGGTTTTAATGGATGGATTCTTGTAGATCTAAGTTTGTAACTTTTTTAGTTTTTCTTAGTTTTGATCTCTTTAACCTTGTTATTTCTGAGATCTAATGGCTCTATGTTGTGGGAAATTCAATTCTACATAATTTGGATCCTTGGAAATCTCAATTTTGACTTGTTTTGAGTTCATGGGTTCAACCAAGCTTTTGGTGCTGGTTGGAGAAGATGAGCAGTGTGCGCACGCTCTCCTTAGCGTCGTACCATCTCGGTTGCACGCGCTCCTTAGCACCGCGCCATCTTGGTTGCGCATGCTCCTTAGCGCCGGGCTATCTCGGTTGTGCACGCTCCTTAGCACCGTGCCGTCTTGGTTGTACGTGCTCCTTAGCGTCGCACCATCTCGATGGTGCGTCCCTCTTCGTGCCGCACCATTCTATCGATCACGTGCCACCTGGCATCGTGCTATCCTTGGTATCACTTGACCTAGCGCCACTTGCCACCCAGCGCTTCTGGCCGAGCGCCATCTAGCGCCGCGCCCTTCGGTCGTGCCCCACTTGGCCCAGCGCCACTTGTCGTGCGCCACCTATCTCTCGTGGCCCAGCCCCCCAGCTCTCGTGGCATAGTGCCACCTAACTCTCGTGGCCCAGTGCCACCCAGCATCATTTGGCCCAGCACCACCCAGCATCATTTGGCCCAGTGCCATTTATCAAGTGCCATTCTTGCCTTGATATCCCTTGTCCCATACCTCCATGCTTGTTCATATGGTTCTTAGTGTAATGTCTTGACCTTGTATGCATCTTGTACTTGGCCTAACTTATGGCTACCCGTATGATAACTTGTTAATATTGAGCATGATAGAGTTTGAGCATGTTCATGACTTGCCAGTATTAAATTTGACTTAACTTGAACATGATAACATGAACCTGTCTTGATAATTCTTGATAGTGGCCCATCGAGGTGCACTCCTGACAAGTACTCCTGATAAGTGACAAGTATACCTGACATGACACGTATAATCTTGATTGTTGTTGCGACGGCTATTCCTGTCTTGCTAGTGTAACTCATGCCTTGACCCCGTGGTTGATTGTGCCTGTACAAGCTGCATGTCTCATCTTACATCATGTTTAGGACATGGATTCCTGGTTACCACGGTCAGGGATTCATAATAAATCTGACTAGGTTAATGACTAGATTGATCAAGTAGTTCATATAGAGATTTTTCCAGTTACAGGCGATCCCATTATCTCGGCCACACCAGTGGACTTATAGCCTACCGACGAGTAGGGCACATTTCCAGCACACTGTCATACGTTGCACTCTAAGTCACTTAATAATTCTCTTGATAACTCTTGTAACCTCGTCTGGATAACCTGGATAGTCTGCAGGGCTTGTGACTGCGGGAACATCTCATTGCATCTTGTTAGTAACTAAGCTTGTGATAACCCTAGTTAGCTAACAATAGCAAGCCGTAGGACTTGATTGGCCGTGCTTGAATAAATTATCTCATGATTAACATGGGAATTATATTCTACCTCTTGTTCTGCCTACTGCAAGCTAATATTTTATGTTAACTCAGTCTCTCATGTTATTTAACTATGCTCTTTTATCAGTTCTTCTTTTATTATATGCTGGTTTTAGTTCCTAAGTGGAGCCTCCCTTGTGGCACTTTCTTTTTTTGGGGTCTACCAGCTAGTTTTGTATGGCCAGATTTTGAAGAAGCACCCGAGGATCTACCTACTTTCCAGCCAAATGGTGAACACCAGACGTAATCCTAGCAATGTGTGGGTTTCTTATTTTGCTCTTCCACTCTAATGTAAACTATTATTTTGAGGCGTTTAGTCACCGAGCAAGTGTTAGCTCGTATTGAAACTAAATTTCTATTTGCCTAAGGGCTGTAACATGATTGGCAAATCCTAGGGTTGATCATGTATGACTTAACCCTTTCTAGTCTTCACATTTTGTATGACTAGCTTCATGATCATCTGAATATGTAATGTTTGGCACGCCTTACTTTGTATGTCTGATGATCTAATATCTTGTAACATTTATTTGACACTAGGTTTATTATTGACGATAAGAGACTGATGGCTTGTAGATAAACCCTCATGCATCTAGACAGCCATGACTATATTGCGAGGTGGATTTCACTTTAATGTGTATAGCTGGCTATGTCTGTCCCTCGCTCTCCAGTATTCTGGTTCTGGGGCATGATACGGTTTAAGTGGTGGCCCATATAGGTCTTGTAATTCAAGATGTGTGAGGGTTTTACTGAATAGATGTCTCAATCAGCATTCTCCCTTGATCCCTACTCGTGTTTTTTAATCCTCCTGAAACCTGACCTGATAAGGTGCTTCTATCCTTTATCAATCTTGGTCCTTCCTTATTATTCCTCATGTCATTTTCTTCAGTGGCATTGTTCCTGATCCTACCAATCAGGCGGGTGGAGCACCTCCAGTGAACCAGCAGCAACCTGGGGACCAAGCCCAGCACACTAGGGTAGCATTTTGAGTCATGTATTCCGGGGATCCAGAGCCATCAGTTCAACCAGCCCCACCTGCACAGCCTTACAATAGAGTCCTAAAGGAACTCATCCGGGACTTGCTTACATCAGTAGACCGTCGGAACGATTCTCCTACAGCAGATAGTACAAGTTGCTATGGGCAGAATTGGCTATCAAGGGAACAATGCTGCTAACAGCTTCAAGCGCCTGAACCCTCCGTTCTTTAATGGCAATGAAGATGCTATTGCTGCCGATGCTTAGCAATAAGATATAGAGGTTATTCTGGAGGCAGTTCGAATTTCAGAAGAAGAGAAGGTGGTCGTTGTGCGCCTACAGCTATTGGACTTAGCCCGCAGCTGGTGGGTAATGCTAGCAGTTGGTTTGGTGACGCCTGTCCTGTGGACAGTATTCAGTGACAAGTTCCAGATGAAGTACTTTGACGCAGTAGCTCAGTATGATTTGCAGACCAGATTCAGCAATCTCAAGCAGATGGGAAGGACGGTCGATGGATATACGGTCGAGTTTTTGAGGCTTAGTCGGTTTGCTTCCACCTTGGTGGTGATCGAATTGGACCGAGTACAACGATTTCAACAGGGACTCTACCAAGAGATTATTCTAGCCGTAGAGCAATTTGAGCACCAAACGTTTGATGCTGTTTTGCGAGCAGCTAGGAGGCATGAATACACTTCACAGAGGATAGTAGATTGAACTGGAGGATGGAAGAGGCCTCATGGTCAATTGTCTTAGTCATCAACACCAGCCTAGGCAGCTAGGGCTTTGACCATTGGAGCTCCTAAGAGGGTGACCACAGTTTCTTCGATTTAGCACTCGACTCCGACGAGCTCTCAGCAGAAGAAGCAGAAGCAGCAGCAATCTTTCATAATGGACTGCTCTCATTGTGGGAAGCCTGGGCACGTGGTTTCAGAGTGTCACAAAGCACAGGGGTTGTGCTTGGCTTGTGGGACATCGAACCACATGATAGGGTCCTGCCCGCATAGAGCCAGTTCATCTTCATCAACCCTAACTAGTCCATCGGTTAGGGCACCAGCACCAATACAGTAGCAGCAGCACTAGTTTTCTAGGCCATTGCCACCTCAGGCCCATGCCTTCTAGCATCAGAGGCTGCAACAGTATATTTATACCCAAGCTTAGGTTTAGAACATGCAGAGAGGTCACTAGCAAAGGGGACCAGCACCAAGAGGACAGGGTCAAGCTATGGCTCTGTCAGTAGAAGAAGAATTGGCATCAGATGAGGTGGTGGCAGGTACCATTCTCGTCAACTCTTTTCCAAAATCAGTATTATTTGATTCGGGTACATCGTATTCATTTATGTCTGCATGATTCATAACACGGATAGGACTGGAGCCCGATTTATTATCAGTAAAGCTCAATATACTTACTGGTAACGGTCTTGTGGGAGTAAATAGATTCTTTTCCTCGTGTCGAATCGTAGTTAGCGGTAGAGAGTTTCACGCTAGATTCATAAAATTATCGATGGCCGACTATGATGTGGTCCCGGGAATGGATTGGTTGAAGGATCAGTATGCAAGAATAGATAGCCATATTAGAAGGATTATTTTTGGTTTTTTCGACGAAGAAGAGTTTTTGTTTTCCAAAGGCGAAGTAGAACCTTCTCTACTAGTCTTGCGGATGGCAGTAATAGAAGCAGTTCAGTTTCCCAAAGTTGTAGAAGAATTTTCTGACGTATTTCTCAAAGAGCTTCCAGGCATGCCGCTAGAGAGAGATAGAGTTCATCATTGATTTGATTCTAGGGACGGCACCAGTATCAGAAAGAGTCTACAGAATAGCACCATCATAATTAGAGATCCTGTACAAGATGATTGAAGAACTCAGAACCAAGGAATTCATTCGTGCTAGTGGATCGCCTTGGGGAGCCCCCATGCTTCTTGTGAAAAAAAGAATGGTATGTCAAGATTATGTGTTGATTATCGTACCTTGAATTCTATAACAATCAAGAATAGATATCCCCTACCAAGGATAGATGACTTGTTCGATCAACTCAGTGGGACAGCAGTATTCTCGAGGATTGACTTGCAATCGGGGTACCATCAGATCAGAGTCAGAAAGCAAAACATCCAGAAGACGACATTCAAATCTAGATATGGGCATTGGGAGTTTCTTGTTATGCCATTTGGGGCGACCAATGCGCCAGCAGTATTCATGGATCTCATGAATCACATATTTATGCCTTATTTCGATCAGTTCATTTATAGACAATATCATGGTCTATAGCAAGTGTGAGCAGAGCATGAGTAGCATCTCCGAGTAGTCCTTCAGATTCTCAGAGAGTACCAGTTGTACGCGAAGTTCAACAAGTGTGAATTTTTGGCTTGATCGTATTTCGTACTTAGGTCACATCATCACCAGAGGCGGAGTGAAAGTTAACCTCCAGAAGATAGTAGCTATATAGACACGGCCAGTACCTAGCACTATCGTAAAGGTTCACAGTTTCCTAGGATTGGCTGGCTATTACCGACGATTTGTGTCAGACTTTGCTCGAATTTCAGCGCCCTTGACGCAGTTGACCCGTAAGGATGTGCAGTTTGCTTAAACGACAGAGTGTCAGAGTTCATTCGAGAAGTTGAAGTAAGGATTGTTAACGGTACCCATTCTTACGCTTCCAGATGGGACTGGGAAATTCCCAGTTTATTGTGACGCTTTCGGCAGAGGATTGGAATGCGTCTTAATATAGCATGGCAAGGTAGTAGCTTATGCATCACGTCAACTTCATGATCATGAAAGGAATTACCCAACCCATGACTTGGAGTTAGCAGCAGTGGTTTTCGTATTTAAGCTTTGGAGGCATTACTTGTATGGAGATCTGGTAGAGATTTTTATCGACCACAAGAGTCTTAAGTATGTATTTACTCAGAAGGATTTTAACATGCGTCAGAGAATGTGGCTAGAGCTATTGGCAGATTACGACATCAACCTGCAGTATCATCCTGGGAAGGCCAACGTTGTTGCAGATGCAATGAACAGAAGAGCATGAGCTTATTTCTTAATAGCATAGCCGGAGTTATTGGCAAATCTTCAGAAGGTGGGTATAGAGATAGTTCTCCCTACCAGTATGGCATTGATGGCCAATATGCAAGTTCAGTCTAGTATAGTTGAGAGGATCAAGATATCTCAATCAGCAGATTCTATGCTTCAGCGGCTTAGGGCAGAATATAAAGCGGGACGGAGAGCAGAGTTATGTATTCACGAAGATGACACCCTCCAACATGGAAGGCGTCTTTGTGCACCCAGTGGTGACATCAGGCAAAAGATTATGGCAGAAGCTCACAGTTTATAGTATTTAATTTATCCCGGTGGTACGAAGATGTATCGTGATATCCGTCAGCATTTCTGGTAGAATGGCATGAAGAGGGAGATAGCTTGGTTTGTCTCTCGTTGTTAGTTTGCCAACAAGCTAAAAATGAACATCAGAGACTAGCAGGACTTTTTTAACCTTTATCGATCCCAGAATGGAAATGGGAGCATATTACCATGGATTTTGTAACTGGGTTACCAAAATCTCCAGCTGGGAGAGATGCTATATGGGTTATTATTGACCGACTCACGAAGGCAGCTCATTTTCTCCCTTTCAGGATTGGTCAGTTGACGGATCAGCTAGCAGAGATGTACCTCAGGCAGATTGTCAGGTTGCATGGAGTGCCAGTCAGTATCGTATCAGATAGAGATTCGAGATTTACATCACACTTTTGGCAGATCCTTCAAGAGAGTTTGGAAACTCATCTCAAGTTTAGTTCAGCTTATCATCCACAGACAGATGGTTAGTCAGAATGCACAATTTAAACTCTCAAAGATATGTTACGATCAAGTACACTTGACTTCGGTGGTTCATGAGAAGATCACCTACATCTAGTGGAGTTCTCCTATAATAACAGTTTCCAGACTAGTATCCAGATGGTACCATTTGAGGCATTATATGGCAGAAAGTGCAGATCACCTTTAGCCTGGGATGATGTAGGCGAGAGGTAGATGCTTGGTCCAGAGATGGTTACACAAACAATTGAGGCGGTCAGACAAGTCAGAGATCATCTTCGAGTTGCACAAGATCATCAGTGCCATTGGGCCGATTCTCATCAGCATCCGATTGAGTTTTATATCGGCGATCACGTATTCCTTAGGATCTCACCTACCCGTGGCATCATTTAATTCGGCGTATGGGAAAAGCTTAGTCCTAGGTATATAGTTTGATATTCTCGAACGAGTAGGTGATGTGTCCAATCGTCTCGCTCTTCCGCCGTCGTTACGTGAGGTACATGATGTATTCCATGTATCTTAACTGCGATGGTACATTCTGAATTCGAGCCATATCCTTGATCATTCAGAATTGGTTGTTGATACCAACCTTTCGTATAAGGAAAGGCTCGTATCCATATTGGACCGAAGAGAGAAGGTGCTCAAGGACAAGCCTATTAGTTTAGTCTGTGTTGTTTGGGGCCATCACACCTTGGACAAGTGAACTTGGGAACGTGAGGATGATATCCGGTCATGATATCCACACCTGTTTGACTCATAAGGTATAGTGTCTTTCTTATGCCTTATGCTTTTAATTTCTTGCTTGATGAATGATTGCTTGATTGACTGCTAGTCGTAGATTGCTAGTATTAGTATAGCTTGACCCGATACCTCTAGTCTCTTAATTAAATTCTAAGGACGGAATTCTTTTAAGGAGGGTAGAGTTGTCGCTCCCATTTTTCGTTATACGTATTTCCAGTATACGTGTACGAATTTCTGACATTGTCAGGTGACCCGTGTTTTAACTTGTCTTGCTCAACTTTGGCTTGGTTTATTTTGGTTCTACTTGGCTTGGCTTTTCTTGGTTTGGTTTGGTTTTGGTTGAGATGGAGAGGTTTGTATATAAACCAACACCTCTCTCTCTCTCTCTCTTTCTCTCTCTCTCTCTCTAACTCTCTCCTATATAACTTTTTATTTATTTATTTCTTCTTCTCCATAACTCCTCCCACCTACCAAACCCTAGTCAAGTGCAACTTACTTCATGATGGATCTCAAATTTTATTGTTCCATTCTCTTCTTTACTTGATTCTAATCCTCTTTAGAACTTGACATTTTTGGTTTTGATGGATGAATTCTTGTAGATCTAAATTTTTAACTTTTTCGGGTTTTCTTGGTTTTGATATCTTTAACCTTGTTATTTCCAAGATCTAATAGCTCTATGTTGTAGGAAATTCAATTGTACACTATGTGGACCCTTGGAAGTCTCGATTTTGACTTGTTTTGAGGGAGTTATGGCCTTTGGAGTTCATGGGTTCAACCAAGCTTTTGGTGCTGGTTGGAAAAGATGGGCAGTGCATGCGCTCCTTAGGGTCGTGCCATCTTGGTCGTGCGTGCTTCTTAGCGCCGTGTTATCTCGATTGCACGCACTCCTTAGCGTCGTGTCATCTCGGTTGCGCGCTCTCCTTAGCGCCGCGCCATCTCGATTGTGCGTGCTCCTTAGCACCATGCCATCTCGGTTGCGTGTGCTCCTTAGCGTCATACCATCTCGGTTGCATGCACTCCTTAGCGACACGTCATCTTGGTTGTGTGCGCCCCTTGGCGCCGTGCCATCCTAGCGAGAGTGCGCCACCTGGCGCCGTGCTATCCCTGGCGCCATGCTATCCCTGGCGCCACTTGACCAAGCGCCACTTGCCACCCCGAGCTTCTGGCCGAGTGCCATCTTGCACCGCGCTCTTCGGTCGAGCACCACTTGACCCAACGCCACTTGCCATGCGCCGCCTAGCTCTCGTGGCCCAGCGCCACTTGCCGTGCGCCGCCTAGCTCTCGTGGCCCAGCGCCACCTTGCTCTCGTGGCCCAGCACCACACAGCATCATTTGGCCCAGCGCTATTTGTCCAGCGCTATTCTTGCCATGATATCCCTTGTCCCATACCTCCATGCTTGTTCATACGGTTCTTAGTGTAATGCCTTGACCTTGCATGCATCTTTTACTTGGCCTAACTTGCGGCTACCCAGCATGATAACTTGTTAATAGTTAGCACGATAGAGTTTAAGAACGTTTATGACTTGCTAGTATTGAACTTGACTTGACTTGAACATGACAATATGAACCCGTCTTGATAATTCTTGATAGTGGCCCGTCGAGGCACACTCCTGACAAGTACTCCTGACAAGTGACAAGTATACCAGACATGACATGTATAATCTTGATTGTTGTTGCGACGGCTATTCATGTCTTGCTAGTGTAACTCTTGCCTTGACCCCGTGGTTGATTGTGCCTGTACAAGCTACATGTCTCATCTTGCATTATTTCTAGGACATGGATTCCTGGTTACCACGGTCAGGGATTCATAATGAATCTGACTAGGTTAATGACTAGATTGATCAAGTAGTTCATATAGAGACTTTTCCAGTTACAGGCGATCCCGTTATCCCGGCCACACTAGTGGACTTGTAGCTTACTGACGAGTAGGGCGCATTTCCAGCACACTGTCATGTGTTGCACTCTAAGTCACTTAATAATTCTCTTGATAACTCTTGTAATCTCGCCTGGATAACTTGGATAGTCTACAGGGCTTGTGACTGCGGGAACAACTCATTGTATCTTGTTAGTAACTAAGCTTGTGATAACCCTAGTTAGCTAACAATAACAAACCGTAGGACTAGATTGGTCGTGCTTGAATGAATTGTCCCATGATTAACATAGGAATTATATTCCATCTTTTGTTCCTTCTACTGCAAGCTAATATTTTATGTTAACTTAGTCTCTCATATTACTTGACTATGCTCTTTTATCGGTTTTTCTTTTATTATATGCTGGTTTTACTTCCTAAGTGGAGCCTCCCTTGTGGCACTTGCTTTTTCTGGGGTTTGACCCAGCTGGTTTTGTATGGCCAGATTTTGGAGAAGTACCCAAGGATCTACCTGCTTTCCAGCCAGATGGTGAACACCAGACGTAATCCTGGCAACGGGTGGATTTCTTATTTTGCTCTCCCACTCTACTGTAAACCATTTTTAAGGCGTTTAGCTACCGAGCAAGTGTTAGCTCGTATTGAAACTAAATTTCTGTTTGCCTAAGGGCTGTAACATGATTGACAAATCCTAGGGTTGATCATGTATGACTTAACTCTTGCTAGTCTTCATATTTTGTATGACTAGCTTCATGATCATCTGAATATGTAATGTTTGGGTTGACTTAATTTGTATGTCTGATGATCTAACATCTTGTAACATTTACTTGCTTGGTTGAGATTAAGACACTAGGTTTGTTCTTGACCATAAGAGACTGATGGCTTATAGATAAACCCTCATGCATCTAGACAGCCACCGTATTATGAGGTAGATTTTACTTCAATGTACGTAGTTGGCTGTGTCTTTCCCCCGTTCTCCAGTACTCTGGTTCAGGGGCGTGACAAGAAGGTAACTACTGCTCTGTCTTATGATTCTCCAGCCCAGCCTCAGTAGGCGAGGCCGGGTACTGTGCTAGACTTCAAGAAGATGTTCCTTCGAGAGTTCAAGGGGACAGAAGGAATCCTCTATGCCGATGATTGGCTGGAAGATATTGAACGGATCTTGCGTCTGGCACAGATCTCGAAGAGATTGCAGGCGGAGGTGACCGCTAGCCAGCTGTTCGATATTGCCCTCACATGGTATCGTACAGATCCTAGGCTTACAGTGACAGGGTTGACTTGGGAGGCCTTCGGGGAGCTTTTCAAAGAGAAGTACTTTCCTAACGTGGCTTTGAGTGCCTTGGATAGCCAGTTTCATGGATTGGTTCAGGGGAGACTGTCAGTAGATGAGTATGTTGCAAAGTTTTCTCGGTTAAGCCAGTTCACGAAGAGCATACAGGAGCAAGGGGATCAGGCCAGAAAGTTCATGAGGGTCCTGAATAGCGAGTTCAGATCGCGTACTTCTAGGCGTCGTACGGCTACCTTCGAAGACATTCTAATGGATGCATAGATTGCTGAGGAGGACTTGGGCCTTAGGCCCAAGAGGGCTAGTGATGCCATAGGTGATGGTACCAGTACAGGACTGGCTAAGCGTCCACATGTTTAGAAGGAGTACCATCAGTGGGCTGAAGCTCCGGCTCAACAACAGGACCAGAAGCAGGGAGATCAGGCTTTTCTTTACAACTATTACAAGAAATTTGGTCATTCTTGGGATGTCTCCAGGAAGAGATTGAAGGTGCGTCTATTATGCGGGTCAGTTGCGTACCAGATAAGGGATTGCCTTACTGTACCCCATTTGGTGGACACAAAGCCAGAGAGATGGAGGTAGGCCACATGTGGCACCGTATCATGTCCAGTACCACCAGAGGGAAATACTCCAATCGAGCAGGACTTTTACACTGACGGCGAGGAGGCCGATGCTACGGGTGATGGGTTAGCAGGTTTGTCTTTCTGTTCTTCTTTCGTCCATTTCCTATCTTGTTGAATGCCTCAATTTTACCTCTTAATTGTTCCTTTTTGTATTGTGATAGATAGTATAGTTACCCTAATTAAGACTATGATATCACGACCAGTAGGACCATGATTTGTGTGTATTATTTAAATAGATTTCTTGGACTATGATTGTTGGGGGCATGACCTAGAGAAGAGTACGACCAAATTAAATTTCGAGGACGAAATTTTTCTAAGGGAGTAAGATTGTCACTACCACTTTTCTAGAACAGGGGTATTTTTTGTTATTTCACAATTATCTAATTTGTGTATATTTATTTTATTAAGTGTGATGATTGTATTTAATTGCAGACTAGCCTAATCATTAGACTTGCTGTTGCCTATTTCATTTGACTTGACCCAAAGGCTTGATTAATTTGAATGGCCGTTATTAGACAAGTTAGTTAGTTATTACCTTAGTTATGGAGAGATTATTAATGATCCCATTCATGACAAAAGAGGAAGGGCCTTTAAGTCATCTTAGCCATCCCTACAACCAAACCCTAACCCTAATGAAACTTTATATAGACCCCTTCATGACAAGCCTTAGTTCATTCCTTTCATTCCAACCTAGAAGAAAAACCTAGCACACCATTCCAAATCCCATTCCCTTTCATTCGAAGAGGCTAGAAGCTTGCCATTGCTAGAAGAGCACTTAAGGAAGGAAGTTTGGGGTGGAGCTTGCTAGAAGGAGGTGTCCATCTACTTTCTTGTGTTCCCTTGGTGTTATACATTGGGAATCCATCTTCCAATAGGTAAACTCTTATCATTTCTCAAGTTTAAGACTCCCTTTTCATGCATGACACTAGTAGGAACACACCCATGGACTAGGGGTACCCATAGGAAGAAGAGCAAGGCTTTAGCCATCATTTTGGTAGAAGTTTCATCGAGTTGTGTCCATTTGAGAAGTACTATGAATTTTGACCAGCAAATGTTTGTCAAAATGACAAATTGACCAATATGGGTTTTGTTTTTAGTTTTATGATCATGATTAGTTAGTTTGTTCATTTTATAGTCATATATATAATTTCTAAGTATTCTCATATATATATATATATATATATATATATATATATATATATATATATATATATATATATATATATATAAATATATATATATATATATGTATATATATAACATATATATATATAGGCTTGATATGTGTGCCAATTCTTGTGCACTGTCAAGGGGATATGGGGACTGTTAATATGATAGTGAAGAGTAGTAAGTAGGGAGTGATATGCAAATGGATTGAATATCTCAGTATTTTTTACTGTAGTACTAGGCTTTTATTGTTTGTTCTTCCTGTAGTTCTCATTGTTGCAGGAAATGGATAGTTATTAGCAAACACAAGGTTGGAGAGGGTCATAGGCCATTGGCTCTGGGCACAGGTGGATTAGCCATTGCTGTACAAGTCAGTGAGTTTAGAGAGGGTGGTTAGCCTTTAACATCCAGAGCAGTAGAATTAGGCCACTATCTTATGCTTAGGCTGGGCCATTGATGGCCAGTGTGTTGCAGGACAGAACAGAAGTAGGGAATAAACTGAGTTCCTATACAGTGAACTGTCACTTGTCAGTGTATCTCTATAGTGTCTAAGTTAGAATGAGTGAGTATAAGTTAGAATAAGTGAGTATCAGTTAGAATGACTGTATCAGTGAGTGAACCAGTGTTAGTGTATCAGTGAGTGTCCAAGTGTCAGGTAAGGATTTTGTGTGAAGTCAAGTGTTAGAGGAATAGGAGGTTCCAATTCTTGTTAGAGGAATAGGAGGCTTTCAGTTCCTGTTGGAGTATCATGTGGTCAGGATATAGGGAAGTCACTGCAGGTATAGGGGGGTATCCATCTCCCTATTGAGTTTGGATTGCATGACCTTTCAGGAAGAAGCAATAAACACTATTGCATTGAGTCCTCTTTCTATACATCAGGCCATAGGCCACTTGAGTGTGCTAACCTGTGCACATACCAGGACATAAGAGCGAGCAGTAAGCTAACAACAGATAGCAGGAGTTGTGTCTATGTGTGTACAATTTTTGTTGGGTGGAAAATAGGATGGGAGTGTGACAGCAGGAAAGATGGCACAGTGGCAGCATATAGGGAGTACCTGTGCCTGGATGAGTGTCTAAAAATTGGGGGTTAGTTAACAGTAGATGTAAGGGGGTAACTTAAGTGTGTGTTGAGCATCTTTCAGAGAGAGAGAGATGGATGCCAATTGAAGGCAAGCTTTGGCTTGGCTCGACCTATATTAGGAAGAGGGGGCTCGGGCAGTTAGAGGGAAGTTTATAAACAACAGGTAGGACACTGATTAGAGGGTGAATACGTGAGTGTTTAGAGAGAGTGAGAAGTTAACAGTGAGTGTCTGTGTTAGTTAATGTTGACATGTGCACACAAGTCTGTGCACAGGGGGTGTTAGACAGATTTGGGGGCTCTAAATGAAGCACATGGTCTTGGAGGCATGTAGGCAGTTGGACAAGGACCTGGAAGTCCCTGTGAGAAGTAATAATTAGAGGAGTTAGACATGTGTGCCACATTAAGAGAGTGCATATGAAGAGGAGGGTGAGTGCAGATAGGTTGGCAGTGACTTGAGTGTCAAGTGTGTGTGTGTGTGTGCCGGTCCTATGTAAGAGTGTGTGAATGTGCCACATGAGAGTGAGAGAGAGAGAGAGAGAAAGAACTGCACAGGGGTGCCTTGGTATGGGGTTCACCCCCTCTTCGAGCCAGGACAGTGGCCTGAGCTTTGGGTAGGCCTGGCTTAGCCAGTGCCTATGTGCACACAGGCCATAGGCCTGTGTGCCCTCTTATTTTCCTAGGCCAGTATGCAGGGTACAGGAGGTTTGGCCACTACAGAAAGATTTAAGGCATAGCCTGGCCTTGGTAGGCTAGGTAGCTTGGTGTTAGCCCCTGTAACAGTCGGGCTTGATCATCTACTACATAGCAGTGTAACATGTGTGACAGTGATGAGTTAGGAGTATAAGTGTATAGACCATGTGCCTATAGGTTGTGAGTGTGCAAAGTGCAGGGCCGGCCCTGGGGTAAGCCGGACAAGCCTTAGGGCTTGGGCAACCCCCCTTCACTAGGCAACCTCCCAGGCTCAGTATGATCCCACCAAAGGTCAGGGTCACGGATGACCACCAGGGCAAGCTGATAATAAGGGTCAAGGGGCAACCAAAATTAGCTTCAGGATAGGGCAACCCAACCCTCCGGGCCGGCCCTGGCAATGTGTACCAAAATAGATGAGTGAGATGAAGTAAAAAATATGTGAGTCCTATGCACAGGAAAAAAGAAGAAAATGGAAACCTATGACAGTGTGTTAGTAGGCGGAGTTGGTTATCTGTGTTTAGAGTGTCACAGGAATAGGGAAAGTGCAGTGCAGTAGGGGCATAGGCAGGGCGAGCCTTGCTTGGCCTCATACTACAGGTAGCTTTACCTACTTGTAACAGCAGTGTGAGGGGTGATAGGGCTTGTGTATAAAGATAGTGGGTTTGTGTGGTAGTGTATCAATGGGAAATAGATAAATGGCTAGTGTATAGACACATTGGGTATAGGTTATGTGGAGACAAGGTATATATGTATTTATGGATGTGGGTTCAAGTATGAGTTCATGAGTGTCCAATAAGTAATAGGTATGAGTTCATGAGTGTCCAATAAGTAATTAGAGTGCAATAGTGATATGGGTTTGGGTATATCCCTAAAATAAGTAATAGGTATGGCACATATGTAAAGGTAATAGAAGAGTATTACCTAAAGCTAGGTAATGGAGTAAAGGGATATCATATTAATATATATATATATATATTATATTTTATATATATATATATATATATATATATATATATATATATATATATATAGGTTACGAGTTTATACAAGTAGGTACTTATGTGATAATAGGTAATAACCTAGTATAGGGATATCCTAGAAAGGGTTACCAACATGTTTAAAGTTGGTAAAGTTAGGGTAAGATAACCTCTAAAGTTATAGGGTATAGGTTTACATATATATATAATAGGTAATGTCTATATTTATATATAACATATATAGGTTATAGGGCATTACATATAACTAGGATAATATAATATATAGGGTTACTTATATATGGATATGTAGGTAATGTATCTAGGTAGGTAATATGTTGGGATAGGTTAATTTAACCTAGATTGACTTGAATTGACCAAGGTTGACCTAGTTTGACCTCGAAAGTCTAGTTTGACCTAGCATTGACTTAGACTGCATATCACACATTAGACATCCATGTTTAACTCACTTTAACACCAATTAACCTGTATATCTCATGTATAGGTCTTTGTGACTCCACTTTGGGTCTTGATTCATATTTACTGCTTAGGACCACAGGAGAGTACATTATCTGATAGTTTCTATTATTTGATATTTTCTATTATGCATGTTTATATTATTATTCTATTTGATTTTGACATGATGGACACAGATTGGTATTGTATGGATTCATTGTATCAAGATATGTGGTTTCATGCCTATTGACTTCACTGGACTAATGAAAAACTTGACTAATATATCTATTCTGGACTATTAAGATTCGTGTCGGGACCTGGATCTATGTGTATTGGTCGGGCAAAAAAATTACCTAGGAGACGTGTGAACGTACCCTTTCTATCACATGGTCTTACTGGAATAATAGTAGCCTCACACGATGTGTGTGGTTTGCCGGATATTACCTCCTAGCCGTTCATATGCCAACTTGGTATTTCAAAACAATGGTTTTAGACACAAATATCCTAGATTATTCTATACTTGCTAGTTGTATACCTTGCTTGACAGGTTTTTCCTTTTTATTACATATCTGCTTGTCTTTATATTCTTACATATTTTTCCCCATCACACATATTGTTCCTTATCTACCTATTTCTCTATTTGTATATTATCTCTTATAAAATTGTTCATCAAGTATTACATTATTATTCTTTGTTTCATAGCACTTGTCAATTAATTGGAACAGCTATTGGGTTATACTTCGCTCCATTCTGACTGGATATATTTTTCAGATGGCTTAGAGGACTGTTTTCCTACCTACTATGAGCAGGGGGTATACGAGGGTGGCACACAAGAGTCTAAGGAGGATCCTGCTCAGTAGAGAGTGCCTTAGTAGTGACTTAGAATCTTAGTATTCCTTGTTGTATCAGATTGTTCCAAGTAAGGGATTTAGTTGTTATTATTGTTTCAGGATATGTATTGTTTGTCATAGACATCTAGACTTATTTGAGATATGACTCTTATTACTATTGCAGTTCCATTTCATTTATCTTATATCCAATATCGTGCTTATCTTCCTTTAGAACTTGTGATTAAGTTACATATATTTTATGTATTATTCCTCCGTACGGAGACGACAGGATATACTTCATATTGTTAGATGTTAGATGTTATAGACGACCTATACAACGTTCTACTGTCATCACCCGCACCCTAGAGTAAGGGCACGAGAAGTGGGTACGTCCATCCTACGCCGCAGTGTCGGCGGGTAGAACGTTGTCCTAGGTTAAAGCATCTAACAGTATAAGGCTAAACAGTTTATACTCTCCGAATGGGGGTGACATAGCAGAATGTAAACTTAATCACAACTAAGGAAGAAGAAGTACGATATGATATAAAACTCAAATGAAATACAGAAGATCAGAAGAGTCTAAGTGTCTAAGATAACATCTCAGCAAACATCCAGAATACAAGTCTCAACTACTGAATATGAAAGAATATATACAATCCAGATCCCAAATGACAGTAATAGTAAAACCTAGACTAGGAAGCCTTAGTCTCTATAGCTAATGGATCCGGTTGGAAATCCGGATCACTGGTGTCATCTAGAGCTGCCCCGTAGCAGGTATCCACACAGGCCTCCTCCTCGTCCTCTGTAATATTTTCAACAGGTCCAGTCAGGATAGGAGCGAGCACAATACATCTCAACAGTTCATAGCAGGTTAGAAATATAAGCATGTAGTAGAGTAAGATACAGGAAACTGAAGAAAGTACAGAATGTAAACAGAGAGAGAACTGTAATAGAAATATCTACTATAAGTAGAGAACTAACAGTGGCTAGTGAGTCAGAGTACAATATAAACATGTGAATGGCATAGAAGATTTTGGGAACTATACTATGGAGTGATTCTGGGAACTACACTACTTGGATATTATTCATATGTCTACTTCTACTCCCTAGTACCCCAATCAATACACAAGGATCCAGCCAGGTTATGTTACGATCCATGCAATGGCCCACAAGAGGTGATACATGGTAGGCCCATAAATGGTTGATTCTGGGAATGCCCATAAATGGATGATTCAAGGAAGACTCTGTGATCGTGATAGTACATGTCGCAAGTATTCAATGAACCATGAAGCATAGTGATACACAATGTAAGTGAAACGCACAGAACGTGTAGTATCTGATGCTCCCTGAGGGGATAACATCTAAAGAAAAGATCTATATAGTACTAATCCGTGTTACCAACGTGACAGCATCAAGTAAAGTAATCTAAAGCAGGAAAACAATTCTAACAGGATATGAAATGATCAGAGAATGTACTCGCCTGATGTATAAATGTCCAAAGTAAATATACTGTCCGAGGAGAGGTGTCTGGCTCCTAATCAGAACAGCATAAGTCACAACAAGTCCAAAATGGCAATATGAAGTTCTACTACGCATTCTACATGATTCTAGGTCAATCTAGACCAAAGTCAACTCTTGGTCAACTTGGTCAACCTTGAAAGTCAAACCTAGGTCAACTATGGTCAAACTAGGTCTAACAAGTCTAAATTAGGTCAAACAAGTTATTCTAGGTCTAAACGAACTAAGTATATACAAATCAAGTATCCAAGATAGCTACAAACTCATAGCCTAAGTCACTTGCTAAACCAAGCACAAAACTAAACCATAAGCTAACAAGGCACACAAACTTATTCATATAATATATATATATTATTCATATTCACATATTCATATACATAGATATATATAGGAAAGCTATATATATAGGCACATACATATATATATATATAGAGAAAGAGAGGTAAAAGAGTAAGTGAGTATGTGTGTGTTTGGCATGTGTGTAAAACGATATGTATTAATGTTCTAAAATTTAGTGATAGGTAGGTGTATGTGACATGGGATACATGATGTCAAAGGGTGTATGAATGTATGTTTGTAAAAGGTTATAGGTTAACTCAGTTTATAGAAATACATACATATATACTTACCTTGTATACATGCATACATACATATCATGTATATTATATTTACATAATACATACATGTATACTTGTATTATATTATACTTATATTCATACATATTAGATACTTATATTTATATTAACATATTGCAAACATTCATTTCATTCATGCATCTATGCATTACCTACATATTTTATACATATCCATCATTGTATATTCATATCATTTCATACATTAACATAGAGACATACAAACATGCACATATCATATATTTTATACCTTACATTACCTTGCATATCATGTTATATATTATCATTCATTCCTTTCATATATTACATTATCTTTAAGTTGAATACATCATATATGGATACAATACATTATCTTGCATGCTTGCATTCATATATTACATTCTATATTACCTATATATATATGTATTTCCTCCATTCATTCATGCTTGCATCATATACTCTACATTACCATACATATTATCATTATATATTGTATTACAATATTTATACATTATGCATTCATATCTATCATTACATATATATCTTGCATTCATATCTAGCATTCATTATATACTTTCATGCATACATTGTATATCATTCTTTCATTCATGCATTGCTTATATACATTATATTAATTGTATTCCTACATGCTTGCTGTTTGCCATTGATTGTAAAAGTACAGAACAGTTTTATGAGAGGACTGAACTTAGACTCATAATACAAACTCGCTTATACAAAGAAAGCCTAGGGACGAAAGCCTAGGTACAGCAGACTAAGTACAATTGTTTATTTTAGATTATGGAGGATGATGATAGAGGCTCGGAAAGGCGACGGCAGCCCTGCCTTACTCCTTGGACGATCGGTATGCAGCCTTGGCTCCAGAAGATTTGCTCGGCGTTGAAGAAATGCTCTCTTTGCTCCCTCTCTGCTTTTTCCTCCAAGTCTTCTGATCTCTAAAAGGGGTCTCTCTGGTCACACTCTCTCCTTTGTGTATATTGCCAGGGAATGTATATCTTTGTAAGGGAATGGCACCTTGTTATTTATAAGAAAAGGGTGTGATCATTAGGGTTGCCGATGATTGCTTCTTGGAGATGGCGGTGGCCTGTGGATTGGTCAATCTAGGCCATTCGTTTTGATTGTAATGAATCTGGACCATTAAGTGTAGATTACACCAAATCTCATCAGCAATTAATGCTGATTGGAATAAATCTTCCTTATAATGATCTTCTGATGTCTGCGAATAAATTTAATTTATTCTCCTGCCACGTGTCCCAAATTATTAGGATTTGACCCAATCTCTGATTGTAATAAATCTAAGAAATTGATTTGGCTTAGGACACGTGTCCTAGGAGCCACTGGGGGATCTGAACTGCATGAAGATTGAGCCGTATAAGATTTGGGCCACATAAGGTTTGGGCCACGTGTTAGGGCTGCTTGGATAGTGGTCCTCCCCCTTCGAACCTTTAAACCGCATGGAGATGATCATTGCGGGCCACATAAGGATACATCCGCCTGAGCCGCAATGAAATGGTCCACTTGAGCCGCATGGGAAGGCCTCCGTTTGAGCCGCATGAGACTGTTTCAGCCTGAGCCGCATAGGATGGCTTCATTCTGAACCGCATGGAAAGTCTTCGCTCGAGCCGCATATGAACGCCCACGTGGCAAGGCCACGTGGCATTTTTATGGATCTCGGGAGATTGTGTCAGAGATCTTTTTCTCTTTCCTAGGGGTCTGTCATTATGACAGAGTCA
Source organism: Iris pallida (assembly GCA_029216955.1). Taxonomy (NCBI): domain Eukaryota; kingdom Viridiplantae; phylum Streptophyta; class Magnoliopsida; order Asparagales; family Iridaceae; genus Iris; species Iris pallida. The sequence goes on along the minus strand of JANAVB010029820.1, from coordinate 4,713,603 downwards.
TAATTGCCTCTCTTGTGTCAGGGCTGTCACTTTTTTCAGAGTTGTCAGCCGTCAAAGTAATTAATGCAGCATAGGGCGGAGGGGAACACTGTTACGCCACGTATCTTCTGAGCTGCATGGGATGTCTTGGGCCGCATAGTCTCTTATGCCGCATGACTCTCTGAGCCGCATGGGCTTTCTGAGCCGCATGAGATTTCCTAGCCGCATGGATCATTTTCTATGCTTTTACAAGACCCCCTTCAAAGTTTTCAATTTGCAAAATTAAAATACTTTGAATAAGAAGCATGGCCGTGTGGGAGCTCTTCTAGCCGCATAGATGTCTTGGCCGCATGGAAGTTTCAGCCGCATGAACTTTTGAGCCGCAGAGTTGTTTCAGCCGCATGGATGGCTTAGTCGCAGAGACTTTTAAACCGCAAGGATATCTCAGCCGCATAGTTCTTTGCCACATCATTATGTTATGCATGCAAACCTTTTTGAGGCAGGATCCCAAGAGTTTCTGATATTTAATTAGCTAGTCTGTATTGATAGCCGAAGAGTCGACTACTTTGTACGAGGCGTCGGTCTGTGATTCTCCTTTCTCTATAAATAGAAGGGTATTTGGGAGGATTTATCTCTTAGACTTTTCTTGATTAAGATCTCTGTCTTGTTTTCTTCTTCTGACCGACAGACAACGATGGCTCCTAGGGCCTCCAAGGCAATAAAGAAGGCTGTGGCGAAGTGTAGGAAGTCGGCTTCTTCTTCAACTGCCGCACCCCCCCCCCCCCCCCGTTCATCTTGACGTTCATGTTGTCGTCGAAGGTAAGGACTGTGTGGAAGATTGGGTACTTTGAAACCCTAACAGATGCTGCTCTGCTGCATTGCTTCGTGCATAATCATTTGATGCGAGCTTTTCAAATTACATGGTCCGCATACACGTCCTATGAGCCGCATGGAATATATTCCATATTCGAGCCACATAAAAGTTGTCTTAAACGGACCGCATAAACATCTTTCATCATTCATCATCACTTTTTTCCATCTTTTGGTTCTTGTAGTATCTCCACCGAATGCTGAGATTGCAGTGGTAGAGGAGCCGTCGCTCCCTGGCGTCAATCAGGGGGCCTTCCTCTGTTAAGGAGGAGGCAATGAAAGAAGAATCGGCGCCTGAGAAGGACGACATCCTCCCCACTATCGAGACTGCTGAGGGTGACAATGCTGGGAATCCTGATTCTCCTACTCTGGACGAGGATCTTCCTCAATTACATCCTTCATATGTAATGTGGTTGAGGGAGTTGTATACGTACTTCTGTAACTAAGGTTTTGAGGTTTCTCGTAAATGTTTATCTGTAGTCTTTACTTTGTTTTGCCTTTCTTCTTGTCTGCAATGAAGAACTTTCCTGTAACCGCGTGGATGTAATCGATTTCTGAATGAATGGAATATATTTGCTTCACTCTTTTGCTGTATAATAATCATCTTATTGGGACATTTTGCATGGACCTATTGCCCCTAACGTACCCTGGTTTTGGATACGGGCAACAAGTTAAAGGGAACGAACATACTCACTCAGAGGTACTGAGGACATGGTGAGTATGAGAGTTTCTTCTGCGGAGCCTTCCCACTCAGAGGTAATGAGGACACGGCAGGAATGGGCTCAATGAAGAGGGGGTACATAGAACGATTCAGAGGTAATGAGTACATGAAAGTTCTATGTAGGGGGTGATTTATTTTTTGGCGGAAGTGAAACGACTCAGAGGTAATGAGGACATGGCTGTTTTAGAAATTCGTGGATCGCTTACCCTTTTTGTGAACTGGAAGTGTGGGTATTGGATCATGAGGGAGGATCTCTTCCAGTAAGAAAGTTCAGAGGTATGATCATACATGACTTACTATCTGAAAGAGTGACCGGGATGTGAGTTCAGAGGCACCAGCGGGTACATGACTCGATATTGTGAAAGTGTGAGTTCAGTGGCACCAGCGGGCACATGACTCAATGATCTGGAAAATTATGAGGGTGAGTTCAGCGGTACCAGCGGGCACATGACTCAGGAATCTAGAGAATGGTGAGTGTGAGTTCAGCGGTACCAGCGGGCACATGACTCAATGATCTGGGAAAATGGTGAGTGTGTGTTCAGCAGTACCAGCGGGTACATGACTCGAAAATCTGGAAAATTGTGGATGTGAGTTCAGCGGTACCATCGGGCACATGACTCAATGATCTGGAGAATGTCGTTTAGACATAATATTTCTTCAGGAACTTGCCGTTGACGGGCAACATGAGCAAATCCCCATTCTGTTTTGTGAGGCGGCAGGCTCCGTTAGAGAATACGGTCTCAATAACAAATGGGCCTTCCCATTTTGGCTGAAATTTGCCGGCGATCTTGTGAGTCATGACCATCGGTCTCCGAACTGCCAGAACAAGATCGCCCACCTGGAATGTTCTGATCTTGACCTTTTTGTTGAAAGTTTTGGAGATGCGTGCTTGGTATAGTTCGATCCTTTGCTGAGCTAGGAGGCACTTTTCATCTAAGGCCTCCAACTCTTGTAGTCGGCGTCGGTAGTTATCATCCGTCGTCAATTGATAAGTGAGGGTGATATAGAGTGAGGGTATTTGGGTCTCTAATGGGAGAACTGCCTCACTCCCGTACACCATGGAGAATGGTGTGTTCCCGGTAGCTGTTCGAACTGTAGTATGGTACGCCCATAAACATTCACCGAGCTTCTCGTTCCAGTCGCGTTTGTTAGAAGAGACAAATTTCTTGAGGAGTTTGATGATTGTTTTGTTAAATGCCTCTGCCAACCCGTTTGCTGCTGGATTGTATGGTGTCGAAGCAAAATTTTGGATGCGGTGCTTATCGCAAAACCGATAGAAGGCGTGGCTTACAAACTGCGGACCATTGTCGTGGATGATCCTTCGGGGCAGTCCAAAGCGATAGATGACGTGATGCTTGAGGAAGCTGATCACGTTCAAAGTTTTGACTTCTGCAAGTGGAACAGCTTCTGCCCATTTGGAGAAGTAATCCGTGATCGCAAGTATGAAGCGATGTCCACGGGAGGAAGGTGGAGTAATTGGACCAATGATATCCATCCCCCATGCTTCGAAGGGCCAGGATGCCACTGTCGGATATAGAAATTCGGATGGCTGGTGAATGAAGTCTGCGTGGACTTGGCAGGCTTTGCACCTTCTTGCATAGTCTATCGCATCCGCTACCATCGTGGGCCAGTAGTAGCCCATTCGGCGAAGACGGTCTTACAATTTAGGACCAGGCTGATGGGCCCCGTAGACACCGTCATGCGCTTCTCGTATGGCTTCTTTGGCTTCTGCGTTTGACAGACACCGAAGCAATAATCCATCGTAGGATCGCCGATACAGCATTTTCGTCTCGGTATCGTAGAAAAATCTGAGGGAACGTCGTCTAATGGAGGTGGCCTCCTTTGGGTTCTCAGGGAGGATGTCGTAGGCGACGAAGTCGATGAATGGTTGTCTCCAATCGGGGGTATCATCAATCGCCTGAGCGGAATAACTTGCCACGAATTGAACATTGTTCTTGGGACAGACCAGCTTGTGGCCTATCACGTCTACCAATTGATGGGTATGATTCGGCACTGCTAGGAAAGCGGCCAGGCCTGCTAAGGCATCGGCTTCGATATTTTGGAGTCTGGGGATGTGTTCGATGAAGAACCCCTCGAACGACGAGATGATGTAGATCGCTATTTGGTGATAGGGGATCATGTCTTCGTGGCGAACTTCGTATGAGCCCCGGATTTGATTGACGATTAATTGAGAATCGCCGTATGCTTCGAGATATTCTACCCCCAGCTCCCTTGCAAGTTGGAGGCCAATGACCAGAGCGTTGTACTCGGCCACATTGTTAGAGTAGGGTTCCGTGAGGGAGTAAGCGCGGTTAATCACCAATCTGGAAGGAGAAACCAGCACCACCCCGACTCCGACAATGATGTTGCCCTTGGGTCCTGTTCTTGAAGCACCGTCGAAGAACATCTGCCATATGTTATCGTGAGAGGCTGCATTCGAGCCGGTGACCTCATCTGGGATTTCTTCATATATCCTATACGACTCTGAGCCCGGGTGGGCTACCAAAAAGTCTGCCAGGGCTTGACCTTTGACAGCCTTTTGCGGGATGAAGATCATATGACACGGGGACAGCAATATTGCCCATATAGCGAGGCGAGAGCTGAGTGCCCCTGGTTTAGTCATGAGGACCCTGAGAGGGTTGACTCGTGAGATCACATGTATGGTTTGTCCAGTAACATAGTGCCACGTCTTCTGAATGGCGAACACCAGGGCGAGGTATTCCTTCTCCACAGCGGGTGTATCGGTGCTCTGGCCCAATCATCATTCGACTGAGGTAATATATGGCTTGCTCATGGCCTGCATCATTGTTTTGTGCCAGCAGAGCTCCGAGGAAATGCTCCATTGCTTGTACGTAGAGCAGGAATGGTTTTCCAGCAACCGGAGCCACCAGGACTGGAGGATTTGACCAATATTCTTTGATGCTGTCGAAGGCACGCTGACATTCTTCGTCCCACACGAACGAGACACCTTTCTTCATGAGGTGGGTGAATGGTCGACATCGCCCGGAGAGGTTAGAGATGAATCTTCTGATGTAAGCTAGCCTTCCTTGAAGGCCTCTGAGTTTGCAGAGATTTTTCGGGGGACCCATCTCCATAATTGCCTTCGTCTTCTCAGGGTCTACATGAATACCCTGGGCGGTGATGATGAAACATAAGAACTTTCCGCTGGATACGCCCAAGAAAGATTTCGTAGGGTTCATTTTCAAATTGTGCGCTCGTATCAGATCGAATACCGTCCTCAGATCCTGTAGATGGCCTTCCTTGCGGCGACTCTTGACGGCGATGTCATCAACATAGCATTCCACCGTCTTGCACAAGTGTTCTCTGAAGATGATACTCATGGCGCATTGATATGTGGTGCCAGCATTCTTTAAACCGAAAGACATGACTGTGTAACAGTATGTGCCAATTGGTGTTCGAAATGATGTATGCTTTTCGTCATCAGGAGACATCTTGATTTGGTTGTACCCCGAGAATCCATCCATAAATGACATGCGTTCGAAGCCGCAGGTGTTGTCAATCATGATGTCTGTGATAGGGAGGGGGAATTCATCTTTGGGACACGCCTCGTTCAGATTGCGGAAGTCGATGCAGATTCGGATCTTCCTGCTCTTCTTGAGGACCGGTACTATGTTGGCGACCCAGTCGGGATGTTGCTCTTTACGTATGAAGCCGCTGGCTATCAGTTTGTTGACTTCGGCTTCGATCGTATCCATGATGCCTGGGCGAAAGCGTCGCTGTTGTTGCTTGACTGGATTTGCGTCCGACCGAATGTTGAGCTTGTGAAGAGCGATATCGGGATTTAACCCCGACATGTCTTCATAGCTCCATGCGAACACATTAATGTATTCCTTGACAAGTTCCAGCAGTGATTCTTGCTTCTCGTCTGTTAAGCTTTTATTGACGAAGATTGGTTTTGGAGAAGATTTGCTGCCGAGGTCGACCTGGATAACCTCATCTTCAGTAGGAGGGTCCCTTAGTTCGAACCGCTTTTCCCATTGTGCATCCAACTGCTGGGCCTACGGCTCTAGCTCGAGGATTTTGGGGATGTCTTTGTCTTCTTCATAAGCATCGGCGAATGCCATGTTGACTGACAAGACTTGTCTGAATACATCTCCGATGCTGGTATCAGAGTCAGAAGTTGGTGACCCGATCGAATGTGAATGCCAGTCACATTCTTCATCTAAACTTTCAGGGGTCATCGTGGGTGTTACATACCCTAATCCACATCGAGTCTTGCTATAGTAGTCCCGTGGTTTGCCTGCCGGGACCGGTGGCTTCAAAGGTAATTGTCTTCCCGTGCCGTAGTTCAAGCCTGGCATAGTCTCCAGATCATATCCCTGTTTTTGCATGAGATATTTGGATTAGGGGCTATAAAGATACAGAGGCAGTCTCCCGGCATCTGATCCAAGGTCGACTTCTTCTATGATGAAGGGATGAGGATCGTCCTTCCGGCCGAAGATGATTGGGTGGTCCCCTCCCTCGATTATACGGTAAGCGTCTTCTGCTGGAGTAAGCTGGATTGCGGTGTGCACATTTGTTACCTATGTGTGGAGGTGAGTGCCTATACCGTGTTCCATAGCATACATCGTACAGAGCTTATTAAGCTCGAGGTAGTTCAAAGATAGCCCTTTATTGATGAAGTAAGGTATCTTTTCTAGGGGGATTATATCATCTGCGGAGGGAACATCAGTGTGGGCAGCCACATACTTGGCTAGCTCCGGTTCCTCTTCAGCTACCCCATGTATAAACGAAGACTGAGAGGATGACCTGGGCAGCTTGATTGTTAGCGGTTCAGAGCGTGGAGTTATTGGCAAACTAGCGACCCCCAGCTTGGCACCCGATGCTGGGCGGGGCGTGGTTGGTTCGCTGGAAGTTCCAGGCCTTGCCTCGGGGTGACGACCCTTCTTGGGAAGGCGTATCGTCATTGGCTTGTCGGAGGGATTGAGCTTCTCCGTTTGCGGCTGGCCGACTCTCGGCAGCCTGATTGTTAGTGGCTCCGTTGTGGGTCTTGGCACTTGGCCAGACCTTGGCAGCCGAATTATCATCTGCTCTTCTTGCGCCGAGAGGCTGATTGCGTCCTTACGCAGAGTAGCGGTAAGGGGTGCTGACTTGCCAGGCTTGCGAGCTTGGAGGTGGATCGTCAGAGGCTCTTCTGATCCTGTGGTTGTCTCGGTACTAGCTTGTACATCTCCATCACCAAGATGCTTCTTCGACTTTTCGTATAGGCAGGAGTCTTAGTAGTAGGATTCGACCCCTTTGAAGGGATCGATATCAACAAATTCTGTCCTCACAAAGCCGTGTTTGTCGACATATTTGAAGCATTGGTGCAGCGTGGAAGGCACGATCATATAATCGTGTATCCATGGACGCCCCAAGAGGATATTGTAAGAAGTGTCTGCATCTATGACGTAGCAGGTGACTTCGGATTGGAGGTCGCCAATTTGACACTTCAGACGAATCTTTTCAATTGGGTAGCTCTTGCCCGAATTGAAACCGCTGATGGCGGTGCTTGTAGGCGTCAGGCAGTGCATTGGGATGCGGAGATGATGTAGCAGACCCTTCGGGATAATGCTTATGGAAGAGCCAGGATCAATGTGCATCCGATCCACCTTCACGTCGCCGATGTATCCAGTGTAGTATAGCGGACGATCGTGCAGGTTGGTTTTGATGAGCATGTCCTGCGGAGTGAAGACGATATTGGGCATTGGTCCCGTGCAAGCGCTGTCTTGTAGATCTGCAGGCGAGTTCTCTCCCGTGAGGTTGACCTGAGCCAGGTACGCATCGGCATTTTGGAGTGCATCGTTTAAAGCTGCTCGCACATGCTTGGAGAGTCTCAGAAGCTCGTATAATGACAATTTGGCCGGTGTGTTGGCCAATTGCGCTAAGATGTCGAAGTTGTAGGGCTTCTCCAGTCCTTGTGATGCCTCTTTCCGAAGGGATTTGTCAAAGCGAGCCTCCCTCGGCCTAGGCTTGTCGGTCGTCGGAGGCTGAGCCGGTCCCGGAGTATCAGTTGTAGTGGGTTGATGATCTTCAGCTGGATTGTCAACCATGGGTTGGGATTGCGCCCCAGACCGTATGACGACGGCTGTAGCTTCTTCGATGTCTGTCAAGATTATACGACAGGACCTAACTTTTCCATTCTTCTTTTTGCAGATGGAAGATGATATGGGCAGAGTCACTTCCGATACCAAGTCTGGATGGATCCACATAACCTCTCCTCGTGATGTGGTGAGGGGTAATAGACCAGCGGTCTGATCTCGAGGAGGAGGGAGATTAGCGATCTTCATTGTTGCCAGAGGGATGGGGACTACTCCGTCTTGAGTTTTCGTCGGAGGGAAACTGCCGAATTGTACTGACACCATGTTGGCTGCCACGGTTACCTCTTCGAAATCGATAGCCAGGGCATTCGAATCGATGAGGTTTTGGATGTACCGTTTTAGCTGGTAGCAGTCGTGTGTAGCATGGTGGACGTAGCGGTGATAATGGCAGTACTTTGGGTTCTCCATCTCTGCCGGCCGCGGTTCCCGTCTTGGTGAAGAAAGCTGAATTCTGTCTCCTTGTATGAGCCTGTCCAAGATGGGCTTGACGTGACCGTCTTTGAAGGAGTAAGTGATTTGCGACCATTGTTCGTCTGCTGGCTTTGGCTCAGGTTTCTGTGCTGTATCGGCCACCATATCCTGCTTTTCCCTGCTGTCCCGATTGTTGGAAGGGCTACCCCCATTATCTTTGTTGGGACGCTTGCCCTTGTTCTCTTCGTCCGAGATGTGCAATCCCAGTTGGAGAGCCTTCTTCAATCGTTCTTCGGTGCTTGTGGCATTGATGATGAATGTCTTCCAATCCTTGAATTGACTTTCGCCCATCCAGAGACTGATTGTTGGAAGCAGTCTCTTTTGGCAAATTTCAATTAAGGAGGAATCCGGGTTTCCAGAGGACAACTTCATGGCGATTTGGCGGAACCTCTCGATGTAGTTTCTTGTCAGCTCCTTCTCTCCTTGGACGACGTCCATGAGGGTAGACATGGTGATGTCCTGCCCTACTTCGTAGAATCTCTCCAAGAACATGCGCTTGAAGCCGACAAAGGAGTGGATGCAGTTGTCCGGTAGATTGTGATACCACTCGAAGGCGACTCCTTCCAGTGCCCCGATGAATAATCGTATAAGAATGACATCGTCATGGGGCAGATGGTCGGTGGTGACCTCGAAGTAAGTGATGTATCGACTTGTTGAGGTCTTGCCATCATAAGGATTGATGTTGAACGGCTTATATCTTGGTAGAAATGGAACGTCCCTCCATGCAGCAGGGTACGGTTGCCGTATTCTGAGGTCTTGAGAATTTTCTCGAGCATGGAACATGGCTCGGAGCTCTTGGACCTCTCTTCTCGCTTTGCGGGCCTCATCCACGGCGGTGGAGGACGTTGTTTCAGGAGGATCGTTGCCCGGGTTTGGTGCCGCCGAATTCGAGTCCGTATTAACCGTGGGATCCGCGCTTGTTTGGCCAGGCGTCCCTCCTTGCAGAGTTGGAAGGGCCGCTTTAATCTCGTCTACAGATTTGACCAAAGCAAGCAATATGGCTTCGAGACTGTCGATGCGCTGGCGATCACTGGAACCACCTTGGTTGCTGTCTGTCATGAATACCGTCTTAACATGGGGAGAGATAGACGGAGCGGTGGAGGAAAAGGCCTCCGAATCGTACCCCTGTAGTGAGAAGTCATCGGGGTATATGGGTATGTTCCCTTCTGATTCAGACTCGGAAGGAACAGTACCCCCAGTCTCCGAGTTCGCCTCGTCTTGGGAGTTGTGGACGTCCTCCGGGACGTCGAGGTTTGCCGTATCAGATGGGAGAGTTGTCTCCCCTGGCTCGTCCTCTTGGAACATCGAATTGCTGTGGAGGCTCGGAGGGGTGCTACCCCCAGCCCCAGCAACCCCCTGCGTTGTGGACGACGAATCACCCACTATAGCAAATTTCGTCTTAGAGCGAGTACCTTGGAAAACTCCGGTGGTGGGCACCCGTTTGGACGACAGTCTTTTAGTCGCAGTGGTTGAAATCTTCGGGCTGGGAACATTTATCTTCTTTCATCAGCGGGGACTTTGCGAGCGGAGTTGCAGGAGGCGATGGGTAGTACCTCGTCTTCTGAAGATGGCTGTTGCAGTCTTTGAAAGACAGACTGCCGGTCTTCTCGTATCGTCGCGCTGTTGCAGCAGCAGTTGACGATGACTTGGGTGCAGTGACGTCCGTGGGAGGACTCTTTCCACCACGATGCATCTTCTCTTTCCTTGCGTTTGTATAGGATGGCCTCACGCAAGTCAGATGGGTCTGGACCGACCATGTTTGCTCCCGGAATTTTGGGAGACTTTTGTGAACCTCTCTGTCCGTCTGCCGCCGGGGGCTGGACTCGAGTGGTTCTGTACAACTTCCCATCCGAGGCCTGCGTAGCAGTATGCGAAACGCTCGGATGGTCAGAGGTCAAACCAGCGGACCGAACTCGCCAGGCTCGCACTGCTTTAGACTTCTTCGCTCTAGTGCGCACGGGCACATAGTAGGAAGAGTCTAAGTGATACTGGAGTGAGTCAGACATATCTTCTTGGGAGCACATGAGATCAGGACCGTACGAAAGGCGGTCGAAGACAGAGCCGCAGGGAGTAGGCGTCATGTGGCTGTCATCGTTGGTCCGTATGCGGCTGGCAGACGTAGCCGCATAAGCTTTCTTCATGCGGCTGGAAGTCTCAGCCGCATGAGTCTTCTTTATGCGGCTGGATGATATGGCCGTATGGATTTTCTTCATGCGACCAGTGGATCCACCCTCATGAGCCTCCTGCATGTGGTTGACAGACTTGGCCACAGGAGTGCTCGGCTTCTTCTTGGGGCGCATAGAGTCGCTCTTTGTCCCTGTAAGTCCGGCATCGTAGTGCTTTCCTCTGTCGGACTCGGGGACAGCAGAGTTCTCTACGGCTCGAAGTGGAGCCGTATGAGAATCACCCTCGCCGCCTTGGGTAGCAGAGAGTACCCCGTCCAGAGCTTGTGGAGGAGCAAACGATTTTGGCCTCCACTCGCAGCGAGCTTTCTTTGTGCGGGTTCGCTTCTGGATCGGGCCAGCACTTCCTTCAGAGAGCATCTCTTCAAACGCTTGTTGGTCGAAACGGACGACCATCTTCTGTTGCGTGGAGCCAAGCTTGGCTGCATCCGACTGCGTCACCAACTCCTCAACCGTGGAGAAGTTTGTCCCCAGCAGAGTCGCCATCGTGTTTGCCATTGATTGTAAAAGTACATAACAGTTTTATGGGAGGACTGAACTTAGACCCACAATACAAACTCGCTTGTACAAAGAAAGCCTAGGGACGAAAGCCTAGGTACAGCAGACTAAGTACAATTATTTATTTTAGATTCTGGGGGGTGACGATAGAGGCTCGGAAAGGCGACGGCAGCCCTGCCTTACTCCTTGGACGATCGGTATGCAGCCTTGGCTCTAGAAGATTTACTCGACGTTGAAGAAATGCTCTCTTTGCTCCCTCTTTGCTTTTTCCTCCAAGTCTTCTGATCTCTAAAAGGGGTCTCTCTGGTCACACTCTCTCCCTTGTGTATATTGCCAGGGAATGTATATCTTTGTAAGGGAATGGCACCTTGCTATTTATAAGAATGGGGTGTGATCATTAGGGTTGCCGATGATTGCTTCCTGGAGATGGCGGCGGCCTGTGGATTGGTCAATCTAGGCCATTCGTTTTGATTGTGATGAATCTGGACCATTAAGTGTAGAATACACCAAATCTCATCATCAATTAATGCTGATTGGAATAAATCTTCCTTATAATGATCTTCTGATGTCTGCGAATAAATTTGATTTATTCTCCTGCCACGTGTCCCAGATTATTGGGATTTGACCCAATCTCTGATTGCAATAAATCTGAGAAATTGAATTGGCTTAGGACACGTGTCCTAGGAGCCACTAGGGGATCTGAACCGCATGAAGATTGAGCCGCATAAGATTTGGACAGCATAAGGTTTGGACCACGTGTCAGGGCTGCTTGGGTAGTGGTCCTCTCCCCCTTCGAACCTTTAAACCGCATGGAGATGATCATTGCGGGCCGCATAAGGATACAGCCGCCTGAGTCGCATGGAAATGGTCCGCTTGAGCCGCATAGGAAGGCCTCCGCTTGAGCCGCATGAGACTGTTTCGGCCTGAGCCGCATAGGACGGCTTCATTCTGAACCGTATGGGAAGTCTTCGCTCGAGCCGCATATGAACGCCCACGTGGCATTTTTATGGATCTCGGGGGATTGTGTCAGAGATCTCTTTCTCTTCCCTAGGGGTCTGTCATTATGACAGAGTCATAATTGCCTCTCTTGTGTCAGGGCTGTCACTTTTTTCAGAGTTGTCAGCCGTCAAAGTAATTAATGCAGCATAGGGCGGAGGGGAACACTGTTACACCACGTGTCTTCTGAGCCGCATGGGATGTCTTGGGCCGCATAGTCCCTTATGTCGCATGACTCTCTGAGCCGCATGGGCTTTCTGAGCCGCATGAGATTTCCTAGCCGCATGGATCATTTTCCATGCTTCTACACTTGCATTCAACCATATATACATTATTGTAAAGAGAATATATATCATATATATCATTTCATTCATCTAACATATCATGCATTATATACTCTATATTCATTTAATATCCATACTATATAGGCTCATAGGTTACACAAAATACATATATCGTATAGTCACTCTTCTACTTAAAACCAATACTATACCAATTGGGTATTCACTAAATTCTAAGATTAAAGTATGTCATAGCCCTTTGTGTTAGCTTTCTGAAACTTTAAATGGATCGCATTTTCGTGTCCGGAAGCTCCCGAAATCGCAAAAACATCGAAATACGTTCGTCTTTCGTACAGCTGACACTCAAATAATTTTACAAAAAGTTTCAGAATGAATTTGGCTTATTAAAATATATATTTAGAAAGCTAACTTCGATACAGTTCTTTTAAAAAACGGGAGATAAATCGGAGTTCTAAGCTAAAAGTTATGACATTTCTAAGTTGCTTTGATTAATAAAAACGTGGATGAATATTATGACGAATTTGGGTTGACCAAGATACTTGGATACCAACATAGGTATCCAAATAAAGCTCATTCTAACCATCCTAACTAAGATCAATCTACTCTCTAACCATTCTAAAACCGAATTTAAATATCTATTTAAACTATTATCATACATACATACACATGGGGTGTCCTAATTTGGGATCTATCAAGTAGGACACAAGACACATATCTAAAATCCTCAAGAGAGCTCCAAATGGCCTCAAATTTGCATCTAAATGGGACACATTCATGAGGATGGATCCTACGGATTCAAAACTAATTTATATGCAAAGGAAATCGATTTAAAGGATGGATTTTACCTATTGGGAGTGGAATCCCAATAAAATCCTTTAGGACACGGCTCCGATACGAAGATCCCTCAAAGTGGACACTCCTCCTTGCACTCCTCTTCCAATCCTTGGTAGCACCCTTCCCTTGGAGAATGGAAATGATTGAGGGAAGGTTTGGTGAAAGAATGATTTGATTTGGAGATCAAATGAATGGAAAGGCTCTCTAAAATTGGGGAAGAACAAAAGGAAAATAAAAGAGGCAAGATTGTAATGAATAAAATGAATCATTCTCCCCTAAAGGTGGCTGCCATAAAGAGTCCATTAGGGCTAATGGAAAATGTCCTAATTGCCCCCTCTCTAGTCTCATATGGTTAAGTCTAGACTAGGTTCAAGTTTGGGATCAAAATGATCTAGTTTTGAGTCTCTAACTTAACCATTCTAACATGATAAAAATTAGTTTAATTAACTAACTTAATGTTGGATCTTGTGAGCCATGCTTAACTTAATATTGGGTCCCATCTAGAGTTCAAGCTAGCCGGGTCACAATACAAGTCGGAACGAGATGAAACTCAAACCCGACTAAACAAATCCAATAAAAACAATATTAAAAATATAAAATTTTCTCAAAATATTAAAATATGAAAAATGACCAAAATTATAATACATTAATTTAAATATTATTAAAATAATCTAAAATTCACCAATTAATCAAAGTCCTAAATAATTCAAAAGTCACAAAATGACTAAAATACCCTTAGCCTAAAAAGTTGTAAATAGTCATTCTAATCACATGGTTAGGTCCCCATGGTCATGGTTAGTCTCTAAGCTTAGCAAAACTAGGGATTAACAAGTTAACCATCAAAATCACAATTCAACATTTTAAATAGTTTTAAATTGATTAAAAAATTACCAAAAATCACAACATGAGTTAAATCTTATTATCGATTAATAAAAATTATAAAAGTTCGAAATTACCCTCATTTTAGAAAAGTGGGTGTTACAAGTCTACCCTCCTTAGAAGAATTTCGTCCTCGAAATTAAGATGGTCGTACTTCTTCTAGAGTCTCGTCTCCAACAATCATGGTCTCAGAACTTACCTAAATCATACGATTAAAAAGGATGGCATACAGGGTCATGACATATGGTGGTAGTGAAAGTCTCATCTAGGTATACTAGTCATGCTAACCAAAAGGGTCATAGGGTATCAAACATACAAGCAATCGGGGGTGTTAAACTGGAAAAGATACAGAAATAACAAATCATCAAAACTGTAAGGCAATCTATCATCCTATATAAAAACTGGTACTTATCAGAAAATAAAATAAGATGACTACCAATTATCTATAAAGGGGTACTATTCAAAGAAAAATCAAAATCAAAAGTTAAAGAATGAAAGTCAATTACATTGAAATCCAATCACAATATATATATATAGAGAGAGAGAGAGCGTTAGAGAGGAAAAAGCTAGCATTATGTAAAGGTTATGTGGTTAGTGTGTGTATGGGTGTATGTGGACATGTTCATAGGGTTAGATAGTAGACGTGTGTGTTTGTGTAAAATATACATGAAAGTGTATAGGAGGATTTGGGTTTCAAAATAATAGCTATCAAGTTACACTACTCATGGCATATTGGTTAAACAATCTATAATGCACAACCTATTTACTCATAACATGCATGGCTAACCATATATATACATATATCTATATGTATAGAGAGGTAGAGGTTTAGTTATGTATCTATATACATTATAACATGTATGCATAAACTATATATATATATATATATATATATATATATATATATATATATATATATATATATATATATATATATATATATATACCTATATAGATATATGAACATAACATAGAGATGAAGGGTTAGGTTTACATGGCAGTTGTGAACATTAGTGTACATTAGTGTAGAGTGTCAAGAGTACAGGGATTATAACTTAAAATGAAGGGTTCAATCATTCAGTTCAGTTTAACATTACATATTAAATCTGAAATTGAACTAAACATTTAAAATCAATGTGAAAAATGTTAACATGTATTCAGTTTTAGGATTTTAGAGAAATTCGAACATCAAACCAACCCAATGTTTATCACAACCTAACATATAAAAATATGAAACCTAACATTATATCCCTAAATACAGTAATGCATATACCTCAAAATATTACATTTAAAAATAGCAATTTGAACTAATATTTAAAATCCCAGTATTAAGGGTTAATATGCACACAGTCTCAGATTTGACAAGTTCAAACATAAAACTCAGCCAATTTCTTTAAGAATTGAAACCTTGTGTATAAGATACATGTGCAGTGATGTAAACAAAACTAATAACATAAAATTTATATTTAAATTATGAATTTAAACTGGAAAAGCAGAGAACCAGTCTCTGATACTGTACTATATCAGAATATTGGGGTTTTGAGAATTTAAACATCAACAACATATTAATATGCATTTAGATTGGTTGATAATCAAAGTGTAGCATGCATACGTGTCAGACAAAGTGTCTGTGTCCACTATATATATTCTCATGTCCCAATATAAAAATTAAATTCTATATCAAGACCAACATTTAGATTCCTACCAAGATTGCAAAGCAGGTGATTGATGTAATCAAGACAGTTTTATTATTATTATTATTATTATTATTATTATTATTTAATACAAGAATAATAGCAAGAAGGAAATAACGATAAAATCTGTTCTGCTTATCTGTTTAAAAGAAGGAACCATTTTGAAACCAGAACTATAATATCAAATCTAAGATAAGGTCTAGCAAAATCATCGATTCATTATTTTAAGAAGAGATTCATAGTAAGAAGTTACACAAAGGTTTATAATACAGCTAAAGCTACTCCTACTCCTAAGTTAAATAATGAGAAACAAAACAAACAAAACAATTTTTTTTTGAAAGACTGAACAAAAGTAGAGAAAACTTGTTCAAGAGCATTTAAGGTACAATCTGATAATCATATGCATCTATCCAAAATTATGGTGCTCCAAATCCTCGTCATACTAGTATGCAAGGTTACGATAATCACAGAGTCCTTGACTAAGGTACATACCTCTAGGTTCATGGTATTTAAAATTTCCGTACTGTCGCATGCGACGGCAAAAACCTTAAATTTTCACACCCGAGAAATAGGTCCAAAATCTGACTATATGTCATCACTATGCCAGCTAACATGAATATCGAAGATTCTAGATCCCATAACTGAGGTGACCTAGCCCATATGATTTTTTTCTCAGAAGAAAAAAGCAAACATAACACAGAAACAACAGAACAAATTGATCAGTCAACAAGGAACAGATGGAATCGAATTTTAAGATAGTTATAAGAGACAATTGCGGGAATGGAATATAGAAGAACAGAACTTGCAGCAGGATCTCTAATGGTCTGTGCATCCTCGACTGTCCTGACGATAGCTCGCCCTGCTGGTTTCCCCTGGTCTGCTGATGATGCTGCATGAACCGCTGCTGCTGAGAGAAATCGAGAATGACGGGAAAAAGTCTCTGTATAGACAGAGGTGCACCTCCAATATAGCAGAAATGCCAACCTGAATCGACACAACAGGAGCTGTGGTCTCGAGGCCCTGATGAACATGATGAGAGGTGGCTAGCCACTCGATAGTATTCCCCGGACCGGAGCGATGAGATCATGTCTCCATAACCATCATAAAGACAGATCAAAACAAGAAGCAATTACTGGGAATGAAGCAAAAAATCAAAGGAGGACAGTTTATATTCAAGGAAAGACAATAAACAGCAAATTTAGATAAAATGAATCTGATTAAGAGTTTTCCTAGAGTGATTGAGTACCCTCAAAAATATCATAATCCTACTGCAGGCTGTAGTGATACTCTAGTTCGAATAACACTACATAAACTCGACCTGTATGGGCTACCACTAAATACGTGTCACGACCCGTACCCTAGAGTAAGGGCACGAGAAGTGGGTACGTCCAGCCTACGCCGCAGTGTCGACGGTAGAACGCTGTCCTAGGTTAAAGCATCTAACAGTATAAGGCTAAACAGTTTATACTCCCCGAATGGGGGTGACGTAGCAGAATGTAAACTCAATCACAACTAAGGAAGAAGAAGTACGATATGATTTAAAACTCAAATAAAATACAGAAGATCAGAAGAGTCTAAGTGTCTAAGATAACATCTCAGCAAACATCAAGAATACAAGTCTCAACTACTGAATATGAAAGAATACATACAATCCAGATCCCAAATGACAGTAATAGTAAAACCTAGACTAGGGAGCCTTAGTCTCTATAGCTAATGGATCCGGCTGAAAATTCGGATTACTGGTGTCATCTAGAGCTGCCCTGTAGCAGGTATCCACACAGGCCTCCTCCTCGTCCTCTGTAATATTTTTAACAGGTCCAGTCAGGACAGAAGCGAGCACAATACATCTCAACAGTTCATAGCAGGTTAGAAATATAAGCATGCAGTAGAGTAAGATACAGGAAACTAAAAAAAGTACAGAATATAAACAGAGATAGAACTGTAATAGAAATATCTACTATAAGTAGAGAACTAATAGTGGCTAGTGAGTCAGAGTACAATATAAACATGTGAATGGCATAGAAGATTCTGGAAACTATACTATGGAGTGATTCTGGGAACTACACTACTTGGATATTATTCACATGTCTAATTCTACTCCCCCGTACCCCAATCAATACACAAGGATCCAGCCAGGTTATGTTACGATCCATGCAATAGCCCACAAGGGGTGATACATGGTAGGCCCATAAATGGGTGATTCTGGGAATGCCCATAAATGGGTGATTCAAGGAAGACTCTGTGATCATGAGAGTACATGTCACAAGTGATCAATGAACCATGAAACATAGTGATACACAATGTAAGTGAAACGTACAAAACATGTAGTATCTGATGCTCCCTGAGGGGATAACATCTCAAGAAAGGATCCATATAGTACTAATCCGTGTTACCAACGTGACAACATCAAGTAAAGTAATCTAAAGCAGGAAAATAATTCTAACAGGATATAAAATTATCAGAGAATGTACTCGCCTGATGTATGAATGTCCAAAGTAAATATACTGTCCGATGAGAGGTGTCTGGCTCCTAATCAGAATAGCATAAGTCACAACAAGTCCAAAATGGCAATATAAAGTTCTACTATACATTCTACATGATTCTAGGTCAATCTAGACCAAAGTCAACTCTTGGTCAACTTGGTCAACCTTGAAAGTCAAACCTAGGTCAACTATGGTCAAACTAGGTCTAACAAGTCTAAATTAGGTCAAACAAGTTATTCTAGGTCTAAACAAACTAAATATATGTAAATCAAGTATCCAAGATAGCTACTAACTCATAGCCTAAGTCACTTGCTAAACCAAGCACAAAACTAAACCATAAGCTAACAAGGCACACAAACTAAGTCATATAATGTATATATATTATTCACATTCACATATTCATAAACATAGATATATATAGGAAAGCTATATATATAGGCACATACATATATATAGAGAGAGAAAGAGAGGTAAAAGAGTAAGTGAGTATGTGTGTGTTTGGCATGTGTGTGAAAGGATATGTGTTAATGTTCTAAAATTTAGTGATAGGTAGGTGTATGTGACATGGGATACATGATGTCAAAGGGTGTATGAATGCATGTGTGTAAAAGGTTATAGGTTAACTTAGTTTATAGAAATACATACATACATACTTACCTTGTATACATGTATACATATATATCATGTATATTACATTTACATGATACATACATGTATACTTGTATTATATTATACTTACATTCATGCTTATTAGATACTTGTATTTATATTAACATATTGCAAACATTCATTTCATTCATGCATCTATGCATTACCTACATGTTTTATACATATGCATACATTGTATATTCATATCATTTCATACATTAACATAGAGACGTACAAACATGCACACATCATATATTTCATACCTTGTATTACCTTACATATCATGTTATATATTATCATTCATTCCTTTCATATATTACATTATCTTTAAGTTGAATACATCATATATGGATACAATACATTATCTTGCATGCTTGCATTCATATATTACATTCTATATTACCTATATACATGTATTTTCTCCATTCATTCATGCTTGCATCATATACTCTACATTACCATACATGTTATCATTATATATTGCATTATAATATTTATACATTACGCATTCATATCTATCATTACATATATATTTTGTATTCATATCTAGCATTCATTATATACTTTCATGCATACATTGTATATCATTCTTTCATTTATGCATTGCTTATATGCATTATATTAATTGCATTCCTACATGCTTGCATTCAACCATATATATACATTAATGTAAAGAGAATATATATCATATATATATATCATTTTATTCATCTAACATATCATGCATTATATACTCTATATTCATTTAATATCCATACTACATAAGCTCATAGGTTACACAAAATGCATATATCGTATAATCACTCTTCTACTTAAAATTAATACTGTACCAATTGAGCATTTACTAAATTCTAGGATTAAAGTATGTTGTAGCCCTTTGTGTTAGCTTTTCGAAACTTTAAACGGATCGCATTTTCGTTTCCGGAAGCTCCCGAAATCGCAAAAAACATCGAAACGCGTTCGTCTTTCGTACAGCTGACACTCAAATAATTTTACAGAAAGTTTTAGAACGAATTTGTCTTATTATAACATATATATTTGGAAAGCTAACTTCGATACGGTTTTTTTAAAAAAACGGGAGATAAATCGGAGTTCTAAGCTAAACGTTATGACATTTCTAAGTTGCTTTGGTTAATAAAAATATGGATGAATATTATGACGAATTTGGGTTGACCAAGATACTTGGATACCAACATAGGTATCCAAATGAAACTCATTCTAACCATCCTAACTAAGATCAATCCACTCTCTAACCATTCTAAAACCGAATTTAAATATTTATTTAAACTATTATCACACATACATACACATGGGGTGTCCTTATTTGGGATCTATCAAGTAGGACACAAGACACATATCTAAAATCCTCAAGAGAGCTCCAAATGGTCTCAAATTTGAATCTAAATGGGACACATGCATGAGGATGGATCCTACAGATTTAAAACTAATTTATATGCAAAGAAAATTGATTTAGAGGATGGGTTTTACCTATTGGGAGTGGAATCCCAATGAAATCTTTTAGGACACGGCTCCGATACGAAGATCTCTCAAAGTGGACACTCCTCCTTCCTCTTCCAATCCTTGGTAGCACCCTTCCCTTGGAGAATGGTAATGATTGAGGGAAGGTTTGGTGAAAGAATGATTTGATTTGGAGATCAAATCAATGGGAAGGCTCTCTAAAATTGGGGAAGAACAAAAGGAAAATAAAAGAGGTAAGATTGTAATGAATAAAATGAATCATTCTCCCCTAAAGGTGGCTGCCATAAAGAGTCCATTAGGACTAATAAAAAATGACCAAAATCATAACATATCAATTTAAATATTATTAAAATAATCTAAAATTTACCAATTAATCAAAATCCTAAATAATTCAAAAGTCACAAAATAACCAAAATACCCTTAGCCTAAAAAGTTGTAAATAGTCATTATAATCACATGGTTAGGTCCCCATGGTCATGGTTAGTCTCTAAGCTTAGCAAAACTAGGGATTAACTAGTTAACCATCAAAATCACAATTCAACATTTTAAATAGTTTTAAATTGGTTAAAAAATTATCAAAAATCACAACATAAGCTAAATCTTATTATCGATTAATCACAATTATAAAAGTTCAAAATTACCCTTATTTTAGAAAAGTGGGTGTTATATCTACCGCCGACACTCCGACGACGTAGGCTAGATTACATTGTCAAAGTCAAACTTTTTAGTAAATTCTTCGTGTACTTGGCTTGATTGATGAATATTCCCTACGAGTGTTGTTTGATCTAAATTTCTAGAAAGTAGTTGAGCTCTCCCATCATACTCGTTTCAAACTAACTGTGCATACACTTAGCAAAATTTTGACAAAGTTTTTCACTAGTAGAACCAAAAATAATATCATATACGTAATTTGTACAAGTAAAATACTATCAACTGAAGATTTGATAAACAAGGTTGTATAACTCTTCCTTTTGAAAAACTATTTTCAAGTAGGGAAGCATTTAGGTATTCATACCAAGTACGCGGGGCTTGTTTGAGACCATAGAGAGCTTTTCTAAGCTTGAAAACGTGATCAATTTTTTGAAAATGTTCAAAACCAGGGGGCTGTTTCACAAAAATTTCGTCCTTCAAAAATTCGTTCAAAATGAACTTTTTACGTCCATTTGAAAAGTTTAAAATTATGAAAACATAAAAATGCACAAAACATGTGAATAGCTTAGTCTAGCAACAGGAGCATATGTCTCATCATAATCAGTCCCTTCTTCTTGATTATAACCTTGTGCCACAAGACGTACAATTTTTTGCGTTGAACTTGTCCATCCTCACTTAGTTTATTTCGGAACACCCATTTGGTACAAATTATCGATTGACCAATAGGTTTAGGAACAAGTTCCCAAACTTGGTTTTTCTCAAATTGATTAAGTTTCTCTTGCATGGCATCAATCCAAAACTTATCATTAAAAACATCTGTTATTGTCTTAGGTTCTACTTGAGAAGTAAATGCTACATTTGTTACTATATCTCTAGTAGAAGAACGTGTACTTATACCTTTGGATATATTACCTATTAGAGTGTCTCTAGATGGTCTGGCATGAATTTCATCCTCTTCGGTAGACTTTCCAAATAGCCCTCGTTGGTAGCAGTATCTTTGGACATCGTGGATTTGTTTTGTACATCCTCATTATCACTGTTGCTAGATCCTGACTTTTGAGCTCATCAAAAGTAACGTTATCAGATTTTTCAACAATTATAGATCTTTTATTAAAAATTCTATATATCTTACTCTTGGCAGCATACCCGAGAAATATCCCTTCATCTGCCTTCGAGTCGAACTTACCCAAGTTATCCTTGGTTTCAGGATAAAACAATGGCAACCAAAAACCTTGAAATTAGAGATGTTTCGAATCCTTTCAAACCACAATTCGTAAGGGGCTTTCTTCGAGATAGGTCGAATTAACTCCCTATTTAAAATATGACAAGTTGTACTAACATCTTATGTCCAAATATATTTAGGAAAATTATGTTGATTCAATATGACTCTAGCCATATCGTTTAGAGTACGATTTCTTCCTCTCCATAATATCATTCTGTTGAGGAGTTTTAGAATAAAAAAACTCGTGGTAATATCCATTATTATCATAAATCTTTTTGAAATCAGCATTTAGGAATTCGCTACCATGATCACTTCGGATTCGAGTAATCATGAAGTCTTTTCGTTTTGTAGCTTTTTGCAAAATATTTGAAATTCGAAAATGGTATCACTTTTGTTTGATAAAAAGAAAATCCAAGTATAGCGAGAGAAACCATCGACTATAACAAAAGCGTAGAGCGTACCGCCAAGACTAGCGACTCTAATAGGACCAAATAAATCCATATGAATTAACTGCAAAGGTCTCGAAGTACTTACAATGTTAATGGATTTAAAGGATGATCTAGTTGCTTTGTTCTTTTCACAGTCTGCACATACCATATCTCTCTTGAATGTAATTTATGGGAGTCTTTATACCATTTTTTAGTGCATAGCCTTGAGATAGTGTCTATATTTACATGTCCTAGCCTCATGTGCCATAGCTAGCTTTCATCCTGATTGGCTACTAGGCAGTTACCTACATTATTAGTACGTTCTAGAAAGAAAAAATAGATATTATCTTCCCTGATTCCTTCATATACGAGATTCCCGGAAGACATTTCATAGATAGAACATTTATCTTTCACAAAGTTGATGCCATAACCATTATCCGCCAAATGACTTATGCCCAATAGGTTATGTTTCAACTCCGTGACTAGACAGACGTCTTTTATTTCTGGATAGGGAGACATACCAACAGTGCCATTACCAATAATATAACCTCTCAGATTGTTGTCGAAGGAAACATATCCTTCTTTCTTCATCGATAGTGTAGCGAATAAAGATGCATCACCGGTCATGTGTCGTGAACATCAGCTATCGAGTATCCACTTACTTTTAGCATGAGAGGGTCGAGGGTCCACCAATAAAACGAGTAGATGAATCCTTTGGTACCCATTTTTTAAGGGTCCATTATGATTAGTCTTAGGAATCCAAGCAAGTAAATTTGTGTCAACAAGCTTTCTATTTGCACTATTGCTGGGTCTGTCCTCCTCTTATTCACTGGCCTCACTTTCGTGCCAGATACTTGTTTTAGCGTACTTTCAGCCTATTGTAGCTTTTCTGCTCTATCTTGATCGGTCATATGGACTGCTCTTCTTTGACAGTGGATAGTCCTTCTTTATGTGCCCTAATTTCTTACATCCAAAGCAAATTGTTTCTTCTTCATTGCTTTCGTGGATGTCCTTCTTCTTTCGGTTTGATCTCTCAAACTTCAAGAACTTTATAAAGTTTTTGACCAGTAGGGCATGTTCATCACCATCAAAATCTTCTTCGTCAGAGTCATTGCATGAGACTCTTCGGGCTTGTGCTTTGAAGGCAATAGATTTTTTATTGGGAGTTGCTTTTTTAAATTCTTGCAAATCTAGCTTATGGGTCATAAGCTTGTCCATCATTGTCTCCAAAGTCATCGTGGCGAGGTCATTTCCTTCTATGATTGTAGTGGCCTTCGGGTTCCAGTTCTTGATTAGAATCCACAGAACCATTCTAATTTTTTCATGATTGATGTAATCCTTACCAAGAGACTGTAAAGGATTAGTAATATCAAGAAAATGAGTGAACATTTGTGTAATTGACTCACCTGGTTTTATCTTGAAATATTCATATTCCTGTATTAGTCTACTAATTTTAGATTCCTTTAATTGGGAAGTTCCTTCATGAGTTACCTCAAGAAGTCTCCAAATTTTAGTAGACGCTGTACAGGTTGATATACGATTGAACTCGGTTTTGTCAATTGCATAGAATAGTGCATTGATGGTGCGTGCATCAAGACTAGCCTGTGCCTTTTCATGCTTTGTGTATTTGTCATAGGGCTTGTCTATTAATTCACCATCAATCACTATTCTAGACGGTTTCTTGTAACCATCTATAACTATCGACCAAAGATCGCAGTCTAGTGACTTTAGAAAGAAACTCATCCGTGTTTTTCAGTAGGTATAATTTGTTCCATCAAATAGTAGGAGTCTATTTGTGGATTATCCTTTACTGTTGAATATAGGTTTAATGGCTGCCATAAATATATATTATAGATAGTTATGTATATGTATAACCTGCTCTGATACCAATTGTAGGACCATTGAGCATATCTAGGGGGTAAATATAATGTGTATGTGCAATGGAAATTATCACCAACTAAAAATTAGGCAGTTATATATTATTCCATATAAAAGATGGTAAATAAAATACGGTAAAGTAAGAGAAGAGAATAAAACTCAATGACACAATGATGTATATTGGTATCCCTCTGAGAGAACTAGTCTAGTCTCAAGTACTCTTGCTCGATGTTAATGCACTATAGCATAAGCTAATTGAGAGCTTACAGCCTCTTACAACACCGTGCTTGGTGATGAGCGCACGACCGACTCCACAAAATGATTTCAAAAACTGGAATATTTTCTTAATTGCAGCCTCTGATACAACTCTTCAGTACCAAAACTCTAGATTGAACAGAATTGTACTTGCTTTGGCTAAGAGTGGTATAGGCTTGATTTGAAAGCTTTTATCATAGAAAACACTTTAGAATAGATAGAGAAGAGAATGAATGAGTGAGTTGAAATAGTAAAAATTTATCTCTATTTATAGTATTTTTATAGACCGAATTTGGGCAGAATTCAGATGCATGAATCTTGCATTCGAATGTTGTAGGCAGGTATAGTGGAAGACCAAACTGAATTTTGAAATACCCTTGACCGAACTCGGGCCGAGTTCTGCCTGAGTTCTGTCAGGGTCAGAACTATTTGTTTGGGCCAATTTTTGTGTTAGGTTTTGGGCTTTTTTGGATAGTGGACTTGGAAGTAGAATAGGTAGGCTTTTTATATAGTGGACGGATAAAAAACCTAAGCCAGTACCAATCCTGATCAACCTCACATATATTTTATAGACTCAATAAAATTGAAAATATAGAAGAAAATATAAAAAAACTTGATTTTGATTCCAGTGCGATATTGGTTCTTGATGACGATGCGATGTATGTACTTTGAAGCGGTAGGATGTAGACGTTCTTCTCATTTGAAACTTATAATCCTGTAGCAGTATGTATATTTTGCGTATCGACTAAAGTTGACGCTGATTATCAAAATCAGGTGTGATTATTAACCAATGGGCCAACAGCTTCGACTTTTCTTCTGATTCTATAATCCAGAACCAAAACTTCACCTCCTAGTCCCAGCTTCTTTCTCACAACTAGCAATACTCCATGAGGGTAGGCACCAACTTCCTCACACTCTTCTACGCAGCAGCATATGTAGACAACAATTACATCATGTACTGAAAATGTACTGCTATGGAGGCTAAAACACATATAGTCGATGGTAGAGGTCCAATCTACGCCAGTTCGACCCCACCAGATTCCTAGGCCTCTACCAGACCGAGTAGGCACTCGTCGACCTCCTATCCTTCGACACCATCAACGCCGGCACTAGCAAGACCCTTCATCGCCTCACCTTCGAATTCAACAGCAACCTTTGTGCCTACTACTACTTATCCTCCTCGAATGCCTCCTCCTATGAGGAGGAGGAGGAGTGGGTTCCCTATTTCATGGTCATATCATTTGTAGACCGGTGCAACCTATGAGAATTAGGGGCAGTATAGCATGGGGTGGGGCAACGCGGCTGGGAGGGACATTACGAGGGAGCGGAAGACCCGCGGCAGGGAGGGCAGTATCACGCCCCGACCCGGAATCACCCGAATCATCGTCCTCGTATGGGGCGTAATGCCGCACGAGCCTGGAGTTGCGCTCGTGCAAGGCAAGATGACAAGTTTTCAAATGGTTATCTTTGATTTGATAATTACAACAAAAGAAAAACATAGTATACAAAATAATTCTCTTTATTAATATTCTAAATGAGAATACAAAGGCTTTCGGTAGCCCAACAATATATGCCAGATTGGCTACAACACTCAGGTTCTCTCTTGCCCACAAAGGATTTCACCGCTCCATACATCATGCCTTCTATATCTCGGCCGCATCAATCCTGTTTGCATGTTCGAGCGTCAACGTGATCGCACGCTTCAATACGCTTCGGCATTCCAAGCCTCAACGCGTTCAAGCGAAGCTCCGCCGCGAGCAGACCAATCCCTGAACCTGCTAGCAAACTAGTAGGGGATTAGTACTTTCGTTCTCGTTGTACTGATCAAAAACCTACTTAACAAACCGACATTTAGTATTGTATTGATTCATGCAAACATACAATTTAGTTCTCTTTCTATGTTCTCCTTAGGATGAGTTCATGGCATATTTGAAGACTATAAGCATGTTATCATGGCAAGCATGTTATTCAATTAGCATAAGTAAACATGGGAGCAATCTCGTGTTTGTTTCGTGGCGCGACTTACCAACATCGACGTACTCGCCCTTACAATAATGCAAGGTGAATGCGCCTATCAGCTTTCCCTGTCATGTTATAGTGCTCTCTATGCGAATCTATATGTGCACGATATGAGTGTACCTTGCGCTTTTGATCTAGGATCCGTCCATGCAGGATATATGTATACCTTGCACTTCCAACCCATCGTCGTTGACTATATGAAGGTCACTAGCTTTCTGGGCTAGAATGGACTTATATTTCTCATATCGATCAAAATATAAGATATGATAACTCTGTGCGGTTGCTAACCCAAACATCAGAGGCCACCGAAATAATCGCAACAAGTGGCTTATCACTTCACTAGAAGGTCGCTACCCGTCTAAATGAAGTGCACCAACAATACCATAAACACAATCCCTCCTAGGCCGAACGGTCCCATCGCCCTGGTGCGCCGCGTTGGAGGGAATGCCCGTGCACAGGCTTTTATATCTTTAAGTCCATTTGACCATGCAATGCATCTTATCTTTCATACAACCAAGCAAGTTTGTCTATATCTATTTCAATTGGCACAATGCTCCAATGTTCTCAATGAATGCCCCGAAGGCCACGAACATTTCGAAGGCACCATGTCGTATCGACAGTTATGTCACATCCGTGCCATAACTGTTCTCCTCGTCGCAACGACGCCATCTTTTGTAAGTATTGTGCAGCTGTGCACATTTGTCGTCTTTTCTTGCATCGTGCATTCAATGCACACCTCGAAGCCGTGTTTCCTTATTCTATGCCTTAGCATTCAATACGTTATACTTATGTTCCATCCTTTCGACTCGTGCATCTGAGGCATGCCTCGATAAGGTATTCAATGTTCTATCGCTCGTGCACTGAGGCACTCACACCGATATAGTCTTTCAATGTTCTAGCATGCTAACTCGTGCACGGGGGCACGGAATGACTTATGCACTGGGGCACTCGTCGATACATTTATCCCATGTTCTTATGGCTTACGCACCGAGGCGCTCGCCTTAGCGATATTCAATGTTCCGTAGCGACTCGTACGTTTGTTGTATGATTCATTTCAATTGTTCTATCTAGTGTTCGACATGCACTATGTTTATCTCTCTATCGAGCCACGTCCGTGGCATTGATAGGTTAACTCAGCATACAATGATATATATTTTACTTATGCATGAAGGAGTAGGAAAGAGAGTCAATGTCCCTCCACCTTGAGTTGATATGCCTTGTCGTTTTGCCGAGCCGATGCGGCTCGATTTTATAACTTTGTTGCACGGCCAACTCTCCTGACTTAGCCATTTGAGCACTTCGTGGTTCATTGAATTATACTTCCGATTTGGCTTACCGTGCCCAAGTCTCAGTCCGTCGCAAGGCGACGATTTGCTTTCGTGGACCCCTTACTGAATAAGGCAGAATGCCGACCTCTAATATTTCAGCGTAAAGGTATAGCCTGCACATAAAACCAACTAAAGTTAATACTTGCATAGATTCGGACTTGCGCCTTGGTCGATTTGATTTCTTAGAATCTTCGAGCCGTCTCAACGCACTTATCCTTCGGGGCAACGTGGTACTTCGTACCGATTTACTCGATGCATTCTTTGGGACAATGCAACTCTTCGAGTCAACGACTCAGCATAATGCATCGTATAGAGCGGGGTATTATATAATATACCACTCGAAACAAGGTTCGTCCTCGAACCGAAACCAATACTAAATTTCCAAGGGTTTCACTAGATCGTTCCACGATCTCGTATCACTATCGTTTCGATCATACAACTTAGTTTGGAATCATACACATATTTTAGGCGTCCCACCAATATATACATTTTAGCCAAGCTCAGTTGTAAGATATCGGAACAATGCTAACATGTAACTTCTTATTCTCAATTACTTGCCATCTCGTACTCTCGATCGGACTTAGCCTCTAGCATAAGCTCTAGCAATTTTATTACATATGAATATTGATACATACGCGATCCTCCAATAAAAGTCTAAGGCACACGATACGATTCAAAAATTGTATTTCTCGTTTTGTAAGTTTCATTGGGACTACAAATCCTATTCATCGCGTCAAGCCATCACGCATCCGGTCACAACGAGTCTCCACAATGCCTTGCGTTCGACGTCGCTATCCAACTATTTCTGATGTTTCACTTCTATCTTATCTCGACATGAGTCTCTTTTGTTGACTTGCAAAAGCATCAACATTCAGGACTACGCCCGCTAGGTTACTTACCTAAACACCGTGCTCAAATTCTTCTTACGTAACTTTAAATTGATATTGCACAAAGGCCACAATCTATCTGACACAAAGTTTAATTCAAGTCGACGATGCTCAAGGCAACGATCGCCTTGACACGAAGGTCTCTACGATGCATCTTACGTTCGATTCCTATCGAGTAGGAAATTTCTAACCAAACTCTATACTTGTCCGTCTTGCAACATCGAATATAAGTCCGATTCATGCAAGCTCATTTGTAAGGCAAATCTCGACATAACTCGTAAGTTATTCCTTTATCGTTCTCTCTCGTGCACAGCACGATTCTCAAAATCGCCTATCCGAATCACCAAGTTCGTTAGTGAATTTCTTGCGTCGACCAACATAACCATTCAAGCATTCATCCAATCAATACTCAAAATCTAACTACATCATTCTCAATCGAAAGTTGTTCCAATAATTTTCGATTGCCTAGACTTATCGTCAACATGCACCACATTGTATTTTGTTATCGATGCAATTTTGTATGCAACATCGCATGGGTTATCTTACGTGTAGTGCCCCGACCCGCAAGATGCCTTATGATGGATGGTTGATTCGATGAAGCCTTGTTGGACTTGGGATTATGCGAAGGATCGCTTGGAAGACTATGCGATCGTGGCGGGATTCGTCCTATGAATGTGAGTAGTGTTGAACCCTTCAAAGATCCTTTAGCTTCACGCTTAAAATAAGGATAGTATGCTATGTTTCTTGTTGAATTGCTCAATAACACCTTGCATGGAATTTGGAAAGATAATGAAAGATAATAATCACATGAACGTAAACTGTTGTGGCTAAGTGAATTGTATGCTTGTACGCTGTTGCGATGAATTACATGACAGGTGAAGGCAAAGTCCCAAATACTTGGGCAGTGAGTATATCGAGCTTTGGCTCAATGAATAGATGGCAAAACAGATGTTAAGACCCAAGAACTGGGCAGTGAGTATACTTGCTTTGCATTCGAATGAATGTTTGCTTAACAGATGCTAAGTCCCAGGAACTGGGCGGTGAGTACATTGAGTTGGTTGGAAAGATGTGGCAAGGCTTTGGGTAACAACATTCTATTATCCCGTCGCCGATGTAGAATGTTGATTATGCTAAGACCCTGGATGGGCAGGTGATAATATGAGCGTTGGCTCAAGGCAAGATGGCTAGATGGCAAGATGGATGAGAATGATGGTTTTTGCTTAGTTTTCCTTATCATGCATTATATGTTTTCTTCTTAGATAAGTTGCATATAGTTGCATGGTCATGGACAACTTGTCGACAAGGTGGTTTCTCGAACGGTATTCCTGGGCCATGGAACCCGGTTCGTCCTAGGGGAAACCAGTGCCGAAGTAGTGGCAGTGCTGATGTACTAGCACGGTATACAGGACTTGCAGTGGGGCTAGCTACCTGCACTGTAAGGGTGCTGTATATCTGTAAGACGGTCCAGGATGGCGTGTCGCCAGTGACCTTCATATAGATAGGTCAGGTGCTAATGATGTCTTATGCAGGCAGAGTAAATTATTACTCAAATACAGGGAAGGACGTCGGCTTTGGTAAGAATTCACCTGAATGGTGATAATCATATTGAATCATGATATTGTTTCTAACAATGTCTTGTGCAGGCAGAGTAAGTATTATAAATGTACAGGGATGGCTATACGACCGTGGGTAAGAATCACCAAAGGGTGATAACTGCATGCTTTAAATTATGTTGGCTATGAGATTTGCATGTCTTACTTCTTGTCGGCTATAACATGAAATTGACCCTAAGGCAACGAGAAAGACCATTGATAATAATGTTCTGTAACATGATTACTTAGTGCTGTCTTCTTAGGTGAGTTGGGCCAGCACCGCTCGCCAGTACATTGATGATGTACTGACCCACGTTGTGGGCAATATTACAGGTGTTTGCTTGGGGGAAATCCTGTGAATCAGTGCTTGGCATCGATGAATCGGATGGGTGTGCAGAAGCTCTTCTTTCAAGACGATGTCTTCTGCTATACGGGACATAATGTATGGAACAGTGGAACTCAGATGTACCAGTGAGATTGTAGCCAAATTGGCAAGTTATTGTAAAGAAGTCGGTATATTCATTGTAGCCTAAAGGGCAAGTGTATACATTCAGTTGGCTATACTAAAAGTCTTGTATTCAGTTGTAAACTCTGTATTCTGCTGCAAGTCTTGTAATCCATTTTGAATATCAATAAAGAGATACATTTCTATATAAATTGTGTGACTTCAATTTATCTGCTTGGTTCCGCTGCATTGTCGATGTTTTCTGAGAATTACCAGGAACTGTAATGGTTTTGCCTTGTACAAGTGCAATCTAGACTTGTACGGCATCACGCCCAGTGGCTAGTTTTCGATCCTCCGGGATCGGGGCGTGACATAATGGTATCAGAGCACGGCTTTACGTCCTTGGATTCCTATTCGATTTGTTTCGAATCAATGTTGCTACTAAGATGATTCTAAGCTGCTTTCGCGATGATTCAAAGATTGCTTCCGCGATTATTCAAAGTTGCTTCCGCGGTGAATCAAAGTTGCTTCCGCGAATACTCAAAGTTGCTTCCGCGATGAAATCAAAGTTGCCTCTATGATGATTCATAGTGCTTCTGCGATTGTTCTGTGTTGCTTCCAAACTATTCTATGTTGTTCCCTTAACTGAAAGTCCGTTGATCATTCTAACCTCTCACTGGGTGTTCCATACAATAAGTCTAAATATGTGGGCTGTGATATGTGTGCTTTGTTGAATTTCTAAAAGATACCAAAAAGAATAACAATGATGCGATACGTAAGTTTGTGATGTATGCTGGATGTCTTATGTGTGGGATTCTTTGAGTCGATTGTTATGCAGCAATCGACCGTGGGTGATGGCTTGGTATGTTGGAACAGAATGTGCATAGATTTCAGTGAATGGGAATCGACAGAATTTTGAGTCGGTATTTGTGGTCAGCATAACCACTACGGGATGGATTGTCCATGTTGGACGTTGGTTTGATGCGAAGGAATATTGTGTTGGAATGGCTTGAGTTCTGGGTGGTATATTGCATATACCCTTGTCGTGATAAGATGTCCCTTGACCCTTAATGTGTTTATGAGTTTGTGATTGCTTTACCTATAATATTGGGTGGTATCGAATCGTAGCTGAGCTTACGATTGATACATGTTGGCTAGGAATGTCCCTTGATGATTAAGTTGGATGACCCATTGTGAGATTTTGATGTGTTCGGGTGAACCATCGCTAGACCTTGTCGGTTAGCATTATGTTGGGTAGTAAGAGAATTGAGAATATAATGAATGGCTTGGTTGGGAATGAAACAAATTTCAGATTCAGGCTAAGACTTGAATCAGTTGGGTAAGAAGGATGGTAGGCTTAGTAACGATAGTGTGGTGTTGCTATCGAATGATTTTACGGGAATAACTATGGACCGAATTTTGAACGATGTTGGAATTGAGTGAAAGAAATTGCATGTTGGATATCGACAGAATTGTTGGCGATGTTAGACGCTTATCGGGATGTTGTAAATGATTTAGAAGATGTCGAGAGTCGCATCAATGATTGAAAAATTGAGAATGGGCTTGAGAAATAGATGATCTTAGCACGTGGTGCAGTTGTGCTTGAGAGAATTTGATGTGTCCCGAATTAACAAGTTATGACCCTTAACTATTTTGAGGCATAGAGAATGAGTACTTGTCCCTTGATGCATGAAAGAGTAGATGTTCCTTATGAGAGTCGAATGGCTGGAATACAAATAAGTATCGAGGTGCAGCGATATGTAATAGACCCTGTCAATAGATGATGTTGTCGCATGGATAACAAGTTGGGTGGAATATAGAATTGTTGGATTATGACTTAGCCGATGAGTTATGTCATGTCCACTAAGATGACCGATATATGATGCTAAATGATTTGTGCTACAAAGATTGGATCGGTACATGAATAGTAAATTTTCTTATGGAATCATAATGAGATGATGTAAAACGAATATTGATGGTTAACGTGAATTGCTAAGAGATGACCGTGTTGGTGCTAGAAAAATTTATAAAGGATGCCTCGAAAGAAATACGAATTTTTATATTTGCCTATATTGTTGGTTAAGGAGTACAGACCGTATCGAAGATCTAAGAATATGGGAAACGAATATGTCGCAAAGAGACCGTAGGAAAGAGATCATAAGTGATAAACTATTGAAATAGCAATGTCGGATGATGACTCAAAATAGTTGACCAGATTGAATAGACAATTTGAGTACGATATGAGGATGCAAGTCGGATTGAACAAGTGATGCTATGTCTATGCAAGTGGAAATTGAAAGTTGGATATTCGATTGAGGAGTTTTATATGATAGCTTTGGATTGACCCATAAGAATTGTCGGATCGACTTTGTCGGTTGCGGGTAAGTCTAGAATGAGACTTCGTTGGATATGATCCGGGTATGAGTACGGGTAGAAAGACTTGACCCTAGAATGTTGGTTGGTTGCCTAGAGTGTCAGTTTGTTGCCTAGATTGTTGGTTGCTTGCTTAAGTCTCAGATTGGTTGGCTATGTTCTTCAGTTGTCCGTGTTGGGTATAAGTTCATAAGATTGGGGTGGTGTCCCATGTCCCTAAGTTGGTCAGACCATAGAGTTGCCCTATGTTGAGAATTGGTTGCCTCTAAGATAAGAGATAAGTATGTCCCTGATAGCTACTCATCTCATATGGGTTAGCTGAATGTCTGGTTTAGCTTAGATTAGCTGACCGTAGAGACTTGATTGTATGCTAAGTTGACTATTGGAAAACCGTAGGATGTCCCTATTGGTGTTGCGTGAGTATAGTTGGAATGAATAAGATATGTTGGAAGGTAGGCTTTGGAATTGAATAGATATTTGGGAAATTTTGATGTTATAATGTTGGATGGGATGACGGATCATGTTGGTTTTGGAAATTGAGTTGCTTTGGTTGAAATGTTGGGAATTGTTAGAACTAGTTGGATTTGATTGATTGATATTGAGGTACGAAAATTGTTGGTAGTGCTTTGAGATAGTTGGAATAATTTTATTGACCGGATCAAGATTGAGGATAAGTGTAATGACGGAATTGGGTAGTGCATGTAGCCGAGATCGGCGAATGTGAATATGAATGACCCTCAGAATTAATGTTGCTGGAATATGATAGTTGCCTATACGAGAGGATAAATATGTTGGCTTGATCAATAAGAGAAAATGTTGGAGGACAGCAAGAAATGTTGCTAGAGAGAAATTGTGGTACAATTTGAAGGATGGTACGATTTGAAAGATGGATCATGATTGGGAAATTTACAAGTTGTAAACAATGTGTATGGATGCGAACGATGATGAGTACAAGATTTGACCGATGAGAATCGGGGTATCGAAATAAAAATATTGCTATGGGATTTATCAACTTTGGTGGAATGGATGACAATGAACTTGAAAGGAATACTTGATACATCTAAGTTTGAATATTTTGAAATGTTGGATCGGTTGAGGAAAATTTATCGAATTGGGATTGGCGACATCTATCGTCTTAGTAATTGGTTGGAATATTGAATAAACAAAGTGGGATTATACGAGATGCTCAAAAAGAATTACTGATGTTTGAAAAGGAAGGTACACCGTAGCTCGTTCGTTTTCTCTATCACTGAACTTGGCTGAAGTGCATGTATTTCGGGGACGCCTAAAATATGTGTATGATTCCGACTAAGTGGTATGCTGAATTCAAACGAAGCCACGGGGAGGATTATTATGTGCTAAGGATTTGCACGAGTGTCGGAGGAAAGATCAAAGATGGTAAACTATTTTGAATCAATTGAGATGCTGTAACGAGACGGTACATTACTTGAAAATCAATCGAGAGATTGCGGAGAAAGATTAGATGGTGCAAAGTTGATCGTTGAGGAGTTTCATGAAGAGTTGGTTGAAATTTTGGGGATGAGTTTTGTTTTAAGTTTCGAGGACGAAACTTTTTCTGGGTGGTATATATTGTAGTGCCCCGACCCGCAAGATGCCTTATGATGGATGGTTGATTCGATGAAGCCTTGTTGGACTTGGGATTATGCGAAGGATCGCTTGGAAGACTATGCGATCGTGGCGGGATTCGTCCTATGAATGTGAGTAGTGTTGAACCCTTCAAAGATCCTTTAGCTTCACGCTTAAAATAAGGATAGTATGCTATGTTTCTTGTTGAATTGCTCAATAACACCTTGCATGGAATTTGGAAAGATAATGAAAGATAATAATCACATGAACGTAAACTGTTGTGGCTAAGTGAATTGTATGCTTGTACGCTGTTGCGATGAATTACATGACAGGTGAAGGCAAAGTCCCAAATACTTGGGCAGTGAGTATATCGAGCTTTGGCTCAATGAATAGATGGCAAAACAGATGTTAAGACCCAAGAACTGGGCAGTGAGTATACTTGCTTTGCATTCGAATGAATGTTTGCTTAACAGATGCTAAGTCCCAGGAACTGGGCGGTGAGTACATTGAGTTGGTTGGAAAGATGTGGCAAGGCTTTGGGTAACAACATTCTATTATCCCGTCGCCGATGTAGAATGTTGATTATGCTAAGACCCTGGATGGGCAGGTGATAATATGAGCGTTGGCTCAAGGCAAGATGGCTAGATGGCAAGATGGATGAGAATGATGGTTTTTGCTTAGTTTTCCTTATCATGCATTATATGTTTTCTTCTTAGATAAGTTGCATATAGTTGCATGGTCATGGACAACTTGTCGACAAGGTGGTTTCTCGAACGGTATTCCTGGGCCATGGAACCCGGTTCGTCCTAGGGGAAACCAGTGCCGAAGTAGTGGCAGTGCTGATGTACTAGCACGGTATACAGGACTTGCAGTGGGGCTAGCTACCTGCACTGTAAGGGTGCTGTATATCTGTAAGACGGTCCAGGATGGCGTGTCGCCAGTGACCTTCATATAGATAGGTCAGGTGCTAATGATGTCTTATGCAGGCAGAGTAAATTATTACTCAAATACAGGGAAGGACGTCGGCTTTGGTAAGAATTCACCTGAATGGTGATAATCATATTGAATCATGATATTGTTTCTAACAATGTCTTGTGCAGGCAGAGTAAGTATTATAAATGTACAGGGATGGCTATACGACCGTGGGTAAGAATCACCAAAGGGTGATAACTGCATGCTTTAAATTATGTTGGCTATGAGATTTGCATGTCTTACTTCTTGTCGGCTATAACATGAAATTGACCCTAAGGCAACGAGAAAGACCATTGATAATAATGTTCTGTAACATGATTACTTAGTGCTGTCTTCTTAGGTGAGTTGGGCCAGCACCGCTCGCCAGTACATTGATGATGTACTGACCCACGTTGTGGGCAATATTACAGGTGTTTGCTTGGGGGAAATCCTGTGAATCAGTGCTTGGCATCGATGAATCGGATGGGTGTGCAGAAGCTCTTCTTTCAAGACGATGTCTTCTGCTATACGGGACATAATGTATGGAACAGTGGAACTCAGATGTACCAGTGAGATTGTAGCCAAATTGGCAAGTTATTGTAAAGAAGTCGGTATATTCATTGTAGCCTAAAGGGCAAGTGTATACATTCAGTTGGCTATACTAAAAGTCTTGTATTCAGTTGTAAACTCTGTATTCTGCTGCAAGTCTTGTAATCCATTTTGAATATCAATAAAGAGATACATTTCTATATAAATTGTGTGACTTCAATTTATCTGCTTGGTTCCGCTGTATTGTCGATGTTTTCTGAGAATTACCAGGAACTGTAATGGTTTTGCCTTGTACAAGTGCAATCTAGACTTGTACGGCATCACGCCCAGTGGCTAGTTTTCGATCCTCCGGGATCGGGGCGTGACATTACGGTCTACAACATTCAATTTGATTTGGCGGTCAAGTCTTCTAGGGTCAGCTGCCCCGAAGCTACGCTCGATAATTGTGGATCATCACCGAGGGACAGTTTACTACGAACCATGCTATATCTTATTTCATAGCCAAGTCACGTTCCGACAATTTATATGCGACTATCCAATTTTGGACAAAATCGTTTCTATCGGCACAACTGATGTGCAACTATTCTCCAAGGTCATGTATTACCGTCGATGATTTCACAATTTACGAAACATCTACTCGTATCGAGTTTGGGTCTATCTTATTTGCGATCGACACACGAGATGCTATATGCATCGAATAATCGTCGATGACTTATAGTCTCATCTTGATCAATCACAAAGCTCATGATATACCAGTTTGTTCATTCTCGTATTATTATTTGTAAAATTTTGATAGCACGAGGCACACTCTATTTTGTATTCTCACATCGTGCTTACGTTTCCTTACGTATCGATCTCGATACGCCATATCAATTTCGATAGCATAAGGGTCAACTTTGAATCCGTTTCAATGTCAACTTAACTCACATTGCATATATCCAAGTTCGTAACGAACTTTTCTATACGCATCAACTCATTCTCCGATTTGCCGCATCCCGCTATACTTTGATCGCGTAACTGAGTTACCGATTATCCAACATCGAACCCTCAAGTCATATGTCACAATCTGCTACCCAAATTGTTGGGCCAGGCCGAGTCATGTCCAGCCTACGCTTGAGATAAAGCGTAGTAAGCTGTTCTAAAGATAACAAGATAAGACTAAAATGTGCTAACAGTTCTATATGTAATAAAGAGTCATAAATATTTCAAACACAAAAGACATCTCGTATAATAGTAAGTTCCAAGTACAAGTCCAAAATGTAAAGCTGGATACAGGTCCAGCCACAAAATACATAGTCCAACAATATGACTACTCTCAGTAACTACGCAAACTAGACGAGTTTTCCCGCAGGTACATCCTCGTAAGATAAAGTCTGGTCCTCGGCAGCAACTCCATAATAGGAATCGCAGAGCAACTCCTCCTCAGTAAGTATACCTACAACGTTATCCTGTCAAGACGGGAGCAAGTACTGAATCTAACAAACATATAATACTAATCATGTAATGGAAAGAGATAGAATGACATATCTTGTTTTATCCAGTTTTAGATACATTTCATCATGGCAATAATTATTTGTTTTAAAGTTTAAAACTGTAGTAGGTGAGTGATCAGTCAATAGGTAATCAGGATATACAGTGGTACATATCAATTTTTTTTAGTGTACATACATACCCTTAACGGCATCGGTGTAAGTCCATACACAAATGCGGGATCAGACATACAACAAAGTTACATATAGAATGTAACAGTGCTCGGTAAATACATACAGAGAAGGGGGCATGATCACGTACATTACTAACAGTTTTTCCTTAACCCGTTGTTTAAACATGTGAGAGATATAAAAACTGTCCTAAACATGGTAGAGACTGAAAGTAATACAATATGTGAAGTTTTAACTTGCTATCCCAAGGATCAGCATTTAACATGGATGGAAATCACAGTTTATTGTTATAGCAGTATGTAAAGTTTATAGAAGTACTTGCCTTTAGAAAAGTAAAGCAGTGATAAAAATGCTATAGAAGCCTGGTGACTCGTCACTGTAGAAATAACACATAAACTTACTTTTTATACTAAGTTAAACACTAAGACACTAGTTGTGTGATACGACTTTCTGACTGGACACCTAGCCAAATGATGACTTTAGCATATAAGACTAATATGGGGTGACACAATACCCAAACTAACTTTCTAGGGTCTTTACACTAGTGTGGGGTGGGGTTCAATACGACTATAACTCAAAACACAAAATATTACAAGTCGTAACTATTCAATAAATAAATCAAACTGTACACTTTGTTCCAACAATTTTGGAGATAGACAAAAAGCTCAATTTTACATAAAATAAAGAACCAAAATGATCCTTGTTAATTATAGAAATTTATACTAATTTTTTTGTAATTTATAAACCTTCATAAATATTTATTAAAAATCAGCAAACATATGTATCCTGAAAATGAGTTCTGTTTTCTTATTTTGTTAAAATACCAAAATTACATATTAAATGCTGGAAAAATTATACTAAATTAGCTAAATTAATATAGTATTTAAATACAATTTTTTCCAAATTTTTACAGTAATTAAAATATATATAGAAATTCAAAAACAGCAAGTAATAATTTCTGGAAAATAAATAATTAATTATTTACTATTTTGTCCATGTATTCGAAATTGAACCGAAGTCCAGATACAGGACCCAGAGCCATGAATCAACTTGTACAGACTCTGAATGTATTAGACGCAATTGGGCCCGAAAATCCATGCTAGGTTTGGACATCAATTTGCCATGATTAATAAAATACAGGAATTTAAATATAAATAATATATTTTGAAGTGGTAAAATATACAAGTCACAAAAGTTATCTATAAAATAACTTGTAAAATTTTACATAATAATATTTAGCACTAAAATTTGTATTTGAAAATATATACATAATTATACAACAAACACAATTATATATATACATAAATATATAGGAATATATATATATATATATATATATATATATATATATATATATATATATATATATATATATATATATATATAAATATATAAATATATATAAATACAGTATATATATATATACATAAATACAGTATATATATATATATATATATATATATATATATATATATATATATATATATATACATATATAAATACATATATACATATATATAATAATAAACTAAAAAAAAACAAAAAAAACTAAAACAAAACAAAACAAAAGGAAAAAGGGGCTCGAACTCGACCAGGGGCAGGGGGTTTTAGCGCGCTCGGGCTGGCCATGGGGTCAGCCCGAGTCAGTTGTTAGGGAATGGGTTAGGGTTATATTTATTATGGTTTAAGCTAATGGGTTTTCAAACCCGATAACACAAAACTAAATCCTATAACCCAATAACCTGTTCTTCGTGTCCTGACAGTTAAGGACACGAAGAACGGTCGAGTCATGTGTCTGGGTCGTACATGACATGCACGATTCGAACTAGCCGTGTCCAACCTTACCACGAGATTTGTCGAGACTCGGCGAGTCACATAGGTGAATACGAGACACAATAGGACACGAGCGACTAAAAAGACACATACGTGTCCAGTGAGGGGTTGCTGTTGGGGGTACGATACGGCGGAGGAGTCGTCGTGGTCGGCAGAGGAAGGCGATGCTGTGTTCGTCTGGGCGAGACGCGTCGAGTGGTGGTGGTTGGGGGCGTCGAAGTGGGCTGTAGGCATCGGACTGGGTAGGGGTGATCTCCGGCGAGGCTGGTCGGAGACGACGTGTCGATGGCGGTGACTTAGGACGGCTGTGGTGGTCGGGCGAGTCTAGGGTTAGGGTTTGGCGGTCGGGGACTATTTATAGGAAGATAGGGCAGTTGAAATTAGGGTTTGGATTAGGATTAGGATTAGGATTTCGGCGAGGGTTAGCCGGGAACGACGACAGCGTGGCGGTCGTCGGGGGTTGTTGGGATTAGGGTTTGCAGAAAACCCCCCGAAGATTGGTATATTACACAAATGCCCACCGCCTTAGTTAATGCAAATATCAAATTTGCATACAGACCCCCACTATGGTTCTGTGCAAAATTTAATTTGCACAGCCAATTAGGATTTTGCAAACAACACTTAAAACAATTAAAACTATTACAAAATGATATTAAAACAAATCAATTAATTACAAAATAATATATTTTGATTTAAAAAATATTTAAAACTCATTTAAAATTTCAAAAAAATTCATAATAATTATATTAATTTATTTTAAATATATAAAAAGCTATTTAAGATTATAAAAATTCTATTTTGAAATCTAGGGGCTTACATATACAATCTCTCCCTCTAAGTTTTGCGTGTTTTCAGTCGTACTCAAATGAGTTTTGCCGCAACATAACCAATCTATCTTCATAGGCACGTTTACCGTGTTAACCAACTTTTCACCAAGTCGCAATTTGTGTGATCCGATTACCATTCGCGTATTCTGACATTTTGGTTGAGATCGCAAGTCGTACGATCCGATTACAATTCGTATTGACTAACATCTTAATCGAGCTCGCAAGTCGTGCGACTCGTTTTCAACGTATTAAGTTTCATTTCCCGCTGATCCGATTATTGCCTCAAGGCATAATCGTTTCGCTAGTTTCTGTCACTAGGCCGATATATAAATTTTCAATCGACGTATCATTCGATGATACAAGTCCCGCCTTACCGTTCTAACCGATCATCGAAGAATACTTGTATCAACATATCGTCATACAAATTCTCAATCGAGTCTCAGTGTTATCCTTTCTTGTTGCGTACAAACCTTCCATAATTCTCACAATACGTCGATGCAAATTCATCGCACAATATACCACTTGGAATCAAGCCATTCATTGCATCGGTGGTATGCCATATACTACCCAGAAATTAAGTTACTTCCGTCGTAACATACTCTCGTACGAATCAACAATCTATTCTGACTCACAATTTTCGCAGTGATCATGCCGATCACAACCGTAACTTTTTGATCAATCAAAATCCGACACAATTCGGCCAATGCATTCATTTGCCAACACAAGCTCGGTGCGCAACCGATCCGATTTTGTTTCTCGATTTATAACTTTTATTTTCTGTCACTACCACATTTCTAGTTTGAGGGTATTTTTGACATTTTTGGGGTTATTTGAATTTATTAGAATTTATTTGAATTTATGGGAATTTTTAGAAATTATTTTGGAATTGTTTGAATGAGGGTTGACTAGGTTGACTTTGACTAGCTTTGACTTTGTGACCTAACCCTAGTTGAGTTGGACTTGGCTAGATACGAGACCCTAGATTAAGTTAAGTTAACCATACTCTAGTTAGTGAAATCAATTAGGAATATAGAGATTATAATAGAAAGATTTTGATCACAAGTCATGACTTGTGATTTTTGAGACATTGTTTTATGACTAAGCCCAAAGCCCATTAGCCATGTGCCCAACCCTAACCCTAACATTTTTGTCCAGCCACATAACCCATCCTTGGGATCCCCCCTTATAAATATTCTCTTAGAAATTAGGGCTAGCCTCTAAGGAAGAACAAGCTTTATAAAGAAGTAATTTCTCAACTTCTAAAATCCCTAGAAATTCCATTTTAGCTCCATTTTCCCTCAAACAAATTGCAATGGGTTTTAAATGAAGTGATCTTGCTGTTGTTACATGTTATTCTCAGATTCAAATCAATTTGGAGAAGTTTCACCATCAAAAGAAACACCTCTCTTTAGAGCTTTTTAGGGATTTTGATACATAGAGGTAACTTTCTATTTACACAATGAAATTCTGGTTTTATTGCATATCTAGGGAGCCCTAGGCCTAACCTAATTGTAGGAATAGGAAACCCTAAAATTTGAGTCCAATTCGTGTCCTATTTGGACACGTATCAGTGTCCTTATGCAACTGTTTGATGAAATGCTCCAATGGGCATTTCGACCTAATTTTCAGAAACTAATTGAATAGAAAATTAGTTTTTGAGGTTGTTTATGCATTTCTTTTGGTCTGGGGGTGTCCCTGGGTCATATCGTGTCGGATTCGACACGTGCACACGCGGGTACGCACGCGCGCGAGGCTGCGCACGTGTCCTGCCACTCGGGGGCTATTGCTCTTCGGACACAGCACAAGGACACGCAAAACTCGACACACACTAGGGGGAAATGACTGAC
The DNA here is from genome assembly GCA_029216955.1 of Iris pallida. NCBI lineage: Eukaryota > Viridiplantae > Streptophyta > Magnoliopsida > Asparagales > Iridaceae > Iris > Iris pallida. The sequence goes on along the minus strand of JANAVB010029820.1, from coordinate 4,671,132 downwards.
ACCACATGTGTCAAGTCTCACGTGTCCCCATGTCGTGTCGAGTGAGCATGACGTTCTACACTGATCGGGACTGACAGGTTCAGTCGGTTTTTGGTGTCACTGATACGCGATTGTAAGTCAGACACACGGATACTAGGACTCAGTGCAGACACCTAGACACGAGGACCTATCCTAGGCGAACCTAGGTTAGTGACCTCGAGACACGTTGTTTCTTGTGTCGTGTGTACGACACGCGTGCACACGTGCGCGATGCAGTGCACTGAATTGGCCTGGTTTGCACTGTTTTGTATTTCGTTTTGATTGGACATGTTTGTGTCCACTTGGGTGGACACAAACACTTTGTAAAACACGTACACAAACCCTAGAATTGTTACCAACCATTGGTTTGGTGTATTAGCTTAATTTCATGTCGAATTCGCATTTACCCAATTATTTTTTACTACTACCTATGTATCAGTCTCTTATTTCCTGTTTTTCCAGATTTCGAAATTGAGTTTTGACATCGATTTTAACCTAATTTAAACTGTTAATTGCATGATTTTAAACCTCTAATATATGCACCTATAGGTTTACTAATGGTATGTCGAATTTGGGGTTGTTTGGATGTGAATTGGTTCATAAAACTGAGAATACAATGTAGGCGGAAAAACTGGGTTGGGGGAAGCTGTTTTAAACTGATTTTGTGAACTAAATTGATGGTTCTTCATGTTTTAACCTGAGTATGAGTTTATGGACTGTTTAAACTGAGTGGGTGAGTATTTTAAACTAGGTAATTAGCCTATGGGTGATATTGATTGGTTTCTTTCACTGTTTGCATGCACATTGATTTGTCACAATGTGTACCACTGTTTCATGCATCCTCTCACACTCACATGTCTTTCCAACACTCATGCACACTTGACACTATGTGACATTCACCCACACCACACACACATGTTCCTTTCATCACTCACTCACTTTCCACACACACACATCTACACACATAGGCCACCCACTGTTCTGTCACTCTTCACACATTGCGCACACACTCTTACACTCTTTCACTCTCTATTATATCATGAATGCATAGTTATATATGTAATATGTATTATGTAGATATGTGGATACATATATGTAGGTATCTTATATATGATAATATGTGGATATATTATTATATATGTATTATATACATGCATCTGTGATATACATATAGGTAGCCTATGTATATATATATATTTACTATGTGAATTCATGTGTAGGCCTAGATGTAAACTAGGTTGTGTGATGTTTGGTTTGACTTGTGTGGTATGGGTTGTATGGACTTAGTATACTAGCATAAGCCAGTTTAGCCTAGTTTAGACTGGTTTGGACTAGTTAGGCCTAGTATAGGCTAATGTAGACTAGTATAGACTAGATTGACCTAGTTTAGACTTGTTAGACCTAGTTTGACCATAGTTGACCAAGTTTGACTTCTAGGGTTGACCAGAGTTGACCAAGAGTTGACTTTGGCCTAGATTGACCTAGACTCATATAGAGTGCATAGTAGAACTTTATTATATCATTTTAGACTTGTTGTGACCTGTGCTGTTCTGATTAGGAGCCAGACACCTCTCCTCGGACAGTACATTTCATCTGGACACTCAGATACAGGCGAGTACATTCTCTGATCATTTCATATCCTGCTTAGAATTATTTTCCTGCTTTAGATTACTTTACTTGATGGTGTCACGATATTATCACGGATTGGTACTATATGGATCTCTTCATGCGATGTTATCCCTCTCGGGAGCATCGGGTACATTGTGTCATGTGCGTTTCACTTTCATCATGTACTCCTGTGCTTTCACTATACATGTATACTCCCGTGAATCATGTACTCTCATGTTCACGGAGCCCTCATGTATAATATCATGTGCACCCTTTCATGGGCCCCCATGTGATATCATGTATAATAACATAACCTGCTTAGATCCTTGTGTATTGATTGGGGGAAACGGGGGAGTGCTAGTAGTCATGTGAACAATTTCATAGTAGTGTAGATCATGTAAAACTCTTTAGTATAGATCATGTACAAATCTGTTCTGTGTATATGTGCTATCCTGTACTCTGACTCACTAGCCACTGTTAGTTCTTTACTTATAGTAGATATTTTTATTACAGTTCTCTCTCTCTGTTTACATACTGTATTCTTCAGTACCTGTATCTTACTCTACTGCATGTTTATATTTTCTAACCTGCTATGATCTGTTGAGATGTATTGTGCTCGCTCCTGTCCTGACTGGACCTGTTGAAAATATTACAGAGGACGAGGAGGAGGCCTGTGTGGATACCTTCTACGGGGCAGCCCTAGACGACACTTGCGAGCTGGACTCTCAGGAGGACCCAGCTCTAGCTGAGGACATCACCCCCATTGCCTAGACTAGCTTAGTTAGGCCTTATCTTATTTTATGTTGTCTTGAGACTGTTTAGCTAGACTTTACTTCTGTTTAGAGATTTTGAGTTGTATATATTCTTTCATGTCCTGTAGCTGAGTTTGTACTCTGGATATTGCTGGGATGTTATCTTAGACTACTTTATCATCTGTTTCCTTGAGTACTATATCATATCATGCTTTCTTCTTCCTTAGTTGTGATTGAGTTTATTTACTGCTATGTCACCCCCATTCGGGGAGTATAAACTGTTTAGTATATTATTGCTAGATGTTGTGACCTAGGACAGCGTTCTACCGCCGACACTACGGTGTAGGCTGGACGTACCTACGTCTCGTGCCCTTACTCTAGGGTGCGGGTTGTGACACGTTTTTAGTGGTGGCCCATGTAGGTCTAGACTAGAAGTGTAGTGGTATTCGAATTAGAGTACCACTACAGCCTGCAGTAGGATATAGGACATTAATTTTTAAGGTACTCAATCACTTTAGAAAAAATTCTTTTATTGCCATCTAAATCCTTATTGTCAGCTGATCCTTTGAATTTTAATTGTCCGCCTTTGTTATATCGCTTCTTTCTCAGAAATTGATACTCTTGTTTGTTTATCTTCGGGATGGTAGAGACTCGATCGTAGCATACCATTCATGGGGATGCTATAGAGGGGACTGCTACCTCTCAGCCAGTACAGCAGGGCCAGGGGACTACAGCGCATGCCACCTCTGCTCGTATTGAGACCTCGGCAACAGCAGTAGGGGGTATGCTTCCACCGGCTCGGAGGCAGGACCCAGTCATCCCAGAGGATCCTTTCCAGCAGCCGCCGCCTATAGGATACGTGGATACGGCGCAGATGTTCACATACTTCCAGCAGTTCATGGACCGGCAGCAGGCTCGACAGGACAGGGGCATGGAGTTGGCCCTTACGACGGTTGCAGCTCGACCAGTGGTCCATCATCCGAGGACACCGGAGATAGAGCAGTTCCAGAAGATGAGCCCCAGAGACTTTCTAGGGACAGAGGGGATACTATATGCTGATGAGTGGATCGAGCATATAAAGGAGATCTTTCGCTTGGCCCGGATACTAGCAGATCTCCAGATTGAGGCCGCAGCTAGCCGAATGCGAGATCTTGCTCGCACCTGGTATCAGTCAGACCCCAGGGTGGGGGTAGCTGGGCAGACTTGGGAGGAGTTCAAGGGCTTCTTCAAGAAGAAGTTCTTTCCAGATTCAGCGCTCAGAGCCTTGGAGTCGCAGTTCGAGAGCCTAGTCCAGGGGAGCCTTTCAGTGGAGGAGTACGCAGGGGAGTTCGGCCTCCTCGGTAGGTTCGTCGAGGGCTTGAGGGAGACGGTGAAGGCCCAGAGGTTCCGGAAGGGTCTAGTCAAGGAGGTCAAGTCCTTGACCAAGGACAACAGGGATGCCACATTCGAGAAGATCTTGACGGGAGCCTTGTTGGCAGAGGATGATCTTGAGCTTAGGCTCAAGAGAGGACGAGACCCAGTTGGGGGCAGTAGCAGCGGAGGCCAGGCCAAGAGGCCCTACTTTCAGCACCAGCAGCAGAGGCAGTTTCAGCCGCAGCCGATCCAGCAGAGGCCAGTTCACCAGCAGCAGTTTCAGCATCAGGCACCCAGGCAGCAGACAGTCAGTTGCACCTTCTGCAAGAAGCCAGGGCATGGATGGAACGAGTACAGAAAGAGGCTCGGGAAGTGTATTCTTTGCGGAGCGGCAGATCACCAGCTGAGGGATTGTGCTAGGTCTAGGGGACGAGCAGTCCATAGAGGAGGAGCCAGGGCAGCAGCAGGCCAGCAGAGGGGACCAGCCCTGCCGACACAGCAGCAGAGGTTCGTCCAGCACCAGCAGCAGGCCAGGGGAGGCCAGCAGGGGCGAGGATTCGCCATGGCAGCAGAGGATACGGAGGCCAACGGAGAGCTGATCGCAGGTTCGATTCTTCTCGACTCCAGTCCAGCTTTTGCATTATTCGATTTCGGTGCTTCGCATAGCTTCATATCAGTATCTTTTGAGATTAGACACGGTATCGTAGCTGAATCATTGCCTAGGACTTACAAGATCACGACCGGGGGTAGCATTATCCTCGTGAGTGATGTTTGTAAGGGTCGGAGACAAAGTAAATGAAGGAGAGAGGCCCTCCATTCCTTTGATAGCAACTCATCGTCCCATATTAAGTATGAAACCGGTGGTCCCTGTCCATTCCTCTTTTATTTCCAATTCTGCCACGTGTCATTCTCAGGATAATGTACCGTGCGGAGCGGGACATTACAGGCAGCGCGACGGGGAGGAGAAAGAAGGGGGTATGGAGAGGTGCGGGTATTTGGTTCATAAACTTTCAGTCAAAGTGTTGACAGTCGGTCATATACGATTTTCGTTAAAAGTGAAGGATGTTATACATTGTGGTTGTTCAATAGGATGCAATTTGAATTACGGTAGAAAAAAAAGGAGTACAACTCAATTTCTTTTTTCTTTTCTTTTTCCTTTTATCTATCTGCATCTGCTAGGGGGTCGAGGGACGGGTCGCCGACGGAGGGAGGAGGGGGGAGGGGTCGGGGGGTTGCCGCGGAGGGAGGAGGGGGGGTGGGTCGGGTCGCCGGCGGAGGAGGGGAGGGGGAGCGGGTCGGGGGGGGCTGGCGGAGGGAGGAGGGGGGCGGGTCGGGGGGCGAGGCTGGCCGGCAGAGGGCCTGGCCGGCGGTGGGAATGAGAGGGGACTGGTGTGGGAATGGGGGGAGGGGGGCTGGTAGGGAAGGGGAAGGGTAGTTTAGGTTTTTTTTTTTTTTTAAATACTGTTAACGGCTATTTCTAACGGTTAATTTACGGTAAGGATCTTTTTGCTCGCACGAAAAATCTAAAGAGATGCAGATTGCTTAAGTTTTCTAAAAAAAATTTATTTTACAAAAGAGGCAAATCTAGGAAGGATGTAAATGCATTTTATCCGCATCTGCTAAGCAATTATTCGGCTCCCTTTACTCCTGTCCCACTATTCCTATCCCTGTTCTCTGTACGTCCTCAGCATGCAGCACATCACGTGGTCTACCCATCAATCCCAAAATCATCCATCAAATCTCACTCAATTTTAACCCAACATCGATCAAAGAAAAAAGTTGTACTAATAATAATAATGATCATCAAACAACAACCAACGCAAGAACGACGAATAGGAACAAACATCAACCAACCAACCCATGCAATCCATCAAGAGAGAGACATCACTCGATCATGGTAAATCAGCTGCTGCTGCTGCTGGCGGTGGTGGTGGTGCTGGTGCTGGTGCTGGTGCACTTCCTTCTGCCGGCGCAGCTCCATGACCTTCCGATGGGAGTTGGAGTGTTGAGTGAGCACGAACGTTGGGCTGGCAGCAGGCCGGTACTCGGGCACGAGTCGGCCCGACTTGAACCTGACCCCGCACGCATTGCACAACGTCTTCGGCCCCAGCGGCCCAGTCCGCCACTGCGGGGTCTTCTCCGATGCGCAGTGCGTGCACCGCCGCACCCCGCTCTCGTCCACCCCTATCCCGCTCTCCGCCCCGCTGCTGCGCTTGCGAGCATTGTGGGGGAAATCACAAGAGGAGCTGGAGGAGGTGGAGGAGGAGGAGGACTGCGCTACTGGCATGATCACTGCTTGTGGTGATGACCAGTTGGCCGCGGCGGCCGGAGCTCTCGACCGCTTGCTGCGCACGCCACGGCTGGGATTGGACGACGAGTCGGCTGCAATTTGTGCGTTCGACACGGATATGTGGTTTGTTGGGATGGATGCCGACGGGTAAGGGATGTCGGAGAAGCTGTCCTCTACGAACTTCGACAGCCATTCCAGCTCCGCCGCCTCCTCCTCGCTCTGGGATGCAAATTGCAAAAGGCTACGATTAACAATAAACAAACAAACAAACAAACGCAACAAAATATAATTATCAGTAGGTAGACGTCGTCTGTGTAACTTCAAACACGACTTACGGGTATGTAGATGTTGTCCGCAAAGGAGGATGACAACTGCGGGTACAAGTCGGAGGAGGAGCCGGAATCCCTTCCGGCTGCCGACGCATTGTGCTGATTCAAAATCTGGTTCCCGTCTGCGGCGGAGGGGAAGAGCTCGTGGTTGGAGAAGTCGAGGAGGTCGTCGATGCGCAAAGTGTCGGCGGAGGGGAGCCCGTACATGTAGGACGGAGTACTGTTGTTGCCATTCCCCATCCCCAATTCCCATTCCGGTGCCATTGTTTGGAGTGAGAAATAAAGAACTGGAGCTGAGCTTGAGGCAGAGGAGATATATAGTACTAATTATTGCGATAACTGCTCATAAGAATAGTACCATCCCACCAATCCCCCGTTCTCCTGTGGCTGCTTTTAAACACCAACACATTCACCTCCCCCACTTAAACTTTCCCATGTGACCTACCATTTTATATACGGTTACCGTCCCTAAAGAGAAGGTCAATTACTAGTGCATAATCATTGTCACAGCTACCAACTTGTGCCAAGATTTACATATGTTAACACTGAATTTGAGATTACTGCTGCTCAGTAAAATAGCTTTTGTACGGATGAAAAACTAATGTCAAAAACTGTTTAAAAAATAAACTAATTATTCAAAATTAATTGATAAGTTATGGTTAATAGATAATTTTGAACCATTTTTCACACAAAATAAATATAATCAGCCTTCATTAAGCAATCTTAACCCGAGCACAAGTTCTGTTCATTCAGGTTGATTTTGGAATTGTTTATCTGGGCCAATTATATTTATTTTTTTGAAAAATTGGTCAAAAGATGGTTTAGTTACAGTTATTTATTAAAAATGTTTTAGAAAACTAATTTGAGATCAAAGTTTGATAGGAGGGGTGAAGACTATCTTCGAAAATTGATTATGCAATTGGAAGTATTTTGGGCCAACTGTATCCTTGGTTCCATGTACGAGAGTTGCAGAAACTCCAAACGTACTAGAACATTCATAAAATAGATATCGTATAGCACCGTTCGGACCGTATCATGCCAATTTTTCTACTTAGATTTTTATCTTTTTCTGTTTAGATTTTTTAAAAAAATAAAAAATAAGATGTATGTAATCTAACAGTTTATTATTGATGAGTTTGAAAAAAGGAATTAGAAACTCATGAATTCCTCTGGGATTTTTGCAACGTAAAAATAACTCAGTAGTTACTAGACGCGTTAATAGAACGAGTTCATCGAATTTCCATAGCCAAGTTGGACGAGCGTTAATAATAATAAAAGTCAGCTGGCCAATTAATATTACCGGCGGTGGTGGGATTACTGTGGGTGAGGGTAGACACGTGTTGTGTCGGGGAGGTGGGCCCCCCACCCCTTTCGTTTACTTACTTTTTAACGTGTTAATGACCAACCAACTGTATTCCTGTCGATCCGACGGCCAGGATGCTCCCGTACGGGAGAGGAGAGGATAATCCGACGTGGCACGTTGCCGCCAGCTGTACCTGCCTTCCTCCCCTACCCGCACGGTACGGCCCAGGAGCACGAAGCTTTCCATTTCTCTCCCATAATAAAATAATCCCACGGATTCTCAGCGTAGGATGGGAAGGATCCGATGGACAGATATAAGCGAGGTGGGGACCCACAGCGCAGGTGCTGCTGGCAGCGGCTGCTCCCGGAGGGGCATCGAATCACGTGAGGGGGAGGATCCCGAGGCGAATCCACCATCGCGCGCACGTGCTCCCTCGTGCCCACAATAACCCCTGCACGTGACGTGCACCGGAACACGTTTAGCTATGGTTTTCCCGCGAGGGGAAGGGGACGGGGAGGGGTGGGGTGGGGTGGGGTGGAGGGGCAGGTTATGCGACTGCCGACGGGAAGAGGGGCCAGGGAGCGGACCACCGGAGCACATGCTGTGTGTCAGGAAGGGAGTGGGAGAGGGAAGCACGTACTGCCAGCCAACGAGAGAATGACACGTGGCAGAATTGGAAATAAGAGAGGAATAGACAGGGACCACCGGTTTCATACTTGATATGGGACGATGAGTTGCTATCAAAGGAATGGAGGGCCTCTCTCCTTCTTCATTTACTTTGTTTCTGTTCTTTCGTTCCCATTTTGTGACTTCTTTAGGGATTTGATGCAAAGAGGAAGGTTGTAGTTGGTTGCTGTTTTTCCCTTTGAGGAACCCTGTCCCTGTGCTAACACTCGCTTACACGTGTCCGTTTACTCCTCTAATCCTCTTTTAGAAATGAATGCATTGCCCTCTTTTATTTCTATTAAATACCAGAAAATTTACTGTACCGAAATAAAGTTTATATAATTTACTACAAACGAAATAACTTCAAAATAATTTACAGAAACGAAACATTCTGCCAACTGAGATGGCAGAAAAAACAAAAGTTGTAAAAAAAATAAAATAAAAAAAAATTCTGCCAACTAAGTTGGTGTTTTTTACTTGGTTTAATTTGGTTTTAGTTGGTTTTAATTTTGTAATGGTTATAGTTTAAATTTTGTTGGTCTTTAAAAATAATTTATTATAAAAGATTAATTTTAATAATATTAATATTAGTATTAATATTAATATTAATATTAAACTTTTAATGTTTATTTTATTAACAATAAACATTAAAATTAACATTAACAATAAAATAAACATTAAAATATTAATATTAATATTAATATTAATATCAGTACAAAGTTTCTCTCTCTTTTCTTGCCTCGTCATATTGATAGCTTCGCAATAGCAAAGCTACAAAATGACAGAGGAACTAGCATCGTCATATCGCTAGTATTGTCGCAATGATAAACTTTGTTAATTTTATTTCAAAATATCGTCATATTGCTAGTACTAATATTAACATTAACATTCATATTAATACTAATATTAATATTAAAATTTTAATGTTTATTTTATTGTTAATATTAATTTTAATATTAATATTAATATTAATATCAATATTAATACTAATGTTAATATTATCAAAATTAATATATTAAAATAAATTATTTTTAAAGACCAACAAAATTTAAACTATAACCATTAAAAAATTAAAACCAACTAAAACCAAATTAAACCAAATAAAAAAACCAACTAAAACCAAACCAAAAAACCAAACAAAAAAACCAACCGATGGGCTCCACCCATGCCCAAATTCAGCCATCTAAGATGGCAGAATTTTAGCTTTTGCTAAAATTTCGTTGGCAGAATTTTCTTTTTACGGCTTTCGTTTTTCTGCCATCTGAGTTGGCGGCATGTTTCGTTCCTGTAAATTATTTTGAAGTTGCTTCGCTTGTAGTAAATTATATAAACTTTATTTCAGTCAGTAAATTTTCTGATTAAATACAGAAGTTGGACCTAGGGGTGAGCGTCGGTATAATCGGTCGGTATTTGGTCAAATTTTTTGGTATTTTTTAAATTCGTATTTAAAAAATCAATACCAGTATCGTACCATTTAGAATCGATTTTTTTCGATTTCGGTTAAATCGGTATTAGGTCGGTTTTTATTCGATATAAGTATTTTATCACGACCCGATCCCAATATAATGGGTCTAGTCGAATCATGCCCAGCCTGCACCGTTGTGAGACGGCGGCAGTAAACTGCATCAAGAAGTGAAACACAACATACATAAATCTAACGGAAATAAAAATATTTTATTGAATTGAAAAAGGGTCTGAAAAAAACAAACATTAACAATATTTAATTATTACAACTGTTTTCTGAAGAGAAAAATAAAAGAAAGTGCTAAGCCAACATTCTAGGGTTCTGGGGTTCCTGGTTCAGCCTCTGCGGGACCCAAGTCTGTCCTGTAGAAAATATAATAAGGCAGCTCCTCTTCGTCGCTGTCACCTAAAAATGTTGGGTCTCTAGTCAGGAGGGAGCAAGTACGAGTATGTACCTCACATTTCAAATAATAACAGAAAACTGGAAGCTAAACAGTTGAAACAATATTTTCCAGCAATTTAACAATTCAATACTTGAAACAATGTGATTTGAATATGTAATGTCTATGACCGGCTTGGGTTGTACAATAGCATCCTAGCGACGCGATACGGCTTATCTCCGTGTGTAAGAGGGGTAAGCTCGCACAATAACAATATGCAATATGAGGGGTATTGGTCATAAACGCTACACTAGGAGAGGGTTCCGTGTAGCAATGTGGTTTAAACATGTAACTTGACAATTACTAATTAAAATATAAGATAACATAACCATAACTTGCCTCAGATAGTCCCTTGACGTGGAAAGCGATGAGTGGCAGGTAACCGTTTGGGCTTAGGGTCCCGAACCTACAGATTCGTAACACCAGGTTCAGCAGCTAGAAATAATTACACTCTAATCCTTAAGGGCAACGCCAACTAGTTAATTAGGGCTAAGTCTGGTCGGGTTGAAAATAACATAATTTTGTTAATAACGTTGAAAAATATTTATATTTTAGATACTAAGTTACAAAATAATCATTTTAGTAAAAATACAAGTTTTTAACGTAATAATTAAGGGTAAGAAAATTATTATTTAATCGTATTATAGAAATTAGTATTTTTTTATGTAATTACCAAATTACGCAAAAATACGATTTACTAAAAACCTATTTTTTGACTATTATTCACAAAATAAGGAAAATAATATTTTAATTGTATTTAATAAATTAATATTTTACCAAATTTTTGATTTTCCTCCAAAACTAATATTCTAATATTTTGATTAGCTAGAAATCATTTTTCGGTTATTGTTACTAAAAATGTTATTCAAGACCAAAATAATTCATTAATGAACATTTTTATTATTAAGAGAAATTATTTACTGAACAATATTAATAAAATAATTTTCCTTAGAAAATATATTTTTTTAACCATTTTTCGTAATAAAGGGAAAATATTTTTTTTTAAATACTAAAATAGCACTTTTGCATAAAATATGGTTTTCTTGCCAAAATAACGATTTTTAAATAAATATTAGTTTTTATTATATTAATCTCTTTATAAAATCTTTTGATTAAAATTTATCTCTAAAAGAGTAAAACATACCATATTTATAATCATTTAACGAAGTCTAATTTTTATTATACTATTTACTTAACCAAACTTTTATTTTAAAGAAAATAACTTTTAAACGAATATTTATTTAACAAATATTTTGTAAACAAAATATTAAATCATTATTTGGTTTATAAAATCTCTACAAATTAACATTAAATTTAATGATAATCCTAACTATATATTTAATCAACTTAAATCATTTTAAACCACCTTTTAAATTATGAAGATTGAGCTACAAATCAATTAAAACCAATAATGTATATATAAGGTTTCCTAAAATGATTATTATTACAACATTACTAATTTACATCACAGAAAGCTAAATTATCAAACCACAGAACCTAATTAATTATCTATAGAACCTATTCTGAATCTACAGAGGCTATTTCTAGGCCAGAAACTCAAATGGGCTCTGAGAACCAACAGAAGGTGGAAAAAGAGGAAAGGGGTTACCCAAACTTGTACGAAGGAGTACCGAGGGAAGGCCTCGGACTCGAAACAACGTCGGGATTGACGAGCATGGACACGTGCGCGCACATGGGCGGACACGTGGGCGAAGGTGCGTAGAACCGGGGCTGGCGGACGGCGACGGGCGGCCGGCTGCTGCCGGGCGGGCAGCGGTCTGCTACTCGAAAATGGGGGAAGTGGGGTCTGGATTCGGAGAGGGCGGCGAGGGGAGCGCGGTGGCGGTCGCGGATTTGGATTTGGTGGAGTAGGGGGAGAGTTATGAGAAATTTAGTGAAGGAGAAGAAATGGAGTTTCTGTGGAGAAGAGATTTCTGAAGAGTTACGTAATGGTTGAGATCCGAAGGGGGGGTGTGCTCGCGGGTTCAGGGGAGAGAGGGGAACAACGTGGGTTTGAATGGGTTTGGGTATGGGCATGGGTTGTGGGTTTAAGTTATTGGGTTGGGCTACAATGATTTGAGGGCTTGGGTTTAAGGCTTAACTAAATAATTAATAAATAAAAATAAAATTAAGCATGGGCTTCACAACCTTCCCTCCTTAGAAAATTTTGTCCTCGAAATTTCAAAGATGAGGGCCGTGGTACAATCAAAATCACTTAGCTTGATCAAAAGCAAAATTTAAATCATCAGACACGATCGGATTCTAGGCGTGATTACTAGGTAAAATGATAAAAATATAGGCACGATCAGAATTATCTAGATATGATCTGAGATAGAGTTGGAAGATTGTTATGAAAAAAAATTAAGCACGAGAAAAAAAAATCTAGGTATGATTAAAATATAATCAAATGATTAAAGATAGAAAAAATCAAATGAGGTCTCGTGACACAGAAAAGACAACAAAGAAACGAGCGTCAACAGTTTATTAAAAAGGCAAAAAGAAATGAGATCTTCTGTGATGAGGGACAAAATTCCAAATCAAATTAGAATGGGTTATAAGGGTTTGTGACGCAAGAAAAATCAACAAGTTGTATGATAGTAGGATAGCGAGGGTGATTATAATAATATAACTATGATGGGAATGTAATCGGATAAGATATTTTCGTTGAGACTGAGTATAATCAAAGGAGAATAGAAAGAATATTGTATCCCTATTTCAAGAGTCAAAAGATAGGGTATGCAAAATAAAATGACTTACAAGATAAAATCTTATTAATACACATGCAAAAACCACTCTAACTTGCTAAACTAGCTGAACTCTCAGGATCTATAGAAAACTAAGGCAGCTGCCAAGGTATTAAAACTAAACCTATTTGGAATCATAAATCATCTAAATCAAACTTTCATCCGTCGTTGTATGTAACGCATATGCCAAATGTATTTCAAATTTCAAGTATTTCTCTCGATCAAATCATTTTACAGACCTCATTTTTTTTTCTTTTTTGTTAGTCATTCTTCCAAAACTGACTACATCAAAGTCACAATCTTCACTTGTTATAGTAAATCCTTAGAAAGTTGATCCATGATCTATATTCGAGAATTTCCAATTCTTGAAATCAATTGACCAAATTATAATTAATGATCAAATTTTAATCTTTAATCATGCACATGTCAATCGTTCTCATCCAAACACAATAGCAAAAATATCACAAAATCTCAATTATTTTTATCATAACTAATATGAGTCTCCAATGTGGTAGAAATTGCAAACACAATTGCTTCTTTCCAAAGTTGCATGCCAATAGTCTTATCCCAATTTCTCACTGCTTATTCCTTCTCTAGAACCTATCATTCCATTTCTTGTGATATTTCTTTCCAAGGTTATATTCGTCCCTTCTGGGTACAGTAGTCATCTAATCATAAAAGTTAATTTCTGTCAAGTATTTCTTTACTTGATACTCATATTCTCATGTTTATATATTATCCAAATTCACTTCCTCCATGGGAGAATCTTACCAAATCTTAGACTTTTTTCGCTAACTCTACCTACGTCTTTCTCTATCTTCCATACTCTTCTTTAATTATAAAATTCAAAGTCGTTAAATATCTTCATTTGTTTGAATGAGGTTTAAGCGCTAGTGAGCACTACTAATGGTTCTAACCCAATAAGCCACAAGTTAAAATATACCACTCTCTCAAGATTAGCTTACCCAAGTTATTCTTCTACCTTTCTATCCTTTAGCTAACTAATATTGATCCCAAAGATGCCCTTAAAATGAGATAGGTAACAACCTATGTTTCTCCCACATATAGCTATACACTATATACATATAGTCATCCATAAGATGTATATCAACTATTTAATATATAAAGCTATCTACAACTATCTATAGCTTCCAAAATATGTAACAAAATATATGCAACGCACTAAAGTTGAACCAGGAAAGAGATTGAGCTAATAGAGATCGATATGGTCCTAATAAGTTCTAGGAAGATCAAATAGAATTTCATAGGAAATCTATTCCTTCAAGCTTGTGATAAGAGATTTATGAAATAGAGACAACTGGTAGAAATGTAAATCCTCTAATCGATAAAAGTCAGAATAATTTGATGGTACTAAAATGTTGGAAAACAGTCCTAGAAAATCAAGTAGAATTCCCATATGAATCCTATAGAAATGATTTCTGAAAATTTAAACTAGCCGCTAAGATTCCAAATAATCCAAAATTTAAACGAATCAAGACAATTCTTGTAAAGTTATCAATGGTGATAAGAGACCAAATATAATATATTTATAACAGGGATATAGTCTCAATAGTACCCGGAACAATACATATTCGAAGTCATTTTGCCTCTAATTCATGCCTCGCCAGAGTGCACCTGACTACAGTGAATTTTTGGCTCCATAACTTGAATAATAATAGGTTTCCGAGTAGTCTATCAACTTTATCCATTTTATGGCTGAGCAACGTAGGGACAAATCTGATGTATTTAGGACATAGTCTCAATAATATTCGAAAACCTATGAACACCTGAAATCACTTCTACTTAGAGTCTATGCCTCGCCAGTGCGCAACTGGCTGCAGTAAACTCGTAGTTTCCATAAATCAGATAAATGGCTGCAACGCATATGTGCGAAGCCATATTAGGTTACTGAATATTTTCTCAACTTTGTCCATAGAAATTTAAAAGGGATAGCTCAACAATTCAAAAGTTTTCCAATGACTAAAGGAGATTCAATAATAGAATGGAATCAATTCTCTGACCGTTCCTGCTTCATGACACTCAAGGATTGAGTTTAGAAGCTTTATAGGCCTTGAATTGATCAAAAAGTTGCCTAGAGAGAGTAAGGTTTCAAGTTGAGTGGAGAAAGTCAACAAATAAAAATATTCTCGGTCTTTGGAATAACTTAGGAAATAACAATCAATATTGGAATTATTTTTGGAAAATAATTCCTTTGGGAGATTCATGAACTAGCTAAGTTGAACCAATTCTTTTGGTAATAATTAACCTTAGGGTTTTATGGTTCCAGAAGAATTTGGTTCGAAATTGGTTCCGAGAAAGTCAATTGGAAATAAGGTCAGGACAAATGGTTGGATACACTAGTCATATAAATACCTCAGGTAGATAAGAGTTTATTATGTTTGCTAAAGAAAAATTTGAAGGTCTAAATAGTGAATGGATCTAGATTCTAAATAAAGATAGAGAAGTAAGAATGATCAAACTAATAGAGAAATTGGAAATAGGTTTGCTAAGAAGGAGATTGAAAAAAATATAATCTTAATCCATAAATAGAAAAAGAGTATAGATCCTAAGAGATGCTAGAGTCTGATAAAGACATGGAGAAAAATAACCCTCGAAAGCCATGTGATACTAAAAGATATATAAAATCAAGAAAATAATATAGACAGTAAAATATATCATCATACAATCGGCCTAATCCGGGTTTAGGTACAAGCATAAGCAAGGTAGCCTACGAAACTATAAGCAAGCAAAAATAAATTTTTAGATATATAATTTCGGCCCTATGATGTAACAGGGTGAATATCATCTAAGTGTTCTAGTTGTTTCTAGAGTCTGTTTTTCTAAAGTCTCATCTAGGCCTAGGTCAATTTGCAGGACTGCATGATGGTCTAGACTAAGTCGACTAGACCAATTTACAGACCGACCTTCATGGGCCACCTCTAAAAATATGTCACGACCTAATCCCAATATAATGGGTCTAGTCGGATCATGCCCAGCCTGCACCGTTGTGAGACGGCGGCAGTAAGCTGTATCAAGCAGTAAAACACAACATATAGAAATCTAACGAAAATAAATATATTTTATTGAATTGGAAAAGAGTCTGAAAAAACAAACATTAACAATATTTAATTATTACAACTGTTTTCTGAAAAGAAAAATAAAAGAAAGTGCTAAGCCAACATTCTAGGGTTCTGGGGTTCCTGGTTCAGCCTCTGCGGAACCCAAGTCTGTCCCGTAGAAAATGTAATAAGGCAGCTCCTCTTCGTCGCTGTCACCTAAAAATGTTGGATCTCCAGTCAGGAGGGAGCAAGTACGAGTATGTACCTCACATTTCAAATAATAATAGAAAAGTGCAAGCTAAACAGTTGAAACAATATTTTCCAGCAATTTAACAATTCAATACTTGAAACAATGTGATTTGAATATGTAACGTCTATGACCGGCTTGGGTTGTACAATAGTATCCTAGCGACGCGATACGGCTTATCCCCGTGCGTAAGGGGGGTAAGCTCGCACAATAACAATATGCAATATGAGGGGTATTGGTCATAAACACTACACTATTCCCCCAATATCTCCACAATCATTTGTTGGCCCATTGGTCATGGTCAAACCTGATTTTAATAATTGATCAAACTCTGTCTCGATATAATTATAAGTCAACTCAGATGTTTATCTACGACGTTTTGGACACTGCTCAACAATGGATCTCTACGTTGTTCAAGACTGAAGCTGTTTGCCATTCAGAATGTACTTCCTGTTAAGCAATATAATTTTTCATTTTATTGAGTCTAGGAATACATTGTACACCGAGTCGTACTGGCAAATAGGCTATCCTAAAATGTTTTTCAAAACCATCCTATCCTTTTACAAATGACCTACGTTTTTGAAAAACATTCTTGTTACAAAATGCTTCTGAAGGATTTTTCAAAAAGCCAAAATTTATTTTCTCTAAAAATGAACTGGCAGAACCCCAGGAGAACTCGGCCCGAGTTCAGCCAGAGTTCGGCCATTTGGAACGTTAGTGAACGTTGAGTTTTTGAACTTGGTCATCCTTCAGTTGCGGTTTGTTACAAAGAGTTCTGTCCGAATTCTGCCCGAATTCTGTCAGAGTTCTGTCTTTGGAAAAACTATAAATAGAGAAGTATTTCGATCATTTCAAATCACCAATTCACTTTCAATCTCTTCTCTTCCTAAGCTTATATTCTTTCAAAGAGTTCTAAAAAGCTTTCATTTTCAAATCCCAAGCCAGTTACAATTCTCTAGTCGATTTGCCAGTACGGTACGGTCTAGAAGTTTCAAAGCGATTGTAATCAGAGGCTTGATAGAAGATTTAACTCTTCACAATTGAAGTTGGTCGAGTTCTTCGTATCAAAGCTCGCGTCTGTAGAAGTTGCAAGGACTTCGTATGAAAACTTGCGAGATTTTCTAATAGTGGATTCAATTGGAAGCTAGAGTTCTTCCGACTGGACTAGTCCTCACAAGAGGGAAACCAGTATAAATCTTGGTATTTACGTTTGCCTTCTGATCACTTTTAATTTTTGTCATTTACTTTTGTGATTATTATTATATCTGTGATCTAACTGCTAACAAGTTTTTAATTAGCAATATTCTGCTGCCTACTCTATTCAACCCCCCTCTAGAGTATTCAGCTTTACGATTTCGTTCCTATAATTGGTATCCGAACAGGTTCTCTATAAGCAGGTTCTCCATCTAGAGGTATACCAAAGCGGGTTATACAGGTAAAGCAAGGTAAAGTTGCAGTTATATTCAATTTTTATATAGATCACAGCATTACACATGGCAATTGTGAAATTCACAAGTGAAGGCCAAGCCACAAACAAACCTCCACTGTTTGACGGCACAAACTACACTTATTGGAAAACACGTATGAGTTTCTTTCTGAAATCTCTTGATTTTGACTTATGGTCTGCAGTTATTGATGGTTATAAAAAGCCACCTCGTATTTATGTTAATGGTGTTTTAGCTGAAAAATCCCATGACAAATATACAGAGGAAGAAAAAAAAAAGGCCAGTCTTGACGCACGTGCTATTAACGCTTTATTTTGTGCTTTAGACAAAACTGAATTCAACAGGGTGTCTACTTGCACAACATCAAACAGAGTGTAGAAACTTCTCGAAGTAACCCATGAAGGAACAACACAAGTCAAGGAGTCAAAAATCAGCAGACTTACTCAGGAGTATGAGGCGTTCAAAATGAAGCCAAGTGAATCAGTCACTCATAAGTTTATAAGATTCTTGGATATTGTAAATCTTTTGTCCTCCCTAGGCAAGGATTACAGTAACCATGAGAAGATTCACAAACTTTTACGAGCCCTTACAAAGAACTGGATTCCAAAGGCTACAACAATCATTGAAGGGAATGACCTCTCAACAATGTCTCTAGAAACACTCATGGGTAAGCTACTCACTCACGAGTTAGAACTTCAAGACTTTGAAGATGCTACACCAAAGGAGAAGTCAGAGAAGACGATCGCTCTTAAGGCTCAACATAGACGAACCATCGAAGATGATTCCGACGACAGCGACTCTGACTCTGAAGATCAAGCTCTTCTGGTAAGAAAGTTCAAGAAGTTCATGAGATTTAACAGGAGAACAAAAGACAGCAACAACAACAACAACGAGGAAGATCCTATTTGCTACGGATGCAAGAAGAAATGACACATGAAGAAAGACTTATAGAAGCATGGAAAAGAATAAAGAAAGATCCATGCGGCCAGAG
The DNA here is from genome assembly GCA_029216955.1 of Iris pallida. Classification (NCBI taxonomy): domain Eukaryota; kingdom Viridiplantae; phylum Streptophyta; class Magnoliopsida; order Asparagales; family Iridaceae; genus Iris; species Iris pallida. Next base: position 4,652,423 of record JANAVB010029820.1, on the reverse strand, counting down.
AGCCCCCTGCGGCTTAGAGAGTTCATGCGGCTCAAGTATCCATGCGGCTCGAGCGTCTATGCGGCTCAAACAAGTTCTATGCGGCTCGAAGAGGGGCCACGTGGCCTGCAAACAGCTCTCTTGTTTGTCCTTTACTGCATTAAATGCCTTGACGGCTGACAGCTCTGACAAGGTGACAGTTTTGACACAAAGATATTATTTTGACTCCCTCATAATGACGGACTCCTTGGGAAGCGAAGAAAATCTCTGACACGATCCCCCGAGATTCAGAAACTGTCATGCGGCCTTGACACGTGGACAATCGTATGCGGCTCAAGTAGAGACCATCCTATGCGGCTCACAAAGATCAGCCCCATACGGCTCACGAAGATCAGCTCCATGCGGCTCACGAAGACGTCCCATGCGGCTCACGAAGATCAGCCCCATGCGGCTCACGAAGACAAGCCCCATGCGGCTCACGAAGATTAGCTCTATGTGGCTCACAAAGACTAGCTCCATGCTGCTCACGAAGACTATCCCCATGCGGTTCAAGCGAAGGCTGCCCCATGCGGCTCACGAAGACTATCTTCATGCGGTTCACGAAGAAGGAGACCACTCTCAAGCAGCCTTGACACGTGACCAGCCTCATGCGGCTCAATGAGGAGCAACTTTCCTGTGACTCAGAATTCTGCAGTGGCTCGTGGTTAAGACACGTGGCATGATAGCGGGGCACGTGGCATCAAATTGATTGAAATCCCTCAACAAATTCCAATAAAATATTGGGATCAAATCAAATCATTGGCAAACAAGCAAATTAATAACATGTGTCGAGAAATCCGAGGTTGGCATGACAAATCGGGAGGATTTATGTTAATCAGCATTAATTACCCACAAAAGATTTGATGCAATCAAATTTATTGCTCAAATCTTGATGAACGGCCCAGATCCAGTGATCCTTAGCCGCCGACTTTCAAAAATGGGCAATCATTGCAAACCCTAATGTTGCCCCCCCACTCTTATAAATAGCAAGGTGCCATTCCCTTGTGAAAGAGAAGATTCTCTGATAAAAAAAAAGGAGACACAGAGAGCTAGAAAGCCAGAGAGAGAATACACAGAGATCAAAAGCAGAGCATTTCTTCCTCAACGCCAAGCAGTTCTTCTACAGAGCCAAGGCTGCACCCGATCGTCCAAGGAGTAAGACAGAGCTGCCGTCGCTTTCCTGAGCCTCTACCGTCACCCCCCAGAATCTAAAATAAACAATTGTACTTAGATTGCTGTACCTAGGTTTTCGTCCTTAGGCTTTCTTTGTACAAGCGAGTTTGTATTGTGAGTCTAAGTTCAGTCCTCCGATAATTGTTTTGTTCTTTTACAATCAATGACAAACACGATGGCGACTCTGCTGGGGACAAACTTCTCCACGGCTGAGGAGTTGGTGACGCAATCAGATGCAGCCAAACTTGGCTCCACACAACAGAAGATGGTCGTCCGTTTTGACCAACATGCGTTTGAAGAAATGCTCTCCGAAGGAAGCGCTGGCCCGGTCCAGAAGCGAACCCGCTCAAAGAAAGCTCGCTGCGAGTGGAGGCCAAAATCATTTTCTCCTCCCTAAACTCTGGATGGAGTACTCTCTGCTGTCCAAGACGGCGAAGGCGACTCTCGCACGGCCCCACTTCGAGCCATAGAGGACTCTGCTGTCCCCAAGTTCGACAGAGGAAAGCACTACGATGCTGGACTTGCAGGGGCAAAGAACGATCCTATGTGCTCTAGGAAGAAATCGAAAAAGGGTACTAGCCGCAAGAAGAAGACTCATGCGGCCAAGATTGCCAGCCGCATGAACGATGACCATGCGGCTGAGACTACAAGCCAGAGGCATAATACTCATGCGGCCAGGATTTCCAACCGCATGGAGAAGACCTATGCGGCTGAGACTTTCAGCCGCATGAAGAATGCCCATGCGGCTACGACTGCCAGCCGCATGAAGACTATTGATGCTAGCCGCATGCCGTCTGCTCCACGCGGCTCTGTCTTCGACCGCCTCTCCTATGGCCCTGATCTCCTGTGCTCTCAAAAAGATATATCTGACTCTCTCCGGCACCACCTAGACTCTTCCTACTATGTGTCCTTACGCACTAGAGTGAAGAAGTCTAGGGCAGCACGAGCTTGGTAAGATCGGTCCGCTGATCCGACCTCTGACCATCCGAGCGTCCCACATACCGTTATGCGGGCCTCTGATGAGAAGTTGTACAGAACCACTCAAGTCCAGCCCCCGGCGGCAAACGGACAGAGAGGTTCGCAAAAGTCTCCCAAAATCCAGGGAGCGAACATGGTCGATCCAGACCCATCTGACTTGCGTGAGGCCATCCTCCACAAACGCAAGGAAAGAGAAGATGCATCGGGGTGCAAAGAGTCCTCCTATGGATGTCACTACACCCAAGTCATCGTCAACTGCTGCTGCAATAACGCGACGGTGCGAAAAGACCGACAGTCCGTCTTCCAAAGACTACAACAGCCATGTTCAGAAGATGAGGCATTTCCCATCGTCTCCTGCAACTCTGCTCAGAAAATCCTCGCCGATGGGAGAGGGAAGAAGACAAATGTTCCTAGCCCGAAGATATCAACCACTATGACTAAGAGACTGTCGTCTAAGCGGGTGCCCACCACCGGAGTTTTCTAAGGTACCCGTTCTAAGACGAAATCTGCTACAGTGGGAGATTCGTCGTCTACACCACTGGGGGTTGCTGGGACTGGGGGTAGCACTCCTCCCAACCTCCACGATAATCCGGTATTCCAAGAAGATGAGCCGGGGAAAACAACTCTCCTATCAGATGCAGCAAACCCCGACGTCCTCGAGAACGTCCACAACTCCTAAAACGAGACGAACTCGGAAACTGGGGGTACTGTTCCTTCTGAGTCCAAATCAGAAGAAGACATTCCCATATATCCCGATGACTTCTCACTACAGGGGTAAGATTCGGAGGGCGCTTCCTCCACCGTTCCGTCCGTCTCTCCTCATTTAAAGACGGTGTTCATGACGGATAGCAGCCAAGGGGGTTCCAGTGATCGCCAACGCATCGACACTCTGGAAGCCATACTGCTTGTCTTGGTCAAGTCTGTGGACGAGATCAAAGCAGCCCTTCCAACTCTGCAAGGAGGGACGCCTGGCCAAACAAGCGCGGGTCCCGCGGTCAATGCGGACTTGAATTCAGCGGCAGCGAATCCGGGCAACAATTCTCCTGAAGTAACGGCCCCCACCGCTGTGGATGAGGCCCGAGAAGCGAGAAGAGAGGTCCAGGAGCTCCGAGGCATGTTTCATGCTCGAAAAAACTCTCAAGACCTCAGAATACGGCAACCGTACCCTTCTGCCTGGAGGGATGTTCCATTCCTGCCAAGATATAAGCCGTTCAACATCAACCCGTATGATGGAAGGAGTCGCCTTCGACTGGTATCGCAACCGGCCGGACAACTGCATCCACTCCTTCGTCGGCTTCAAGCGCATGTTCTTGGAGAGATTCTACGAAGTAGGGCAGGACATCACAATGTCCACCCTCATGGACGTCGTCCAGGGGAGAAAGAGCTAACAAGGAACTATATTGAGCAGTTTCGCGAAACCGCAATGAAGCTGCCATCCGGTAATCCAGATTCCTCCTTAATTGAAATTTGCCAAAAGAGATTGCTTCCAACAATCAGTCTCTGGATGGGCGAAAGTTAATTCAAGGACTGGAAGACGTTCATCATCAGCGCTACAAGTGCCGAAGAACGGTTGAAGAAGGCTCGCCAACTGGGATTGCACATCTCGGACAGAAAGAACAAGGGCAAGCGTTCTAACACCAACAACGACAATAGGGGTAGCCCCTCCAACAATCGGGACAGCAGGGGTAAGCAGGCTATGGTGGCCGACACAGCGCAGAAACCTGAGCCAAAACCGGCAGACAAACAATGGCCGCAAATCACCTACTTCTTCGAAGATGGCCACGTCAGGCCCATCTTGGACATGCTCATACAAGGAGACAGAATTCAGCTTCCTCTACCAAGACGGAAACCTCGGCCGGCAGAGATGGAGAACCCAAAGTACTGCCATTACCACCGCTACGTCCACCATGCTACACACGACTGCTACCAGCTAAAACGGTACATCCAAAATCTTATCGATTCGAACGCTCTAGCCATCGATTTCGAAGAGGTAACCGTTGCAGCCAATATGGTTTCGGTACAATTCGGCAGCTTTCCTCCGACGGAAACTCAAGACGGTGTGATCTCCATCCCTCTGGCGACAATGAAGATTGCTAATCTTCCACCTCTTCGAGATCAGGCTGCTGGTCTAGTTCCCCTCACCACATCACGAGGGGAGGTCATGTGGGTCCATCCAGACTTGGTATCAGAAGTGACTCAGCCCACACCATCCTCCATTGGCAAGAAGAAGAGTGGAAAAATCAGGTCCTGCCGCACAATCTCGGCAGATATCGAAGAAGCTACAGCTGTCGTCACTCGATCTGGGGCACAATCCCAACCTGTGGCTGACAACTCGGCCAAAGATCATCAGCCCGCTACAACTGACGCTTCGGGACCGGCTCAGCCTCCGACGATCGACAAGCCTAGGCCGAAGGAGACTCGCTTTGACAAATCCCTCCGAAAAGAGGCACCACAGGGGCTGGAGAGGCCCTACAACTTCGACATCTTGGCACAATTGGCCAACACACCGGCCAAGTTGTCATTATACGAGCTTCTGAGACTCTCGAAGGATGTTCGTGCGGCTTTGAGCGATGCACTCCAAAATGTCGACGTGTACCTGGCTCAGGTCAACCTCACGGGAGAGAACCCGCCTGCAGATCTCCAAGACAGCGCTTGCACGGGAGCGATGCCCAACATTGTCTTCACTCCGCAGGATATGCTCATCAAAACCAACCTGCACGATCGCCCGTTATACTACACTGGATACATCGGCGACGTAAAGGTAGATCGGATGCACATTGATCCTGGCTCTTCCATAAGCATTATCCCGAAGGGTCTGTTACATCATCTCCGCATCCCTATGCATCGCCTGACGCCAACAAGTACCGCCATCAGCGGTTTTAATTCGGGCAGGAGCTACCCAATTGGAAAGATTCGTCTGAAGTGTCAGATTGGCGATCTCCAATCAGAAGTCACCTGCTACGTCATAGATGCAGACACTTCTTACAACATCCTCTTGGGGCACCCTTGGATACACGATTATATGATCGTGTCTTCCACGCTGCACCAATGCTTCAAGTATGTCGAAAAACACGGCTTCGTGAGGACAGAATTTGCCGACATCGATCCCTTTAAGGGGGTCGAATCCTACTACTTAGACTCCTGCCTGTACGAAAAGTCGAAGAGGCACCTTGATGAAGGAGATGTGCAAGCTCGTACCGAGACAGCCACAGGATCAGAAGAACCTCTGACGATCCACCTCTAAGCTCGCAAACCTGGCAAGTCTGCACCCCTTACCGGCACTCTGTGTAAGGATGCAATCAGCCTCTCGGCACAAGAAGAGCAAATGATAATCCGGCTGCCAAGGTCTGGCCAAGTGCCAAGACCCACAACGGAGCCTCTGACAATCAGGCTGCCGAGAGTCGGCCAGCCGCAAACGGAGAAGCTCAATCCCTCCGACAAGCCAATGACGATACGCCTTCCCAAGAAGGGTCGTCACCCCGATACAAGGCCTGGAGCTTCTAGCGAACCAACCACTCCCCGCCCAGCATCGAGCACCAGACTGGGGGTTGCTAGTCTGCCGACAACTCTACGCTCTACTCCATCAGCTGAACCTCTGACGATCAAGCTGCCCAGGTCGTCCTCTCAGTCTTCGTTTATACAGGGGGTAGCCGAAGAGGAACCGGAGCTGGCCAAGTATGTGGCTGCCCACACTGATGTTCCCTCCGCAGATGATGTAATCCCCCTAGAAAAGATACCTTACTTCATCAATAAAGGGCTATGTTTGAACTACCTCGAGCTTAATAAGCTTTGTACAATGTACACTATTGAACACGGTATAGGCACTCACCTATACACACAGGTGATAAATGTGTACACCGTAAACCAGCTTACTCCAGTAGAAGGCGCTTACCGCATAATCGAGGGAGAGGACCATCCAATCATCTTCGGCCGGAAGGATGATCCGCAACCCTTCACCATAGAAGAAGTCGACCTTGAATCAGATGCCGGGAGACTGCCTCTGTATCTTTATAGCCCCCAATCCAAATATCTCATGCAAAAACAAGGGTATGATCTGGAGACTATGCCAGGCTTGAACTACGGCACCGGGCGACGATTACCTCTAAAGCCACCAGTTCCGGCTGGCAAACCGCGGGACTACTACAGCAAAACTCGATGTGGATTAGGGTATGTAACACCCACAACGACCCCTGAAAGCTCAGACGAAGAATGTGACTGGCATTCACATTCAACCGGGTCACCAACTTCTGACTCGGATACCAGCATCGGAGACGTATTCAGGCAAGTCCTGTCAGTCAACATGGTATTCGCCGACGCTTATGAAGAAGATGAAGACATCCCTGAAATCCTCGAGTTAGAGCCATGGGCCCAACAGTTGGATGCACAATGGGAAAAGCGGTTCGAACAAAGAGAACTTTCTACTGAAGATGAGGTCATACAAGTGGATCTCCGCAGCGAATCTTCTCCAAAACCGATCTTCGTCAGGAAAAGCCTAACAGACGAAGAGCGAGAATCGCTGCTGGAACTCGTCAAAGAATATATTGATGTATTCGCCTGGAGCTATGAAGACATGCCGGGGTTAAATCCCGATATCGCTCTTCACAAACTCAACATTTGGCCAAATACAAAGCCAGTCAAGCAATAACAGCGATGTTTCCGCCCAGGCATCATGGATGCAATCGAAGCCGAAGTCAACAAATTAATAGCCAGCGACTTCATTCGTGAGGAACAACATCCAGATTGGGTCGCCAACATAGTACCCGTCCTCAAGAAGAATGGAAAAATTCGAATCTGCATCGACTTCCGCAATCTGAACGAGGCATGCCCCAAAGATGAATTCCCCCTCCCTATCACAGACATCATGATTGACAACACCTGCGGCTTCGACCGTATGTCATTCATGGACGGCTTCTCGGGGTACAAACAAATCAAGATGTCTCCTGATGACGAAAAGCATACATCATTCCGAACTCCGATTGGCACATACTGCTACAAAGTCATGCCTTTTGGTTTAAAGAATGCCGGCGCCACATATCAAAGAGCCATGAGTATCATCTTCAGAGACCACTTACGCAAGACGGTGGAGTGCTATGTTGATGACATCGCCGTCAAGAGTCGCTGTAAGGGAGACCATCTGCAGGATCTGAGGACGGTATTCGACCTGATACGAGCGCACAATTTAAAAATGAACCATACGAAGTCCTTCCTGGGTGTATCTAGCGGGAAGTTCTTGGGTTTCATCATCACCTCCCAGGGTATCTATGTAGACCCTGAGAAGACGAAGGCAATTATGGAGATGGGTCCCCCGATAAATCTTCGCGAACTCAGAGGCCTTCAAGGGAGGCTAGCTTATATCAGGAGATTTATTTCTAACCTCTTCGGGCGATGTCGACCATTCACCCATCTCATGAAGAAAGGCGTCTCATTCGTATGGGATGAAGAATGTCAGCGGGCCTTCGACAGCATCAAAGAATATTTATCGAACCCTCCAGTCCTGGTGGCCCCGGATGCTGGAAAACCATTCCTGCTCTACGTACGAGCAATAGAGCATTCCTTTGGCGCCCTGCTAGCACAAAACAACGATGCAGGTCATGAACAAGCCATATATTACCTCAGTCGAATGATGATTGGGCCAGAGCACCGATATACCGCCGTGGAAAAGGAATGTCTCGCCCTGGTCTTCGCCATTCAGAAGGCGCGGCACTATGTTATGGGACAAACCATACATGTGATCTCACGAGTCAACCCTCTCAGGATTCTCATGACTAAACCAGGAGCACTCATCTCCTGCCTCGCTACATGGGCAATATTGTTGTCCCCCTATCATATGATCTTCGTCCCGCAAAAGGCTGTTAAAGGTCAAGCCCTGGCAGACTTTTTGGCAGCTCACCCAGGCTCGAAGTCGTCCAGAATATATGAAGGAATCCCAGATGAGGTCGCTGACTCGCATGCAACCTTCCACGATGATATATGGCGAATGTTCTTCGACGGTGCTTCAAGAACTGGACCCAAGGGCAATATCATCGTCGGAGTCGGGGTGGTCCTGGTTTTTCCTTCCGGATTGGTGATCAATCGCGCTTACTCCCTCACGGAACCCTGCTCTAATAATGTGGCCGAGTACAACGCTTTGGTCATCGGCCTCCAACTTGCAAGAGAGCTGGGGGTAGAATATCTTGAAGCATACGACGATTCTCAGTTAATCGTCAATCAGATCCGGGGCTCGTACGAAGTCCGCCACGAAGACATGATCCCCTATCACCAAATAGCGATCGACATCATCTCGTCGTTCGAGGGGTTCTTCATCGAACATGTTCCCAGACTCCGAAATATCGAAGCCGATGCCTTAGCAGGCCTGGCCGCTTCCCTAGCAGTGCAAATTATACTCATCAGTCGATAGATGTGATAGGCCACAAAATGGTCTGCCCCAAGAACAATGTTCAATTCATGGCGAGTTATTCCGCTCAGACGGTCGACGAAGTCCCAGATTGGAGACAACCATTCATTGACTTCGTAGTCTACGATATCCTGCCCGAGAACCCAAAGGAAGCCACCTCCATCAGATGGCGTTCTCTCAGATTCTTCTACGATACAGAGACAAAAATGCTGTATCGTCGATCCTTTGATAGATTATTGCTTCGATGTCTGTCAAATGCAGAAGCCAAAGAAGCCGTACAAGAAGCTCATGACGGTGTCTGCGGGGCCCATCAGCCTGGCCCTAAATTGCAAGACCGCCTCCGCCGAATGGGCTACTACTGGCCCACGATGGTAGCAGATGCGATAGACTATGCTAAAAGTGCAAAGCTTGCCAAGTCCACGCGGACTTCATCCACCAACCATCCAAACTTCTACATCCGACGGTGGCTTCCTGGCCATTTGAAGCATGGGGAATGGATATCATCGGTCCGATTACTCCACCTTCCTTCCGAGGACATCGCTTCATACTTGCCATCACAGATTACTTCTCCAAATGGGCGGAAGCTGTTTCGCTTGCAGAAGTCAAAACTTTAAACGTGATCAGCTTCCTTAAGCATCACGTCATCTATCGCTTTGAGCTACCCCGAAGGATCAACCACGATAATGGTCGGCAGTTTGCAAGCCACGCCTTCTATCGATTCTGCGACAAGCATCGCATCCAGGATATTGCTTCAACACCATACAATCCAGCAGCGAATGGGTTAGCAGAAGCATTCAACAAAACCATCATCAAGTTACTCAAGAAGTTCGTATCGTCCAACAAACGCGACTGGAACGAAAAGCTTGGTGAATGCTTATGGGCGTACCGTACCACAGTCCGAACAGCCACAGGGAACACACCATTTTCCCTAGTGTACGGAAGTGAGGCAGTTCTCCCATTGGAGACTCAAATACCCTCGCTCCGCGTCGCCCTCACTTATCAATTGACGACAGACGATAACTATCGTCGCCGACTACAAGAGTTGGAGGCCTTAGATGAAAAGTGCCTCCTGGCTCAGCAACAGATCGAGCTATACCAAGCACGCATCTCCGGAGCCTTCAACAAGAAGGTCAAAATCAGAACATTTCAAGTGGGCGATCTCGTTCTGGCAGTTCGGAGGCCGATGGTCATGACTCACAAGACCGCCGGCAAGTTCCAGCCAAAATAGGAAGGTCCATTTATCATCGAGGCTGTATTCTCCAACGGTACTTACCGCCTCGTAAAACAAAATGGAGACTTGCTCATGTTGCCCGTCAACGGCAAGTTCCTGAAGAAATATTATGTCTAAACGACATCCTCCAGATCATCGAGTCATGTACCCTCTGGTGCCGCTGAACTCACTTTCACAATATTCCAGATTTTCGAGTCATGTACCCGCTGGTGCCGCTGAACTCATATCCACAACATTCTAAATTATCGAGTCATGTACCCGCTGGTACCGCTGAACTCACATCCACAACATTCCAGATTAGCGAGTTATGTACCTGCTGGTGCCGCTGAACTCACTTTCACAACATTCCAGATCATCGAGTCATGTACCCGTTGGTGTCGCTGAACTCACATCCACGACATTCCAGATTATCGAGTTATGTACCCGATGGTACCGCTGAACTCACACTCCAACTCCCTCAGATTATCGAGTTATGTACGCGCAGGTGCCTCTGAACTCACATTCCGGTCTCTCTTTCAGATAGTAAGTCATGTATAACCATACCTCTGAACTTTCTTCCTGGGAGAGATCCTCCTACATGATCCACTACCCGCACTCCTAGTGCACAAATAGGGTAACAGATCCACAAATTTCCAAAACGGCCATGTCCTCATTACCTCTGAATCGTTTCACTTCCGCCAAAAATAAATCACCCCTTTACATAGAACTTCCATGTCCTCATTACCTCTGAGTCGTTCTATGTACCCTCCTTCATTGAGCCCTCTCCTGCCATGTCCTCATTACCTCTGAGTGGGAAGGCTCTATCGAAGAAACCCTCATATTTGCCATGTCCTCATTACCTCTAAGTAAATATGTTGGTCCTCCCTCGACTTATTATCTGTACGAAAAAAACAAAAACCCCAGGGTACGCCAAGGATAATAGGTCCACAAATATCCTCCGTTGAGTCCACTCCTGCCATGTCCTCATTACCTCTGAGTAGGAAGACTCCACGGTAAAACCTTCGTACTTGCCATGTCCTCATTACCTCTGAGTAAGTATGTTGGTCCTCTCTCGTCTTATTACCCGTACCCTGAACCAGGGCACGCCAAGGGTAATAGGCCCACAAATGTCCTCTGTTGACCACAAATATACTCCGTTGAGTCCACTCTTGCCATGTCCTCATTACCTCTGAGTAGGAAGACTCCACGGTAAAACCCTCATACTTGCCATGTCCTATTACCTCTGAGTAAGTATGTTGGTTCCCCTTTATCCTATTATCCGTATCCCAAGTTGGGGTACGCCAAGGATAATAGGCCCACAAATGTCCTTTGCTAAGTCTCTTAGTACAGGCCCACCATTCCTCATCATGCCCCGGGAGTCCAGCTGCTCCATAGCATTCTATCTCCCGATACCCCGAACACCCACGACCACCTTACTGTAGAACTGTTCTAGGTATCCCCAATCAAACTTATTATCCGTACCTAAAACCAAGGTATGCCAGGGATAACAGGTCCACAAACAAGTCCCCCATGCGGGGCACACATCGCCATTACACCACAAGCACAACAAGCAATACAAATGAAGAGTAGAATGGAAAGTACTCTTTATTTGAAAGACGAAAAAGTATTACATGCTTTGGAGACCACGTCCCTCCCAAAATAAAAGAAAAGGAAAACAGGAACAAAAGAAGAAAAGGCTGACTATGGTTCGGCATTACACAACTCCAAGAGGCGGCTTCTCACCGAGGCAGTATCCCGCTCAAGCCTCTGTCTAGACCTGCGCTCAGCCTCCTGGGATAACCACTCCATATTATCCAAGTCAATGAGTGTCCGCCAGTCATCGTCCAACCTCTTCAGAGCCACTTCCAAGTCAGTCGAAGCTTTATTGACGTTATCAGCCTCCTGGATAATTAGCCCTCTGTCGATCCGGGCAGCCTCAAGCTCAGACTCAAAGAAAGTTAATTCCTCTGGAGCTCAAGGATCTGCTCCCGCGTGTCAGTAATCCCGCGGGAGGCAATCGCTTCCCAAGCTGTAACATCTTCACTCTCATGGCTCAATTGATCATATCGGTCAGACAAAGTGTGAAGATCCTCTAGTATGGCCGGCCTGGTTTTATCCTGAGCAACCCTCGCCTTCTCTATAGCAGTTGTGAGGGAGCCACGCTCCTGATCAATAGCAGCAGATAGATCAACCTGCCGCAGTCCCTGAAGCTGGGCCACCAGCTGATCAGTCTCCAGCAATTTTGCCTCGAGGAGTGCAGCCACCCCTGCCCCACCAGGAAGGGCCTTAAGGATGTTAATTTGGCCCTGGGTGCATTGCCGGGCCAAAACTAAAGAGGTTCCTCTGTCCACAGCAGCTTCTATCCCCCTTTTCAAGTGACGATGAAAGCTGTCGACCACGTCCTGTAACGCTTCGTCTAGGACCTCTGTAGAGGACGGCGTCAGAGGAAGCGTGGCCGGCAGCATCGAAGGAGTGGTGTTAGAACTTGCCACCAGGGGGGCGACTTCCGAGCAGAATGATGCACGGATAGCGGCTAACTCTTCCTCTGCCACCCGAAGAGCCTGGACGCTTGGCAGGACGGAGAGGTCGACTCTCTGGGCCGCCCGAGCAGAAGAAGACACGAGGACCATCGTCCTCTGCCCCGATGGTCCCATTACCGGACTTGTCGAACTTGAGCCCGCAGGAGGCCCATCAAGACAAGCAGGAAGGGGAGGAAGTACGCTCCTCTCCGCCAGTGCCCCTTCGGCAAAGTCTGTCTCCATAATGTCCATCCTCGGCACTGGAGAGGCAGGACCTGCATGTCCATGACAATGATCAATCGACGTGACCCGAAGGATGTGATCATAGAGCAGATAGGCCTCATCGCAAGTTAAGATTCGGCTTATCTTACCGGGAGAGGAGCATCGAGGCTGCAGCTCATTCGCAGCTGGCAGGGTCTCCTCACCCACGATCTCCAGATTAAATTTGGCCAGCTCCTCTGACCCAGCCACTTCAGAGGGAGAGGCAACTCGATCAACATCATCTGGACGGAACTCAGCAATTTCAAGGGCAGGCTCACCGGAGCCCCCGTCATCCTGAGTCACGATCTCGACAACTCGAGAGTCCCCTTCTTCTGACGCCTACAAGAGGGAAAGAAGAAGATTAAAATCAAAACTAGAAGAAAGGAAGGACCGGTAGTAACTTATTTACCTCTGATGCAGAGTCAACTTCTTCGCCTCTTTCCTTTATAGTTAGCCCGCGGTGTCTGGTCACAGCCAGTTTCTGAGAGCGAGTAACGCCACCGACAGGAGAAAGTTGCCTGCTCCGCTTTCGTGTAGGGTCGGGTACAACGGATAGCTGATCTACCACTATCTCATCTGGCAAAATAAGCGGCTGATCCACCCCTACATTCGCCACCGGAAGGGAAGAGTCATCTCCACCATGCTCATCGCCTTCATCATCTTCAGCAGCGGAGTCCGAATCCGGCACTTCGACTCTGTTCTTCCTTTTCCTTGCCTTGACCTCTTGGGAACCTTCATCCAGGCCGGTACCAACGATGAAACTGGTACCCGGGTTAAAACCGACAGGAGGATTGTTCGCCATGACGTGGTACATAGCCGCCATATACAAGATCTCTACCGACGCCTTGATAGCAGGAACTGAAAAAATGGTACGGGTATGGAATGTGCCATAGTAATGCCAGGCTCGTACCGTCAAGAAGGCTACCTTCAAAACCCAGACAAGAGCTGGGGCTGTCTAGAAAAAGTTGACTATATCCAAATTGTCGGGCAAACCTGCTAGGCAGATAAGGATCCAGAAAGACAGTGTTACGGTTGCGATACACCAGATGAGAGGGGCGGATATTTCGCAGCCACAGAAGCATCTGGCCATCCAGAAGTTGAGGGGGCCCAATACCATCAAGATGGACAGCCGCTATTTCCTCATCAGTAAAACGAGGGATAGATACGAAAATGTTGTACATGTCTATCCTCGCCAGTGCCATCCGGCAAGCACGCACGGTCTCGAATTCCCAAGACTCATTACGATAGCGGAAGATAAAAGCGTCGTCATCAGTTACGCCATCTTCAGAGCCCGGTCTCATCAAAGACGGATAATGCATCAACAGCCACCCCATCAAATAATGATAGGACAGCTCAGTCCGTTCAAAATCTTTTGTCACATCACGGGCAATGACCTTGGATGTGAAAGTGCGAAGGCCACGGTGTATGCTGCACACCATGGCCGGGAGGAGAGCTAGCCGGACATGCAAAACTAACTTCACAGCCGGAAGGATGAAATTGCGACTAATCCTCTCGATGGAACCTGCTCCGCCCGAGACTACACAATTTCGCAGCCATATCATCAAAAATCCTGCCAGAAGTGCCTTCTCCAACAACTCTTGAGTGTCCTGATAAAAATAACCGAAAGAGTCGGTCTGACTCCCGAATCTGTCACTAGAGGTGGCCACCCTCTTAGCTGACGACACTAAGGCTTTCACCGCCTCCCGGGATTAAGGACGGCGGGGAGTAACTTGACCTAAGGCATCCATCGTAAAGAGATAGCGCACCCAGTCCTTGGTATGAGGGGCATTCCCTTCCGAGCTGCTCTCCTTTTTGGCTATTTGATGACATGTGCTATAATGGCACAATACTTCTTGATAAAGAGCCACGAAGCATGGATACCGCCTTTCCAATTCTTCAAACTCCTCATTCGTAGGAGTATACGCCTCAAAAGCTTCGTCCCCCCAAGGAAGCTTGGAGACTGCATGCATTTCGTGGAACGCAAGCCCTATTTCCCCTACAGGAGTATAGAAAGTTCCCGTACGGCGATTATACATCTCCAGCAGAGATATAAATAATCTCTTGTTTATAGGCAAGCCATGGCTAGTGCCCCGAATAGCATGGCAAAGACCAATCTCACACAGAAAGGCCTCATACTTTCACAAAATCCACGTAGACAGATTGGTCCACGAGGGAATCGGATGTATCCAGCTGGGAAGCATCAACCGACCGATGGAATAGGAGCCTTTCCGAGCAAGTTGGTTCATAAAAGTGTCGGCTGTAGAAAATGTAAAATTGGGACCCGGCACATTCAAGAACGTACCCGGGGCCAATCCTATTACAGAACGGCTGGTGTGCACCTTGCCCGCGCACACTGACTTCAGGCTGTTGTTATAATGGATGTCTCCCACAAACATCCCACTTCGAGTAGGAGTTAAAGAATCTTCCATCTTCCGTTCCAGTGGGAGCATATTGAACCAAGATAAAGGAAAGTGACGCTCCATCTGGGGGATGCGGATCGCCATCCCGTTAGAAACAAAACTCCAGTTCTCTGACACCTCCAGAATCTGACTATTCTTCATAGTCAAGGCGTCTCCAAAGAAGAATGCTGGCTTCAAGTATTCCCCTTCTAATTTCCCCGAGTTCATTATAGCATTAAGAAAATAGAAAGGCTGGTTCTTAAGGGCATTCAATCTCACCGGAGGCTCGTCATTCGAGAACTGGTCCGCCATATGCTGAACTATATGGTCGTACCTATAGCCCAGAGCAGCTTGGGCACTGCCTACCAGGAGTTCTCCAGCAGCATTAACCGGCAAATTCACTGAGAAAGAGACAGAAAAAGATAAGTTAAAAAATGGACAAAAAAGAACTAATGGGTGCTTTCGAGCTTATGCGGCTCCAACTTAACAAAGCCTCATGCGGCTCCGAAAAACACTTATGCGGCTCCAACTTACTGAAACCGCATGCGGCTCAAGCTCAGAAGAACATTCATGCGGCTTCACTTAGTGAAGGGTCATGCGGCAGTGCTTTTATAGGGCCTGCAGGGATCGGATAAATTCGTGCGGACCACGTGACAGACAAATATGTGCGAATCTATGCGGCTCAGTATAGCTTATGCAGCTTTGTTGGCGAAGCGCATATGCGGCCACAGTGGCTATTCTTATGCGGCTCGCGGCACGACCATAGGACGAACATGCGACTCACATGAAGATAAAGGCTCGTGCATAAAGCATGCAATATAGCCATAACAGTTAGGGTTATTTAAACCCACATAAAGTCCTTACCAGCAATAGGAGGATGGACGTCAGGGTGAGCTGCGGGCACGGCGGTCGGCGGAGGAACGGCCGCGGTTGAAGTAGAGGCAGTCTTCTTCGACGAAGACGCCGCCTTCTTGCCCTTCACCGCAATGGTCTTCTTGGAAGCCATTGGCAATTAAAGAAGAAGATGACAATAGAGTAGGGAAAATTCGAAGTAAAGGAGAAAGTAAAGAAGTATTCTCTCTCAAACTCCTCTTATTTATAGGAGGATAAGAGAGGGAGGAACACGTAGATTGATAACTGCTCGGAAAAGACGAAATCGACTCCTCGGATTTCGTCCCCTCTCTCATAAAAGAGATTCACCCAGGGCATAAAATCCAAAGATTTAATGAGCCAACCCTTGGGATCTCCCCTAAAGGCGGCACTAAAATGAATTTGAGGCAATTAATGATGCACACACGTGGCAAGGAGCTATACGGCCCAAAAGTTACCGCAGCTGATTGACTCAATGCGGCCGAAACATCCATACGGTCGAGCCATCCATGCGGCCGAGACATCCATGCGGCTGAGACATCCATACGGCTGAGACATCCGTGCGGCCGAGACATCATATGCGGCCAGAAGAATACATGGCCATGCTTCTTATTCAAAGTATTTTAATTTTGCAAATTGAAAACTTTGAAGGGGGTCTTGTAGAAGCATGGAAAAGAATAAAGAAAGATCCATGCTGCCAGAGAGCCCCCTGCGGCTCAGAGAGTTCATGCGGCTCAAGTATCCATGCGGCTCGAGCGTCTATGTGGCTCAAACAAGTTCTATGCGGCTCGGAGAGGGGCCACGTGGCCTGCAAACAGCTCTCTCGTTTGTCCTTTACTGTATTAAATGCCTTGACGGCTGACAGCTCTGACAAGGTGACAGTTCTGACACAAAGATATCATTATGACTCCCTCATAATGACGGACTCCTTGGGAAGCGAAGAAAATCTCTGACACGATCCCCCGAGATTCAGAAAATGTCATGCGGCCTTGACACGTGGACAATCGTATGCGGCTCAAGTAGAGACCATCCTATGCGGCTCACGAAGATCAGCCCCATGCGGCTCACGAAGATCAGCTCCATGCGGCTCACGAAGACTAGCCCCATGCGGCTCACGAAGATCAGTCCCATGTGGCTCACGAAGACTAGCCCCATACGGCTCACGAAGATTAGCCCCATGCGGCTCACAAAGACTAGCTCCATACGGCTCATGAAGACTATCCCCATGCGGTTCAAGCGAAGGCTGTCCCATGCGGCTCACGAAGACTATCTTCATGCGGTTCACGAAGAAGGGGACCACTCTCAAGCAGCCTTGACACGTGGCCAGCCTCATGCGGCTCAATGAGGAGCAACTTTCCTATGGCTCAGAATTCTGTAGTAGCTCGCGGTTAAGACACGTGGCATGATAGCGGGCCACGTGGCATCAAATTGATTGAAATCCCTCAACAAATCCTAATAAAATATTGGGATCAAATCAGATCATTGGCAAACAAGCAAATTAATGACACGTGTCGAGAAATCCGAGGTTGGCATGATAAATCGAAAGGATTTATGTCAATCAGCATTAATTACCCATAAAAGATTTGATGCAATCACATTTATTGCTCAAATCTTGATGAACGGCCCAGATCCAGTGATCCTTAGCCGCCGACTTTCAAGAATGGGCAATCATTGCAAACCCTAATGTTGCCCCCCACTCTTATAAATAGCAAGGTGCCATTCCCTTGTGAAAGAGGAGATTCTCTGATAAAAAAAAGGAGACACAGAGAGCCAGAGAGCCAGAGAGAGAATACACAGAGATCAAAAGGAGAGCATTTCTTCCTCAACGCCAAGCAGTTTTTCTACAGAGCCAAGGCTGCACCCGATCGTCCAAGGAGTAAGGCAAAGCTGCCGTCGCTTTCCCGAGCCTCTACCGTCACCCTCCAGAATCTAAAATAAACAATTGTACTTAGATTGCTGTACCTAGGTTTTCGTCCCTAGGCTTTCTTTGTACAAGCGAGTTTGTATTATGAGTCTAAGTTCAGTCCTCCGATAATTGTTCTGTTCTTTTACAATCAATGGCAAACAAGACTGTCCAACAGCATCATTATCAAAAAAAATAGCAAATATGACAAAGGTTACCTGAAGAAATTGACATCAAGAAAGTACGCCAATACAAGCATATGGCATGAAAGTGAAGCCAGCAACTCAGAAGATTAACAATCAGATGACACTGCAAATGTATGCTTGATGGCTTGCGATCAGG
Organism: Iris pallida; assembly: GCA_029216955.1. Classification (NCBI taxonomy): domain Eukaryota; kingdom Viridiplantae; phylum Streptophyta; class Magnoliopsida; order Asparagales; family Iridaceae; genus Iris; species Iris pallida. The sequence continues at coordinate 4,634,356 of JANAVB010029820.1, read as the reverse complement.
TAATCACTAATCCTCTATTCGACCCTTATGATGATTTCACCATTGAGCAACTAGGAGAGGCTTTTAGTGAACTGTTAGATGATTACAGAAAACTGCGTAGCAAATATGAAACCTCTAAGAAGGTACTCAAAGAGTACAAATGTGAAATAGGAAGACTTATCGACCTACTAGATCAGGCTAGAGATAATGACTCTTCAAATAAGTCTGGTGAGCTTTCTTCTATCAAATTGTTGTTACACGAGACTGTTAAGCTATCCAAAGAAAAAGACCAAACTATTATCCTGTTAAAGGAAGACCTATCTAAGGAGAGAAAGAGTCTCCAGTGTGCACAAGTCAGATTAGAATTACTCACATCTGACTATACTAGATTATATGATACTTCCAAAAAGTTGGAAATTAGTTTAGGAAAACGGCCTGAAGTTTTTGCTTCATATTCTAACACGTGTCAATTACCGAATCATCGAAACACGTCCAACACTGTCAGACCAAACCATACCAAGACTATGCCCAAGAAGACTAATAGGCATGCATTCTTCTATACTAGAAAACCAAAACCTACCAATCATGCACCTCACACTACTTTCAACACTCAACATGCTAAATGTCATTATTGTGGCCTCATTGCTCATATATCTTCTGCATTTCGAATCAGAAAGTTAGTAGATTTAAATGTTTATGCATGGATACCGAAAAGTAACCAGTCAGGACCCTATAAGAAATGGGTACCAAAAGTTTCATCTGCAAATTATTTTATAGATGGGACATCCTTCACATGCTAGAAGCAAATGGATCCTTGACAGCGGTTGCTCACGGCACATGACCGGTGATGCTTCATTATTTGCAACACTGTCGAAGAGGAATAAAGAAGGATACGTCTCATTCGGTAATAATTTGAGAGGGTACATAATCGGTATCGGTAACATTGGTAAGGCTCCCTATCCAGTGATTAAAGATGTTTGTCTTGTTACTGAGTTAAAACATAATCTGCTCAGCATAAGCCATTTAGCTGATCATGGTTATGGCATTAACTTCGTATAAGATAAATGTACTATTATTGATAGTTCAACTGGCAGTACTATATTTGAAGGTATTAGGGAAGACAATATATATGTATTCTACTTGTTGGAAGATGCTAACAATATAGGTAGATGTTTGATGGCCAAAAGTATTGAGAGTCAACTATGGCATATGAGACTCGGTCATGCAAATATGGATACAATTTCAAGATTATCTACGAAGAAGTTGGTACGCAGCTTACCGGATATTTCTTTCAAGAAGGATACGGTATGTAGTGAATGTGAAAAGAACAAAGCTACCAAATCCGCATTCAAATCCAAGAACGCTGTAAGTACCACTAGACCTTTACAATTGTTGCATATGGACTTATTTGGACCCAGTAGAATTGCTAGTCTAGGTGGTAAATTATATGCATTTGTCATTATAGATGATTTTTTTAGATATACATGGGTTTATTTTCTTGCACGCAAGAACGATGCTTTATCAGAATTCGTCACCTTTTGCAAGAAAGTACAGAATGAAAAAGGGTTCATGATTACTCGCATTCGTAGTGATCATGGCGGCGAATTTGAGAATGCAGAATTCAAGCAATTTTATGACACATACGGTTATCTGCATGAATTCTCTTGCCCTAGGACTCCACAATAAAATGGAGTTGTGGAACGTAAGAACAGAACTCTATCTGAAATGGCTAGAGTTATGTTAAACCAGTTTAGTCTACCTAGATATTTATGGGCTGAAGCTGTAAATACAGTATGCTATATTCTCAATAGGGTTCTAATTTGACCTATATCGAAGAAGACTCCCTATGAATTATGGTTTGATAGAACACCAAATATTTTATTTTTCAAAATCTTTGGTTGTAAATGCTTTATTCTTAATACTAAAGATAATTTGAGTAAATTTGATGAAAAGGCCGATGATGGTATATTTTTAGGTTATGCAGCAAAGAGCAAAGGATATAGAGTCTTCAACAAAAGAACCATAATTATTGAAGAAACTATCAACGTCAAGTTTGATGAGCTAAATCAACACTTAGACGATGATGACAATGAAGACATAATCGTACCAAGTATAGCTACTGTAAAACCTTCACACAAAGATACAAAACCATCGCATCAGGCATCAGATGAACCTCCAAGCAAAGAAGCCGGAACTAGCAATCTTGAGACTGCTCCAAAAGAGATAAGATTCTTGGCTAGTCTTCCAAAGGACTTGGTAATTGGTGAGATTACCAAGGGTGTAAGTACTCGTTCCTCTAATAAAGATATAGCTTCTTGTGTTGCTTTTGTCTCGCAGTTTGAACCCAAAAATATTGATAAAACATGTAGTGATAATTTTTGGTTAGAGGCTATGCAAGAGGAATTAAACCAATTCGAACGGAATCAAGTTTGGGAACTAGTTCCCAAGCCTATTGATCATCCGGTCATTTGTACCCGATGGGTATTTCAAAATAAACTAAACGAGAATGGTTTAGTGACTCGTAATAAGGCTCGACTCGTAGCTCAAGGATACAATCAAGAAGAAGGTATCGACTACGATGAGACTTATGCCCCAGTTGCGAGATTAGAATCCATTCGCATGTTATGTGCATTTGCATATTTTCATAATTTTAAATTATTTCAAATGGATATAAAAAGTGTATTTTTAAATAGTTTTATAAAAGAAGAGGTTTATGTAGCTCAACCACCCGGTTTTACTGATTTCAAATTTCCTGAATATGTTTTCAAGTTGAAGAAAGCTTTATATGGTTTGAAACAAGCCCCTCGTGCTTGGTACGATCGTCTAAGCACTTTTCTACTTGATAATAGTTTTTCAAAGGGAAAGGTTGACACTACTTTGTTTATAAAATCTTTGAATAATAATATTATTTTGATTCAAGTCTATGTAGATGATATTATTTTTGGATCTACTGATGAATCTCTTTGTCAAGAATTTTCTAAGTGTATACAGAATGAGTTTGAGATGAGTATGATGGGAGAGCTGAAATTCTTTCTCGGACTGCAAATCAAACAAACCAACAATGGGATGTTCATAAATCAAACAAAGTACACAAAGGATCTATTAAAGAAGTTCGACATGGAAGCAGCAAAACCACTTAGTACTCCAATGGCGACTTCAACCAAGCTTGATATTGATGAACAAGGCAAAACCGTCGACATACGTAAGTATCGAGGTATGATCGGTAGCTTACTGTATTTAACTGCTAGTCGACCAGACATAATATTTAGTGTTTACTTATGTGCACGTTTTCAAGCTAATACTAAGGAATCACATTTGTGCGCAGTTAAGCGTATCTTCCGATACCTTAAAGGCACTTCTTCTGTCGGCTTATGGTATCCCAAAACCATGTCGTTTGACCTAACCGGTTATTCCGATGCTAATTTTGCCGGATGTAAAGTAGATAGAAAAAGCACTAGTGGCACATGTCATTTTCTAGGAAAAGCTCTAGTCTCTTGGTTTAGTAAAAAGCAAAATTCTGTTGCATTATCAACAACCGAGGCTGAGTATATCGCCGCAGGACGTTGTTGTGCATAAATTTTGTGGATGAAACAAACCTTAGAAGACTATGGATTGTATTTTTCACACATACCCATTTTCTGTGACAACACTAGTTCTATTAATTTGACTAAAAATCCAGTATGTTATTCTCGTACTAAACATATCGAGATTCGACATCACTTTCTTAGAGATCATCAACAAAATGGAGATATAGATCTTGTATACATAGACACACAGAATCAATTAGCTGACATACTCACAAAACCTTTAGCTGAAGATCGTTTCAATTATTTACGTCGAGAATTAGGCATTTTAGATGTCAATAATATTAATTAATTTTGTTTTATTAATTAATTTATTCGATACTCAAAAACTGTTGTCGAGACAAGCCCAAAAAGAGTCTGTCTGTCA